>VXAL01002050.1:54053-159512 GCA_013399475.1 Chauna torquata | reverse complement strand
AAATATCTAAATAATTTATATTAAAAGTAAGGAATTTTTTTCTTTGGTAAAATACCTATTAGATAATCGGATATCAAGCATTTTATTGTGTGAATATAGTTTGCATGTATTTATCAAGACTTTCTCCAAAGTCCCATATTTCTTACTAGATATCAAAGGTAAGAAAATATTAGAGAACTGATGGACTTTTATTTTATGACAGTGAGAAACAAAAAAGGAGTTTCATTCATATTATTTAGTACTGGACTCTCATGTTCAGCTCAGTGTCATTTGTTTAGTTTATGTAAGCTCATGAAAAAAGTTTATTAAAGAAAAGAATGCAAGGGAGAACTAAGTGGAAAATGTTATATTAAACCCCTAGCCAATCTGAAGTGACTAAATGCCCAGATGAAACCAGGCTTAGTCAAAAGTGTCATGAGAAACAGCTGCTTGACCATGCCAATTTCATACTGAGAATTCCTCAGATTTCTGCAGTGTTAGAGATTTACATATACTACGATAGCATGATAAGAGTACTGCTTTATTAACCATCTTCCTATTTTTGTGATATACCTGGTATGCTGGAAGAAATGTAATTCCTCTATTTCCATCATACCTTGCTCTTTGGATAAAACTAAGCAAAGGTGTAAGTGCCCCAAAAGGCTGGTAGCTGTAGAAATCCGAAGGAGGGTGCATGGTCATCACATTCTCTACAGAGACTCTGGTGGGTTATTACGGAAATCTTTTCTCCCTCACTGTAGACACAAGTTCTTTTACAGGCTTTTTCCCTTGATTTTGCTCAGCTGTCGTGCTGGTTTATAGATGATTCATAAATGATGCCATAGGAGGAAGGAAGCTGAAATTCCTGGCATGAACATCTTATGCTCATAGTAAAATGTGACCATCTAAGGCATAACAAAGTTCTGAAGTCTGAGTTTACTGATATGTGGGCAAAATTAAAAATAAAAAAAAAGAAAAGGAAAAAAAAAACATATTAGCACATTAACAAAGTCAAATGCAGCACAAACATTTGTTGAGTCAAATAGACTAGATTATAAGATTTGACACCAGCATAAGAGAAATTGAATATTTCTTGCTTTGAGTACTCTGCTTTGCCATTTGAATAGCTTCATCATTTATATTTTGGCACCATGCTTGCCTCTTTAGGAAGAGGGCAGCCACATGATGGTGTAAAGTCTGGATTTTGACTCGTCCTGGATGTCTTCATGTCACAGCTTTGTGGTGACCCTGATTCCCTGCTGGCAGTGAGATATGGAGGGTTGTCACTGTCTCTACAGCTGGAGGCAAGGACACAAGTGGTCTCACAGAGGACCTGGTGAGGCCTCTGCTCATGTTATGGAATGCTGATAGTTGTGATTGAAGTAGCTGTTGTTATCAGATCTATTTTTCTGGGCTGGAGGGTAGAGATTATTGGAGTTACGTCTGGACTGGGGTCAGAAATTGCATCAGTTTTGCTGATCAGGGAGCTCTGCATGACATCAAGCAAAAACACGAGAAAAACACTTCCAACATGATTTTACTGGCAATGTCAGACTTAGCCGATCTTAAAGTATTTTTGACAAGCTGGTGGTTCTTTGTAATACTAGCTGGAACTTGCTTTGAAGTGGCTTTGCTGCTTTTTTATACTGCAAAAGCTCAAAGGTCAGTAGATTCATCCATTTGAAGGTCTCTGTGAAGAGGTTAGCTCAAAGCTTCACTCTGTTTTACTCCTTATTCAAACGAACATGGGGCGACTGCAGAGGTTAGTTAGGAGATAGGATTACAGTGTTGAATGTAAGAAGGTGCGCCTCTGAATGTCTCTATTATGGCTAATTCCATGTGAACAAATGACCCAATTCATGAACGACCAGGCTTCGGTGAGATTGCTGTGGTCAAAACAGAAGTCATCCAGAATTATATCTGCACTATTAATCACTTGTATAAAAGTATTATCTACCATCACATCTTCAGGACCTAGGGGACTGAAGTCATCTAGGTTAGACCTCTAGTATCTGAGAAACTGGATGCCTGAGAAGTAATTTGTGCTGAAAATTATGTTTCTGTTTCTGTGCTTTTTCACATGAGAATAACCTTTTGTTTTGGCCATGAATCCTCTTCTGCTTATCCATGTTACTTTGAGATCAGACAACTGTGATGCATTCTACTTGCAACTATTCCTAGAGGGAGTTTAAAAGTGTGAGCTCTCCCACTTATCAAAGGCGGGGAACATTTAACACCACTGTGCCACGAACTGCAGCAATTCCCTGTGGTCCCTTGGGTAGGATTCAAGGTGATGGCATTGACCTTTATAAAGTTAAATGGTCTGGCCCACCTTATTAGCGCCTTCTCTCCATGCAATACTCCACAGCTGTAATTGAGAAAGTTTCAAACCGAAAGTGTTTTGGGATAATGCTTTGATTGTGTAAGAGCCAGGACCTCTTTTTTTTTTTTTTTTTTTTTTTGTCCCTGCAAATTCTTCCAAGAATATCAGGTTTGGGGGGACATTATGGAAAGGCATGTAACAAGGGTTTGGTGGATTGTTCTTCAGTATGGAATAAAACATTGTGAAAGAACATTTCTTCATGAATTTGTCTGATGCTGGCAAGGAATTTCATTTGACTATGATCGAGTCCAGATCATTAGCCCATTGGCTTAGCAATTCATTCAGGGATACAGGAGAGTATAATGCAACACTGGAACAGCAGCTATATAAGCACTATCCTGCTATCCTAAAGCCTGAACTGTAAAGGCAGCCAGCAAATCTCTGTTTAGTTGCTAGCACAGGACCTATTTCCCAGACTTCTTGGTGATATTAATATGCCTGGGGTAATGGGTAGTGAAGGGAAACCCAGCTGCTGAGATGCATTGATCTTCCCCAGGAAACCTAGCCATTAAAGAAAGTTGTCATCTCAGTGCCTCTGTGGGGAGAAGGCTGGTAAATGCAGGGCAACAACGAAACAAAAAGATCATTTAATGTGTGTTGCAGAAGCAAGTCATTCAAATGTTTTTAAAAAGGTGCTCTAAAAAAAAAATGAATTCTTCCATGTCATAAGTGTTATAAATTAGAAATCTATAACTCTTGGGTTTTAAACAAAAATTATCTAGACTTGCCCACAGGAAACTTTGCATTATTTTCGGTCATCCTCACTGATCATTTCCTTCTGGAACTGGAAGCTTGTGTAATCTGGCGCATCCATCCTAGCATGGAAAATGATTTCAGAAGCAAGCTGGGGGTGGCATCCAATAAACAGAACATAGTTTCCAGCCATAAAGTTACAGCAGGGTGGTTTCTCACCATATGTAACTTCTCTTAACAGAGAGTAGCGTAGCACAAAGGCACAGCTATGCCTCATATCTAAATGTCAGCAAAGGGTACACACTGGACTACAACTGGCTTTAGCGTCCTTTCCACAAGGACTCTGTGTGAGAAACATGGCAAAGGGGAAGCACGCAGAGGATTTATCTGGGATTTGGAAACCTGGTGAAGGAGGTGTGCTCTGTATGAGCATGGGCTGTCAGACTCTGTGCCATGTCCACTACGTTTATGATGGCACTTCGTAAAACAGACTATCGTGAATTGGGGAAGGGAGGGAAAAGGTAAGGGTATTATCTGAATACAATTGCTAATCCCACAGAATTCTTGTTTTGCTGCTGGATATTAGAGGTCTTTAACCTGCATAATGAGAGCCCATATGCCTAGACAAAAGAAAAATTGCACAGAGCTTTCAAGTTACTCAAGTTTATCGGAGTAGTAACAACTCCTGAAGGAATGACAGAAATGTTTTTTTCTTTCCTCCCTTCTCTGTTTATAGTTCTGACCTGCACTTCTTCAGCACTTCAAACGAAGGCAGAAACTGTATTTGCTCTGCCTGGGTTTTGTTATTCTAGGTTGCTTGTGTGACAGCAGAGTCTTCTCATATTGCTCTTATCTGTGTTGGCTTGGAGAGATGTTAAACCTCAGAGCCCTAGGATCCCACGCACCATCAGAGCAACTATCATAGCACAAGTTGGCCTCCCAAGATATAAACAAATCTTCCAGTATCTAAAGGTAGTAAAATACAGAGAACTTTAAGATCTTTTGATAGTTTTGTAGTGAATAACTTTTCTGTGAAGTGTCCTAGATAGTGTTCCTCTTATAGGCATGAGATTGAGAAAGTAGTATAATATGACAGTCCCTAAACTTGTTTTTAATAGTAATATTATTTTAACAGCGCACATAATTTCTAGAGCAATTTCTCTTGTTAAAACAGACATACCTGGATACGTGTCCTAATATATCAAGCACAGCACTGGTTTACAGCATCAGCTGGCACACAGAGAGTGTAAGAGATTTAAGTCAGTACTAGAATGGGTGGAAAAAAATGTACCATGGAGCTTGCATTTTTCTGTCTTTACTGAGCAGTTAGTGACCGTGCTACACAGAAGAGCTCAAGGCTGAAAGCATGTGAAACACTGTCTCCTTTGCTGTGATTTTCCTGCTCATCAGCAAGCTGTCATCACTGTTCAGGTAGAGGCCTGGATTCAGGCTATCTTTAAACATCTAAAACCATGCTTCTCTGTAGTTCCCCTGTAGTCAAAAGAACTAACTCCAAGTTCATTTCAACCCACTTACACTTTGAATCACCCTGGGGAGCTATCTGGCCTTCTTAAGACCACAGAGGGAACCTAGGAAGACGTGGTTCCTAGCCTGTCGGCTGAGTGCAGTTTTTCCTTGTGCATATAGGGACTGCATCTCCACCAGAAGCAAGCCTTTCTTAACCCCTTTCATCATCCTCCAGCCTTCCTCTTGTGTGACTACAACAAAATGTAGCCTATGAGATGTACAGTTAAAAAGCATGTGGACACCATGCTAGTAAAATGTATGAGCACACTGTGTAGACTGGAGCAGAGACTGAGCAAGCGTCATGGCTCCAGGATGCTCTCCTCTGCAGGGGTGGATGTTCCCTATCCTGCTGTGGTACCTACTCACAGGCAGATGAATCAGCTTCGCTGTCCTGGCCCTGCTGACCTGGGCACTGGAATGGAAAGGTACAAAACTAGAATTGCCTATGGTTGTTTTGCTCTTTAAAGAAGAAATACAAAGGTTGCACTGACCTTTAACAGAAGCCAATGTTCCCCGCAGGACAAAGTTGTAGTCTGAAGTTGCTCTAAACTATTCAGTTCAATAATTCAGCCCAGCAAAGCAGGCAAGCAGTAGCTAGTGGGCTGGAGACTGCCCTTATTCTGGGCTCCTGTGGTCCTGGCTCACTGCCCCAGCCCAGGACATTCTGCCTGGAGATTGGGGATGTCAAAGATGCTGTCTGACTACACTGTTCAGTAAGAACTCTGGCTACTCTGGACATTGATATAACTGCAGAGAAGGCAGTGTGATTCTGTATTTGTACACACGCATCTTGCCTGTCCTTTCTCTGATAGTAGTTTCATTGATCAATCCAGATGGAATTCTAAGAAACACTCTTTAATCACTGGGGTTGTTTAGTCTAGGGAAAAGGAGGCTGAGGGGAGACCTCATCACTCTTTACAGCTACCTGAAAGGATGGTCGTAGTGAGGAGGGTATCGGTCTCTTTTCTCAGGTGACAAGTAACAGAACATGAGGAAATGGCCTCAAATTGTTCCAGGGGAGGTTTAGATTGGATATCAGGAAGAATTTCTTCACAGAGAGGGTGGTTAGGCATTGGAACAGGTTGCCCAGGGAAGTGGTGGAGTCCCCATCCCTGGAGGTATTTAAGAGACACCTGGACATGGCACTGAGGGACATAGTTTAGTGATAGAACTCGGTAGGTGAGGTTGATGTTGGACTTGATGATCTTGAATGTCTTTCAACCTAAATGATTCCTTGATTCTATGATTCCTGGGGTCTACCACCAAGGAAATCTCTCTGTTGCTGTGGTATCACTTATAGAAAGGCATCACGATCCCAGTTAAGTATCTGGTGCCTATAGTTTCAGATTGAGAGAGAGAGAGAGAGAGAATATAGTCCTTGTTCCATTACGTTAAAACAAGGGGGAACAAACTCCAACCAAGTATGCTATGTTCTTGGGAGAGGGAAGCAATAATCCTTATGACCAATAGGTTTCCTGACGTGGCATGTATGTGAACTCATACATCCCTGGATACATCAGGCAAAGTGTTGGCAGCACATGATGGGAGGTGATCCTTCCCCTCCGCTCAGCACTGGTGAGGCCACATTTGGAGCACTGTGTCCAATTGTGGGCCACACAACAAGAGAGACTTGAGCATACTGAAAAGAGTCCAATGTAGGGCCATGAAGGTGATGAAAGGACTGGAGCATCTGTCCTAAGAGGACACACTGAGAGAACTGGGACTGTTCAGCCTGTAGAAGAGGAGGCTCAAGGGGGATCTCATCAATGTCTATAAATACCTCAAGTGGGGTGCAGAGAGGATGGAGCCAGGCTCTGTCAGTGCTGCCCAGCGCCAGGACAAGAGGCGATGGGCACAAACCGGAACACAAGAGATTCTATCTAAATGCCAGGAAGCACTTCTTTACTGTGCGGGTGACAGAGCGCTGGCACAGGTTGCCCAGAGAGGCTGTGGAGCCTCCCTGCTTGCAGATCTTCAGAAGCCGCCTGGACATGGTCCTGGGCACACTGCTCTAGGTGGTGCTGCTTGAGCATGGGGGTTAGACCAGTTGACCTCCAGAGGCCCCTGCCAACCTTAACCTCTCTGTGGCTGTGACTCTGTGATCCAAAATTGGACCACAGAAGTCCAATATACAAAGGATTCTCTCACCTTCCCCTTCATTAAGTGAGTTTAATTCAGTTTTGTTTCAGTTCCCTGGTTACCTTAAACCCACTTTGCTGAAATACCACCAGTTGCTCCAGTTATTATGTAATTTTCAGCCCATTTTTAGAGGAATAACGAGGCTCCCTGCTGGCCCAAGGCTGGAGACAGACCTTAACACATTGCTGCACACACTGGCAAGGTGACAGCCCTTCCTGCTGTGATGAGGGGCTCATCATTCACCTCCCATCAGCTCCTATCTCCCTTCCTTCCCTCTCAACTGCTCTGAGTAGTCCACAGAATAGATTTCTGTAGGTACCAGGTAAAAAGTTGGTCTCCCTTTCACTGATGTAGCTGCATCAGGACCAGAGTCAGGTTCACTGTCTTTTTTTGTCTTTTTTTAGAAGGAAGAAATATATATATTTTTCGTCCATCAAGAAATTTTTCCTTGAGGAGATTTTGTTATGTTACGATCCAAGTCCTGCTATTTGGCACAGCAAGTAATTATTGTACAGTTACTGATTTTCTGACTCACCCCCTTGCAGATCAGTTCTGCTTCTTCGGATTCATTACAAGCCTCAAGGAGCTGAGCAGGAAAACAGCATGTCCCACCTTCACATGTTAGATAGTAAAGCTTAGTCATGCAGCTTAAAATAAAGTAAGCAAGGGGCAGATGGCAAAAAGGACAAAATGTGGCTTATTTAATCTGCCTGTGTTTGCAAGGAAGTAATTGTCTTCTAGGCTCCAGAAAACAGAGTGCTACCAGAAGACAAACAATGAAGCCTCTCTTTCCAGGGCACATATGACACTATTTGTATAGCTTCAACAGGAGCCTGCAGTTAATTCAGGGCTTTCAATAAAATTTACTTTCACCATATGTAGGGGATAAAACACCTTCCTTGAACTGGGAAGCTGAACTGACCTGCTTCCCCTCCCTCGTGTGATCAGTTCACCCAGAGAAACTGTAATCCTCTTTTGAGCCTATACAGTAAAAATGTCTTTAACAAAACAGCCTTTCCAACATAAAACTATTACCTGAGGAAACAAGGTACTAAGTGGTACAATAACTTGAAACACATAATACTGTCAGAAACAATGACTAGAGGTTTGACAGGTTCCTTCAAACTGGTACCAATTTAAAGCTTTTAGTAAGTGCAATCATTAATGTATGCAGAGCTGTTAAGTAATGAGTCAGAGTAACTTAGCTACATTTTGTTTTGTACTGACTAACCATGAAAGAACAGCTCAAATACTGGAAGTACAGTGCTGATTAGATATTTAGCTTTGAAAGTATCCTTGAAGTTTTATTCAGTAACTTCTAATGAATGAATGTTTACAGCACAGTTCTACATGGGGTGAAAGAATCCCTTTCCTGCCTCAGGCAAATGAGACATGTTTTAAACCTATGATATCAATGATGAGAGGACCAGCTCCTGAGCAAAAACAAGGAAAGTGACAGCGTGAATCAAACTAATGTAAGAAAAAGCTTATAAATTCCAAATGCTTTGAAAAGTTTTAGCTTTTACATGTTTTTAACTAGGGAGAACCTTCTGAAGACACCAAAGCCCTCAATGTGTTACATTTAACTCCCTTTTGAGAACCAGAGAGGACCTGGCTAGCTCTAGAGGGTGCCGTATATATTTGTACCTGGTTGACAAATGACAGCTGCAAGGCAGCATAGCTGGAGAAAATAGAACATGAAAATGTGATGATCCCTATAGATTTTTTGTATGCCCCCAAATTTCCAAACCTGAGCTCTAGTGATTTAGAAAGTCTAAAACAGAGAAGGAGGTGCAGGGATGCCAAGTGCATTCATTAGGGGGAGGAAGCATCGGCCTTATGAGGAGAGGCTGGAGCTGAAACTCTTGTAGAGAAAAAGGCTGGTAAGCAGGAAAGATGCTCCAGGAATACAAAACCATGACAATGCTAGATGAGGTTAGAGCAGTACTTTCTTCCACCAGCCATACAGGCACTGAGTAACACTGGAAATCGGTTTAAAACAGACAGAAGGACATTCTGGGCAAGCTTGTAGAGGCAGATAGCTTCAGATGGTTCAAAGAAAAAAAAAAAAAAACAGACAAATTTATGGACAAAAAGCCATAAGCAGATAGTAAGGGGAGTCAACATATGTCCCTTCTATCACCTGTAAACCAGTGACTGCAGAGAGTGGGTTAGAGGCTGGGGCCAGGCATCTCCTGCTACTGCTTTTGGGGCAGAATGCTTGGCCAAATGGACTGTTACGTGGGGTCAGCTGCGCATTTCTTCTTTCCTGTTCTTCATGGGACTCCAGAATCAGTACAGGCTGGGTGTTCCTCAGTGCTGACCGTAAATATTCTGCATATATCTATATATGCAGAATTTTAATCCTGGATCTCACTGGCTTGCTGTATAAGGCCTTTACCTGCCTCTGTTTTTGTTGTTAAAGTTCATCCACTGTTTAAAGATCCACTTCTGGGCTTGTCTAGAGGCACATCTTGAAAGTGAAAAAAAGCTCAGCACCACCTTCATCCTTAGCGCTTAAGAAGCAGGATTTTTTTTTTTTTTCACCTGTTTCATCTCTGGGGCTTGATTTGCTTCTCTACTTATCTATGTCTTGAAGAAAAAGAGACATAAAAGAAAAATCATCAAAAGTGCTTACCTGCAGGATATGTTTAGAGATGATAGTCCTGACAAGACGAAGTCACCATTTCAAGCACCTAAGGCACACTCCTAGCTGTCTTCAGCATTTTCTTTGTTTAGTGTTGCTTTAGCATAGGCTGTTGTACCTCGGAGAAAAAGAAAAAAAAAAAAAGGTCACCTCAAGCAAAGGAAAAAATGGAATAGGAAAAGAAATCCTGAGTATGTGTGAGGATCTGGATTCTGGCTTATTGGCTGTGCTCTTATTGCATGTTATGTTAAACACTCTTCAGACAGGCTCAAAGATCTTTGGGGACAGTTGTTTGGAAGTCAGGCATTTCAGATCCATGTCATGAGCCGAATATCTTGAGAGTGGCTAAATTCCTTTTCCATGGGCGTCAGTGAGTGCTCTGCTCTTGGTTTAGCAGGAGATGTTGGGTAAGGCAGAAATGCTTCTGAAAAAACAATGCTTTGGATACAAACGATATGCTTGCTTACTATTATTTCTGTGACACTTGCACTGAAATAGGAATCTATTGTGGTTGGTATAAATACGTGTCACTGTTGCTGGAATGCAATTTTCTAAACTGTGATATCACTAACATAAAGAGTCTTAAGAGAAATCCCACCAGTATAATCACAGTGAACAATGTTTCCTGTAAAGATTAAAAATAAGAGACTAAGATTTCAAAACTGCCTAGTGATTTGGTAACTGCAGGTGCCAAACTGCATGAATGTGTTAAAACCAGAACATAAAGAATATGTTAAAATCAGAAAGTACTGAGGACATGGTCAGAGGGATGAATTTTGCTGTGGGTTTCTCAGGTTGGAGCCCAGCACATCCATCAAGTTTGCACAGAAAACTAAAGACAGCAGGCAGAGGTGATGATGGAAATCCAAAACCGTTCCTCAAAATTCTCTGTATTTAAAAGTTTCTCTTACTTCTGCATCAATGAAACAAAAGTAGAAGGTTTGGGATTGGGTTGAAAGTCAGGGTGGTGAGGTAGCATGAGAGAGGTGTTGTTGCTTTGTCTGTGTCCTGTCCTAGAAATCAAGTGTCTGCTCTGCAGTGCAGTTTTTCATAGTATAATTGTTTCTCTTATGAGGGATAGGACCAGTCTTTGTCACCAACACTCTTAGTTTGGTCTTCCCATTGCTCCTGAATGCTGCAGCTCCTGACCTAATTTTCCCACTGTCTTTCTGTCTTCCTGTCTAATGCAAGTTTCTACATGTACCAGGTAATACAGCAAATTCCTGCTATCTAACTGTAAAGTTACCTTGTCTCCGTTTCTCTCCTCTGTGGCTTTCCCAGGTTTGAAAATAACAGCAAAAGAATGGTTCAAAAAGCAGTAACAAAATTAGGGAAGCGTTTGAGCTTATATTTTGTAATAGAGGACTGGAGACAAGGCAAGTTAACCCTTGTGATAAAGAAAAGCATGTTAATCTTACCTCAGACAGATTTCAGTTGCTGCCATCCAACTCCTCCCCTCTAAATTCAGGCACCTCTGTTAGTAATGCAGTGTCTGATTAGCAAAAGTATTTAGTAAGCTAATGTTCACTGTCCACAGCAGGAGGCTCACACAGCTTGGCTGATGAGAAATGAACTGCCTGAAGCTAGCTTTTAATGGCAACTAATTTCCCATATTTGATACTCAGCTCAGCCAACTAATATCTAGCTCAACCGTGACAAGACAATCACAGTTCTTTTTGAAAATCCTTTAATCTGGGATGCAAACCAGTGTGCTCAAGGCTATAATGAACTTCTGAGATTATGTACTGGCTATTTTAGAAGGAGGAATATTTTCTCTTTCCTTTTTTCTTTTCTGTATCAGAAAGGCTTAAGAATACAGACTTTCATAGTTTTCTGCTTCTATGCATCTTGCCTAGTGTACAAAGATAATCTTCTCATGAAAGTCCCTGGCAAAAAAAAAAGTTTTAAAAGGTCAAGTAAACAGCTTTCCCTTCAGATAACCCAAAGGATGTGGCAGTTCACAACAGCACAACATCATAAGTGGCTTTTAAATCAATTGATCTTGTTATTCTAAATGTGTTTTAAATATCTAACATGTTTTATACTGCACTGGCTTGGGCTTTGACAAATCCCATTACTCTCTGTTACTCTATCTCATTACACAGTGAATTATTAAATAGAACACTTAACCTAATTAGATATTATTGTCATGATCATACAGACATCTTGAAACTAGTCATTCCTTTTTGTTGTTTTGACTAGTCCCTCAATTTTTTTTTAACTCTTATTCTGTGTTGTTGTTTGTTTGTTTGTTTCCTTTCTTTGAAATCATCAAATCTTTAGTAAAAGAAATCTCAGTGGTTTTTTGTTTGTTTTTGAGGTTTTGTTTTGTTTTCCTGTTTCTATTTCTTTCTTAAATGTTTCCTGGATATAGGAATACACAATCATGTGTGGACGTAGGTTTGTTAGATATATGGCATGTGCGCCTGTACGTATAAACACACACACACAGAAACCAAAAATGACTCTGGGCCACGAACAATTTTTTTTCTCTTGTAGTAGTGTGTATGGTCTTTCACTTTTGTGGAGTAAGTAAGGTTTTAGACTAGAATACAAATTTTCATTTCAAGGACATTCATTCCAGGAGGGAGGAAATTCTCAGACTCTTCTGTAAGTTGGTTGAAAGTTCCCACCCTGTCCCATGGCATATGCCTAGCACCACACAGGGCCATCCAGCGCTGTCAAGCCTCACCAAAGGGCTCTAATTGCGATGGCCAAAGCGTGCATCTGTAAAGCTGTGTGAGATAATTGCTGGCTATTCATTCCAGAGAGTTATCAGATCTACAAAGCCAGGCTAGTGCGTTTTCTCAGTCTTTTCAAAATACGGTGCAGTCACGGCTGGTTAATTGGAAAAGATGCTTCCTATCAAATAGTATACTTTTAAATTAACAGACTGTCACTTGCAGATCTGTTTCGGATCATTTCATTATTATCCCAGCAAACTTTCAAAATAAAATATTTATTTTCCTCAGTCACACTGTGCAAATCAGGTCAAAAATATTGCTTGACATAGGAATAACTTGTAAGAGTTGCTTTGGCTATTTACCAAGCTGTCATGTTTATCTCTTCAGTGGCGTTTCCCATATTGGGAAACATGGCAAATGCTGCAGACAGTGTTATTTTTGTGGGAGGGAGTTATCCAGTGTTTAATGACGCTAACTACAGATTATTCATTTTTTCAGAAATGGCCCTTTTTTATGTTGTGTTCAAGTAAACCTCTCCAAGATGTATTAACTTCCAGCTAATTCATGCCACCTGAACCCATCTCTGCGCTGAGGATGCATTTAGGCGATGCAGTTTCTTAGCGAAGGTCCCCATTGCCGTTTGCTTTATGGGACACCACTGGCTCCTCTGAGCGTCCCCTCTCTTGCTCTACAGTACAATACAACATATTGGATGATGGTGTAAATTGTTATGGGCAGCATCGCAGTTTATCCCTACTAAAGGTACACCCAGTGTGTCAAGTCCTTCTTTTGGTGGTATTCGGTGGGTTTTGTGACAAATGCTAGAGAATTTTACCTTTCTTTTTTGTTTACTCCATATACCTGCTCCCTCTTCATTTATTTCTTTATTTTTAAATCAAAATGAAGGAATTCCAACCGTGCAGTCAAGATGACC
The DNA here is from genome assembly GCA_013399475.1 of Chauna torquata. Taxonomy (NCBI): domain Eukaryota; kingdom Metazoa; phylum Chordata; class Aves; order Anseriformes; family Anhimidae; genus Chauna; species Chauna torquata. The sequence continues at coordinate 146,526 of VXAL01002050.1, read as the reverse complement.
TTCATTATTCCAAGTCAACAACAGACTTAAATACTTTTGCTATTCATGGCATGCTTTTTATCTATCACAATTGTATTTGTTGCATCATGTATAGCATGAAAAATAAAAATGACCTTAATTAATAGTTTTATTTATTTATATTTTTTTAATGTATAGCTGCTGCAAACTCAATCAGTGTCTTTGTGCTTGTACTTCACAGTGAAAATGAGAGAGACAGTCAAACATCCATTAAATGAGAAAAGAACATACAAAAAGGTGGCAAACATTTTGGGTAAATGAGCTGCTTGTGTTCTTATCTGTATGTATAAAAGTGAGATTACTGGATTTCTCTAGCTATTTTATAAGTGAAATTAGAAACTGCCTTGCATGACAGTAAGACTCTTACCAGCCACTGATACTTGGTGCTATGTGACAAGCATCATCTCTATGTGGATGAGCTGGTTTCAAAAATAAATAAGTAAACAAAAGAGAACAAGCATAAGTATTGCCATTTCTACAATCTGGAAAGCACATAACTTTTTAAAAACATTAGGCTTAGTCAACATCAGAAAGCAACCTTGAATAAACATGTAATGCTTGTGACCAAATGGAATGCCTTGATACCAAAACCCAGAGATTTAAATCCACAGTTTCAACTGATGAGATGATTGTTTTCTGATGTACCATTGAATATCTGTGATGCAGCAGAATGCTCACTTAGAACTTGCTGTGATAAACTATTTTGCAATCTTGCCAATGGCCACAGAAAAACAAGGGTTTTTATCAAGGCCATAATTCAGCTAAGAATTCATAATAACTATCAGTGTTACTAAAAAAGTAATATATGTCCTCTACAAATCACAATTTCAAATGACATATTTCTGAATTGAAAAGAGATTCCTAGGGTTTGTTTTGATGCTACATATGCTTGATGCTGCATGTGCTACATATACATTGTGTTATATGAGGGGGAAACATTATGTTTAAAAGACTTTCTGTTTGTAAAATGAAATGTTCAAAAATTAGGAGAAAGAAGATTTGGACAGCAGGGATTAGGAGATGGAGATTAGAAGAATGGCTGGCTATCCATGAAGTCTTAACCAGAGCCCTTGTGAAGCAGCATGGTCTGTACTCACATGATCACCTACTACTTTCTGAGGGACTCTTGGCTTATTCAGTTCATGAAAGGCAGGATGCAGAACTAACGTTACGTCTATGTGGCGAAAAGGCTTATTACCTGCAGAGTCTTGGCTTTCTTTGTGGCTGTTATTAGGGTACACTCAGTGCTTGAGGCAGGATGCCGTGAGAAGAGAAAGGTGACAGTTTCATGTGAAGAAAGCTCACAGAAACCTTTTGAAATTGGATTTTTTCCAAATTTTCACCACCAAATTTTCAGGTGATGCTGGGCAAAATCACTTGGATTGGTTCTTTCACAGGTGGCCAATAATTGCATGTTCCTCCATTTGAGACTGCTTAACTTAGATTATGGTTTCTGTATAAAAACTGCCAAGCACTCATAACTGCAGTGAAGTTCCTGAGTGTATACAGCCATATTATGCTAAGTACTCTAAAAAAAATAATTCCAGACGTCCTAAAGTGGACACCTAAAATTAATGGGCATTTTTTTAAAATTTTTCATCTTAATCTCTTTAAGCATTAGTTCCTTACTAGTCAAATGAGATAATTACACCTCTCTCCATCATCAGGTTGTTATGTAGGTACAGTCATTAAAGATTTTGAACCACTTAGGTGATAGAGTGATAAGAACTATGAAGAAGCCTTGAAGTAAAATACCAGCTCTGTGTTCAGTGAAGGTGTTGGATGGGGAGTATTGGAAGGCACTGAGAGCTGAATGGCAGGCCTAGAAAATGATCCAGCACACACTGAGAACAATCGTGTCTGCACGCCCGTTGAAACCAGTGGTGTGTTTCAACTCCAGACCCAATGAAGCCAAGCCTGCTCCAACATTGTGTCCTCTGCGTCTAATCTAGGGTGAAGTCTGAATGAAGTTTTTTCTGTGGATGAGACACTAGGACTGTTACTCTCTCCTGTCTGACAGGTAATAATCACAGAATCACACAGCATGGCTGAGGTTGGAAGGGGCCTCTGGAGGTCACCCCCTACTCAAACAGTAACAAATGAGTTCACAGCAAAGCTTTTCTTCCAAAAGATGCAGTAAAAGGGTCTCCAGACACCTATTTTCACCAAAAAACACCCTAGTAGATACTATGAGATCTCAGTCATCTTTGGACAACCTGGGTTGAAAGTGGCCAATGCATTCAAAACACATGCAGACATCATGAGCACCAAAACCTTGCTGTCATGGGAAGACAGGCTAAAAACAACTTGTGGTGGTGTAACTAGTACACAGGTGTACAAAGGTTTGTATTTAGGATGGCAGCTGAACCGTGTTTCTGGTGTTTGTTAGTGTCTTAAAGCTTCATATTGTTTCATTATGCTGTTTTACATGCAACCCCATTTTAGAAAGGGAACTGAAATATCAGTTACGTTAAATAGGCTTGCAGACCCACTGCAGGAACAAACAGAAGGACAGAGATCTTTGCACGAATGTCACAGCTCTTCTCAGGCTTAAGCCAGCCATTGGTTGAGAGAACTGGCTGTTACGCTTTCTGGGGATTGGCTCGCATAAGAGGGTGGTGTTGGGTTATGTGGTAAAAGGCTCATAACACAAAGGAGCCCAGAGGAATGAGGACAGATGGGGGAGCCCCAAAACCCTGGTCACCAGAGACATGAGCCTCTGTCCGTTGCCCCAGGGCTCTTCCAGGGGGTCTCAGCCCCATGGGCCTGGGGCCACCCAGCAGCAGGGGTCAGCAGGGGCAGCTCTCTGGGGCACCTTGTCTACCTGGGAGGGTTACTGCCCAGGGGTACGGGACTCATTAGGGGTGCATAAGGGAAGAGCATTTGGGGATTGCACAAGACTTATTATGGGATGTCTAGGGCAGAACAAAAGGCAGGGAGGAGAAGAGATCAAGGTGGTCTGGGGATGTGCAAGCGTGCGAAAACAGAGAGATAAGGGGCTAAAAGGAGAAAAGTGGATGTTCAGGGTGCTTGTCCAGCCATGCCTGCACTTGATCAGCACAGTCTGTCCTGTATTTTGTTGAACTGTATTTTGAACCGTTTTCCTGAGCGAGGGATATTTTGCATGCATGAGTGCATATGGAGGTCTAAGTGCCAGCAACTGGAGTTGTACCACAGGTCACAGGGACCCTGGTGCCTGGGGTGCCAGCCAGAGGCTGGAGTCCATACACACTGCCTAGGTACATATGTTGGTGTATGACTGCTAGCAAGCATCATGCCAGACTAACCAGCAAGTAGGATAAGAGGCTTAGGAAGGTGAGCGGAGACCAGGGAGTCTGCCAGTTCTGCACCAGCAGCTGGAGGGGGCTATGGGCGTTGGAGGCTCACGTGTCTGGGTGCCAGCAGCTGGGGAGATGGGAGATCCAGGGCCAGTTATGGGGCAGATGGTGTCTAGAGCCAGCTAGTAGAGGGATCCATAAGGTGTGTATATAGGTATATATATTTTCCATTAAAGGGGTGTTATCCTGATCAGCTAGAGAGGAGAACAGGATGAGGCCATGGTGCTGTTTGTGCTTGCAAGTGCTATGTTTTCTGTCTGCGTTGATCCATGTGGCCACAGGCATATATGTATATATGTATTGTGTGCATGTGTGCAAGGGAGCCTATTGGGAATGCATGCACAGCCTCACCACCAGCTGGTCCTGGGGATGTGGAGCTGCAGCAGCCTCCCCTCTGTCGGGCTGCTGGGTATGACAAGCCCTAACAGATGGGCCCTTCTTTACCAGAAGGTTTCAAACCCGTTTCCTAAACAACCAAGGAATGCTGGAACTCAGGAATATGAGATTTGCTTCCAAGATATGAGGAATTACAGCCTAATGGTTACTGATCCTTTTGTATCTCTTCCTCTGAACCTGGTCCCTCTCGTACCGTCGCCTGCTGTACAATCACATCTCTCCTGGGAACGGCAGGCAGCACTCAGCAGCTCTGTGTCAATAATGCATACACCACACAAAACAGAAAACACCGCTGCTTAGCTTCTTCCTTTGTGATAACCTGCTTCATACTGTTCCTCCTCCTTCAGTGCTGTTCTTTACATTTTTTCCCCCTAAATGCTTTGCTGGGAAGACATTTAGATGAAAGGAGAGGCTGTTGCTAGGTTATTTTCCCTGGGCTAACTAGCAAGAGTTTCAAATGACTTCCATGTTCCTGAGCAGAAAGACCTCTCCAGGCACCAATATTTTTCCTGTTTTCCAAAGAGAGCAATGTTGCCAACTTGAAGGAAGATGTTGCACCTGCAAGGCAGAACAGGTTGAGGAGTGGGAGGAGGGGTGAGAAGAACATGCAAGCACCCAAAATTTAAGACAGGAATAGTTAGGAAGTATTCCAGTAGCATGGTATTTATTGCAGATCATCAACACCTCATGACAGGGCTGTGTTGCAGCTTCCAGTTTTCCCTTACAGGATGTGTCTGTTGTCTGCAGCTTACTTGTTCCCTCTTGGATCTCTTCTTCCTTCAGAGGACATGAGGGATATCACAGAATCCCAGGATGGCTGAGGCTGGCAGGGACCTCAGGAGGCCATCTGGTCCCACCCCTGCTCAAGCAGGGACACCCAGAGCAGGGTGCCCAGCACCATGTCCAGGTGGCTTCTGAAGATCTCCAAGGAGGAGACCCCACAGCCTCTCTGGGCAGCCTGTGCTACAAATCAATGCACATCTAAGCACATTTTCACTCAGTGAGTTGCAATCTCTGATTTATCACTATTTACCTCACGATTCAAGGGATGAATGATTCGTTAATGTAGATGTATCACCACTGATGGGTTTAACCCAGTCATATTCAGGTTCTGCTATGGCTGGTCCTAGGAACTTAATTGGAGGATTGGGCTCTCCTTGTATCATCCACGCTTTTTCCAGAAGAGCTTGAAAATTGAGGTAATTGAACTATTTACTCTGTAGAAACTATTTGCTAGGAGGAAAAAAACAGGTTTTTATTGTAATGCAATTTTTAGAGGAAATCATCCAATTTAGAATTAGATGATACTTAGTAGATAAAAACCTCCTTACAGGCGTTTTGCCATACTCTGTTGTTAATTTTTCCTTGATAAATTGCTTGTTCCCAGCATTGCAAAACTCTGTGGTTTACTGTAAACATATTACTGCTAAGAACTGAATACAGAGGTCTTTTTTTTCTCCTCCTTCTTTTTTTTTTTCATTGTAAGCAGTGCAGCTGCTGATCAATTTTGTGACATGAAGGATGGTGATGTCATGACCTGGCAGGAACAAACAGTGACCGCAGGAGATGGAAGAGGAGTGGATCCAGACAAGGAAATAACCTGCCGGTAATACAGCGTTCGGTAAAAAAGCATGGGGGCAAAAGGTACAATTAAAGAAATCAGAGAGACATGAGGAGGAGGAGGTGGCTGTGGGTTGTAAAATCCCGCAGTTCAGAACTGAAACCTCATACACCCCGAATTTCTATTCCCTTTTCCTCTCTCTCCTTCTTATTACTTTTGCTCTTTGGTTCAGCAGTTTTTCTGAATATAAGATAATTTGTCTTAGACTGGATAGCGGGGGACAGACTTCAGCCGGTGTGAATAGGTCTAACTTCACACTCGCGGAGAAGCTGCTCCAGCACCCTTTGTTCTTTGTGCAGGAAACAGAACTGCCGAAAGACGTCAACTGTGCGGTGCTTATCGCAGCGCCCGTGGTTGGGCTCTCGTCATCTGCTGCTTTTGTAGCATATCTCTTTGTACCATTTTCTTGCAGTTTTGTCAGAAAGGTAACTACATTTCATTGATGGTGTATGTGCAACTTGTACTCTTGGGGATAAATAATAAAAAGGCAAACTGACACTTATACTGTAAATGCCTGGAATTAATTCTGGGAAAGAATAATCTTTCAAAGCAGGAACATGAGGTGGATGTCAGATTGTCAGCTACTCCTAATTTCTTTCTGTTCTGACTTGGATCAGCATGGATATCTTTTCCTTTGCCCTTTCCCTAGGTGCGTTAATGCCATCACACATAGCTTCAAGTTTACTGTTGCTGGATGCAGCAAAAAATGTATCTGCATCCCTGCTGGGGGAATGTTGTGATTTTGAAATACTGCACTGGGCAGAAAAAGAGTAATTTTACTAAAAAGGTTTTGTAAACCTAGTTTTACTTTAGCTTTTCATTTTCTTTTCCTTCCGTGCTGTGAAAAAATAGATCTGAGACATCAGAAAACAGTGCTGGATTCTCTAGTATCAAAATACATTGTTGTATCTCCACTGGCTTCGAAGTGGATACTCCTGATTTACTGGTGTTGAGTGAGAGTAGGGTAGAGGCCATAGTGCTGCACATATTTCATATTAACTATCTCTGGTACAGTATCACAAAGGCAGTTTTTTAATGTCTGTGTCTTCTGAATAATTAATCTAGGAGTGTGTATGTCCTGGGTCCAGTAATACCACTCTACTGGTGTTTATCATTATTTATGATTTAACATTAACTTTGTTTTTCAGTCAAATAAAACAGGGTATTTTGTGTGCGTCCAAGTCAGATGTTTCTGAGAGAATAGGGCCTTTGATAACACTGAGGGAAAAATTTAATTGTACCCCCACCCCCACATCATTTACATAACTCAGATTGATGAGATAGGAAGGAAAGTGTTTACAATGCAAGAAGATAGGAATTTGGGGATTTAAATAGGAAGCGAATCGAAATGAGCTGTCTGAGGTAATTATGAAACACATACTTCATATGTTTTCATTAGATATTGCTATTATACTACACAAGGCAAAGGAGTTTGATTAAACTACAGCTCAGTATATAAATTTATGCATAAATTACCCAGAAATCAGTTAGTTCATTATCTTTCAGGAACTCAGCAGGGGACTGAGCAAAAGTTTAGGTGTACTGGGATAAATAATTTGAACAAGAATAAAAAGAATGTTTGGTAGGAAGAAAAACACCAGCAAGGTCTGTGAGATGGAGCACAACAAGGGGTTAAATTAACTAGTGTGCAAAGCCCCACACGGGGAGAATCACGAGCAGAAGGAGCCTGGCCAGACCGAGCAGGACCTGAGCTCCAGCTCCACCACGTGAAGCCCAGGGCACGGGCAGTGTTCGCCTGTAGCTCCCGCAGGGCCATGCCGATTCCTGCTGGCTGCACAGAGCACCTTGAGAAGGGGGTATCTCCCTCCTGTAGGCACATCTGCAATGTAGACGCTAGCTTTTCCCTTTCTGCTTGGGAACGGTTTTTCAGGCTGGTTTCACTGATGGTTTGCTCATGGAACAGGGTTCAGCAAACAGCATGGAGCTAAATTACTTTCTGATTTAACTTCTGGACTTTTTTTTTTTTTTTTTTTTTTTTTTTTTGATAGGGAGGAAAACATTTTCTCGGATATGTTCATCCCTTACCTTTCACAATATACTCGTTTTTTAGAAACAATGCATATGGAAACAGTGAATGATTGAAACTCTCGAAGAATCATAGCCAGACCCCACCAACAGACTACCCTCAAAGTCAGCTTTTGACCACTGAATGTTGGTGCTAAGGAAACACTGAACAAAAGGTGATGTTGCCAGGAAATCAGTGGCAAACAGCCAGAGTATGATCTCTACAAACCCTTCTAGCATTAAAATTTATCTGATTGTGCTAAATATTACTTAGTGTATTTTCCATTTGTCAGTATTCTGACTCTGCCGTTTAATGAAGCAAACATTCACGATTCTGTTACACCAGCCATTCAGTGAGAGAAGCTATCACAAAATATTCTGCATTAACCTTTCTGTCTTTGTAATACAGCCGTGAATACACCCCAGCTCTATGCATCAGCATTTGATAGAAACCTTGGCTCTTGCAAATAATTGTACATTTCTTTTCCCATTTGTTGAAGCTAGCTGGATTAAATTTCTTCAGCTTCTGCAGAGATAACATGATGCTGTTACATTTTTGTTGCTAACGAGGCTACAGGTTTAGTACCTGTGTTCAGAATTTATGGCATAATTTCATTGAAATGCCTCTCAAGGATCTCTCTCTACAGGCTACCTCCACTTTTCTGCATTTTTGTTAGTAACTGCTACAAACACTGTCAAAGTGCTTAGAGTTTAACTTATAGCTCTTTCTTAGCCTTTTTTTTTTTTTTTTTATCTTTTCTTCTGTGCCAGCTGAGGAGGCTTGTTCTCTTTTCACCCTTCATCTCTTTAAATTTCAATTACAAGACACCGATCTGTCTATCTCACTCCCCGTCTGTAGTGTATCAGCACCAGCTTCAACTCTAATCCACTCTGCGTCATTATTGACTGCCTCTCTCCAAGCCTGGTATCATCAACAAATACCGCTGCCTGGCTAAACCACCTTTTAATAAACACAACAAACCTTGGCCCTAATAATAAAGCTTGTGGCTCTGCAATAATCCCCTTTCCCATTAATTCACTCTGAAGTCCAATATTCTTTCTATATTCCCTGCCAGAATAATCTATCATATCAAGCATTTTTCAGAGAACTATATTACAAATGCTGTTCCTTTTCCACCATGATCTCCTGTCAGCAGATGTCATGTGGTAAGCTTGTTAACTCTTCCAGAAGTTTGACTGGTATTTCATAGATTTATACATTTTTACACCAGAAGGGACATCTTGCTTGATGCTCTGCATGACCCGAACTACACAATTTTATCCAGCATCTCTTACGTCAGTGTAGATTACGCCTTCTTAAGTATGTCCCTTAGGAAGACTTTCGGTCTCGAATTCAAGCCATGAGGAATTGCCTGCAGCTATTGGTCATCTGTTTTTGGTGGCTAATTACTGTTGCTGCGAAAAATGCACACTTTTGAATTTGCTGTTTGAATCGAGTTTGAATTTGGCTGATGTCAGCCTCCAGCCACTGCAGCCTGTTATATTTCTATGTGCAAGATTAAACTACTTTATGCCTTCAGAAACATTTCGCTGCAGAAAGTACGGAAAGTTCATTCCAGCTTTTGAGTAGGCTGTTCCCTTTGTCCCTTCCTCCGTCCCTTCCTCCAGCGTAAGTCCCTCACTACAATGTAGGTCCTCCACTTCTCACAGCATCCTTGTGCCTGCGATCTAGGCCATCTCCTGTCTTCCACTGGCCTTTATAAGTGTAGGTGGAGTAAGCAAGCATTTCATTCCAGTAATACTCTCACCTCTACTGACTACACAGGCAAATTAATTTCCATATGCTTACTTTCTATTTCCCCGTTCATCTACGAAAGGATCATATTAGGTCTTTGGGCCACGACATCCTGCTGAGAGATTCACAGTCTACTGCCTTTGGTGTGTCTATGACGCTTGCTGTAACTGAAACAAGAACTGTCACTATAGCTTTCTCTTGCATCTTTTCCCAAATATTTTCTCCGACAGCACTTTCAGCCAATGTTATCTTCACCTGATTACTTTTCCCGGTGTTGTTTTGAATAAAAGGAATGGTTTCTTGCTATCAGATAAAATCACTTCTTAAAAGGCATTAAATTTGAAACCTTCTATTTCATTGATATTTTCTCATATTTTAAAGAGCTATTTAACGTAGTACTTGTACTAGTATATCTGAATTTACCCTTCTTCCTTTTTTTCTGAATAGTGCATGGGTCTTCGTTGCTGGCCATTAATTTAAACCTTCTGATCTCCTGTTTTCTTTGACTTCCTCCTGGATGTGGCCTTGACTTATTATGGAGTATTTTCTTCTTCTCATACAAAATAAATATTTGATTATTTCTCCATCACATTTTGTGAATATATGAATAAAGAATTCATTTTAATTTTTACAGTCAGCCCTTTCTGCCAATATATATATTATCCCTTCCATCTCTCATTCCACCTCTTATGCCATCGCTTGTTCCTTTACATATGCAAAACACGTTTTCCCATTTATCTTACTTCTCATTCATACCTCTTTTCATTCTTCACCTTCCTTTATCTTATCATTTTTCTCCAGTTTAATGATCATTTCTATAATCTTCCTAGTCCTCCCCTGTATTGATGTTTTATACCTGGTGCTAACCTTTATCTCATTCCTGATTACTTTTTGTACTTTTGTTCATCGCACAGTCTATCAATTGTTAAGAGGTTTGGGTTTGCCTGTTCCAACCGTGCTTAATGCTGTGAATATATCAATGCATCTGCCTATACGGATCTCTGAACGCTTGCCATTTTTCTCCCCAAGTCCATCTCCTTGCCATTAATCATTTCGCAAATCTCAATAGGATGACTCCTCTGCATAAACTGTCCGCAGCTAACTCATGCCTTGCCCTCTTCTTTCTTTCAGTCTCTGTGTAAAAGTGCTGTTTTGTTCATGGGGACAAACTTGGCTTGACACTGTGAATGAGCAAAGGGCAGAGTACCAGTGTCTGAAAACCTGTATACTGGGACAAACTGAAACTGGCAGGGGAAGCACAAGCTCCTCCTGTTGTCCTCTCTCCCCTGCAGAGCAGTCTTCCCTTGCAAATGAGAGGGATGGTAGCAGTTCTTGTGCTGGAGACTCCATAAGGGGAGAGGAATGTCCTTGTGTGCCCAAGGACATCTTGGAGAGCATTGTGGTTAACCCACCCCATATGTGTCTGGGTCTTCATCCTCCTTTACCCCTCCAAGTGCAAAGTAACCCCTTCCTTCCAAAAATCTATACCTCTCTAAACATACAACGTTTGGTGCCATACTTTTATTCTTTCTGTACATTCTGTTTTCTGCATCTTCATAATGTGCTAATGGTTGGGATAAGAGGGTATATGGTATGGGGTAAGAGGAAGAGATATAAAATGGAAGGTTCGCTTGCTTAAAAATGACTTGCTTCCTTGCAATTTGCAGAGAAAAAACTGATAAGGAATTGTCTTCCAGGAAAGCATTCAAGAAGTGCCACTAGAAACCTGCTGGAAATAATGAAAAAACTTCCATTCTATCCGAAGAGGCTGAGATTTCTTGCCAAGTAGCAAAATGTGTCAAGCTCTTCAACAGCAACACAGCACTACCTGTGGGATGCAAGGCTGCTGCATGGTGTAGAAACAACACATCTACACCACGCAGCAGAGCCTGTCATAGGACCTTCAAACCAGTGGAGCCCATCCTGGCTCCAGGGAGAACAGGTGTCACCATGCAGTGCTCCGTGCAAATTAATGAGGTGCTATGGACTGCTTCTGGTTGGGATAACAGCATCAAGGTCACATATGTCTCCAAGGATTTTGGCCTGGTGGGTCAGCCAGAAACCTGTCAATGGATGATGCTAGTTTTTGCTAATGCTGGTGTCTGGGAGGCAATGGACTACAACAGAATCAGGATCACAACTACAACCTACCGAACCTGCTCTTCCTGTGTTCTGCCTCTGTTTAGCATCAGAATGTCAGAATGGGCCTGAGGCTTTTTTTTTTTTTTTTTAGGATGGAAAACCAGAAATCTTATGTTTGGACTTCAGTGAAGCTGAGTCCCAATCAGCATATTCTCTGGGCAGTTTGCCTTGCCCCAGCTCTCTGTCCTTCTCACACCAGTCTCTGCCTGTGCACACAGTTGCTGCTGCATTGTGCATTGCACACACAGCAGTAGCCCTGGTAGAAGACTCCGGGATTTGGACACACCTGTAAAACAATAGGAAGTTTCTTCCACATACACCTGTAAAACAATAGGAGGTTTATTCCACGTGTGAGAAGTTTTTTTTTTTTCCCCTGTGCTGCTCATTAATAACAATTTACAAATCCCTTTGTACCTCCTGATTATAGCCTAACCTGCACTATTCAGATTTTGTCGCTTAATTCATTTTTCTATATTACTTTTCCCTTAAACTTTATAGGCATGTATATTCATGAAAAGAACAGAGGGGAAAAAAAAAATCCCAGAAATTACCACAAGAAAAACCCCTGCTAAAAGCAATAAGTTTGCTGACAGATGGTAGAATCAGTTGAAAATCGAGTACCATATTTACTAAGTCTAACCCATTTAGTAAGCCAGAAAAGTGTTATCTAATTCTATCCCCTGTGTGTTTGTGTTTTGGAATAAACAGATGCCTAATGAGGAATGTGTCTAGTATGTTTTTTGAAGAACCTGGATGGATCCTGGTTCTGATTCAATATTTGATTTTGACAAAGATGATAAAACTCACGGCAGAACCTATGGTTTTGTCTTGCAAAACCACAAATATTCCAATGTTAGCTGATGGACAAAAAGTGGTTTCAATAAAAAGTGTCAGAATGTCAGAACAAGGCACAAATCAGAAGAAGAAGAAAAAAAAAAAAAAAAAAAAAACCAGAAGTGTTGAATGACTTAACCTGCATTTTATGTTTCTTGTTCTATTTATACAACATCGAAAAATGCAGTGAAGGAAAGGGCAAACATGCTTGAATCACTTGCAGGCTTGACAGCTACCACAATCAATTCGTGTACGTTTTGTGCTGGGTTTTCTAAGATAATAGGGACTGGCTTAGAAAGACATATGCTTGTGTACTTTTTGCCAGATCTGGGTAAGAAGCAAAAATTGAATAAACAGAGAAGGGTAACATGAACAACGAGTGCTTTAGGGAAGATGGACCTCCCATGGGCCGTGTTTGGCCAGTGAGGCTATTGCATTTGCAATGCCTGTGCAGAGGAAAGCGAGCTTCCCCAAAGGCTGCCTGGATGGCGTCTAACGTCTCACCCTTGACTGGAACCATTGGGAAGTTTACCAAAGAAAATCTGCTGTCCATGAAGTCCATAGAAAAGTACTTACGGAACAAGATATACATAAGACTTTTAAAATACGTCTACATTTTGTAATACTAGGGGGAGGGAGTGGGTGAAGAATAGGATCCAGTCTTCTATAAAATAAATAACATCTTCATATAGAAGAGAATATTTTGAAGAATTATTTAAAAGGAGGGAGATATGTTGTTTATTTTCCACAGTATTTAAAAATTTAGTGATTAATGATAGATTTCAATAAAATGATATTCACCCGTTGCCACTTATAAAAGTTGCTCAAGAGCTGCTAAAGAATTTTGCTGAATTTATATTCTATTTTCAGTTACATGAACCTGTAGTGAGAGATTTTGGTTCTGGAAATACAAAATATCTCCCTAAAGATACCAGGAAGCAGTGGTCTGAATATTGGGAATCTCATCCCTGTTCCCAGCGCTTGCAGTTTACCTATTCTGTGAGAACAAGTGAGCTATTTCTCTTCTCTTTCTGTGTTCTCCTTTTCAACTGAGAGGCGCATGGTGTTTCTCACCCTATGGAATTCTGAATCTAAACTTGCATATGCTTTACTCTAATATAGCCAATTTTCTAATTTTGTTGTACAGCTACCTAAGGTGTTGGTCAAATCAGCGTGTTGTTATCTCATTACCGCAGAAAATGCCAACTCACCCGTCAAAGGAAAGTGAACACTGGTGGTGGTAACAGAGTGTTTTAACACATGGGTATAGATGTGATTCTTAAATATTAATAACAAGAATTGTATTTCACCTCTTATCTAGGCAGTATCCGAAGATGGTTTTCTGTTCACATTTTAGCAAAAGAGAGCTCTCATGGGGAACCTGAGGGAAAAGAAAAAGTGCTGGCACTATGTGTTTCTTCTGGAGGCTTTTCCACCCCTCAAAGGCAGCACAGGCAAAATGCTTGTGGGAAAGATCTTACCCTGTCCTTGGTTTAAAAATGCAATAGGAGTATAAATTTGTTCTGTTTCTAGTTTTATATGAAAGAATGAGGGAAAATGGGAAAGACTATGGATCCTGATTTTGATTTACATTTTTCTTGCCCTTTCTTGGCTATACTTTGTCGCATTTCCAAGGCATTAAAACAGAGGCTCAGGGGCCCAGCTAGACATAATGGTATAAAGTTTCCGGTGCAGTAAGCTGTAACACTCTGTATGCTCTGGAAAGTTTGCATTCAGCCTTTTAATAAGTGAAGACGCAACATAATGCTCCTGATAATTTTCAGCATGGACAGATGGTATATGAACAGCCTGGTGGGAGGAGAACCAGCCCAGCTTAGGGTAACAATGTTCGACTAGCTATCAGGGAGGAAACAGACTTCCTCTGCCATTGCCCAGTGCCAAGGAGCTTGTTTTATCTCCTGCTCACCACACTGATCATGCTTTGCTTTCTTCTGTTTTATAGGCATTGGCTTTGTGCAGAAAGTGCAGCTCCTTTCTCCTGCCAAAACGAAACAGTATTTTAGATTATAACTAGGCTAGGAGTCATTTGCAATTAATTCTGCTCAAAAACTCCTCTAGCTGGAAATGTAGATTGCACCAATTTGCTGTGAGTTGCTATAAGGTGAGGAAGCTGTTCACCGCTGCTGTTCCATACTGAATTTTCCAGTCTGTGTGCTAAAGCTGGAGCTGGCTGCAGCCGCTGCGCTAGCCGAGGAGCAGGCCATATTAGCAGGAGTACAGGTGGGTTTAGAGATGCTTTGGGAAGCTTTTCTGGGTCTGTAGTATCCAAGTTAGATTTTGCAGATGCAGTGTATGCGAATCCATCATCGCTTCTCCCTCTGCAAGACAATTCAGTAGCAGTGGCAGCAGGAAGTGACACGCTGGAGAGAGTGCTAAACACATAATTTTTGTAAGTTTACTTCTGAAAATGCCACTTGCCCTCTTTCAGTTTGCCTTCTCCGCCACTGAGCACCTTGGAAGAAAGGGGTTAGGATTATATTTCTTCACCATTATCCTTTCTGTCCATTAATGTGTTAATTACATAGGGCAAAGCATTTCTGCAGCCCTAGAGAGCTGACGGTAATCAGCAAAGTCCTGCCATGTCCCACCTCTGGACAGATGCTTCAGCTGAGCCGAACAGTGAAATGGTTAATAGGTCAAGGAGATTGCTAGTGATGGGAGGATGGATTGAAGATGTGCATTTACTCCCAGTTCTGGGTCTTGGGGGCTAGCAGAGACAAGTGTCTTCCACAAGCAATAAATTCATTTTAAAAAAGAAATGAAGGGAAAAAAAAGTGCATTGCTCTCTCTCTAGCCTGCAGCTCTCTAGTGAGCAGGGGACACAGAGAAAAAGAAATGAACGAAGAGAAAATGTCACTTCTCTCTCACTACAACTCTCTTTAAAATGTTTGATCATTTTTTGTTTTAATTTAATTTTCTTGTCTCTGCTTTTCTTTTTTTTTTTTTCTTTTATTGTGCCTGAATGCAATATTACTGAACATCAGTAAGCTGTTCCTCTAACTCTCTGTCTGCTTTTCTTCTCATTTTAGGGTGGACAGGAATTTTTCGTTTCATACATTGTTGACAGCACGATAGAATGGTGATTCCACAAAGTGAGCAGGAGCTTTAAAAAGTTAATGAGGAGGCACAATATGAGGTTGTTGTTGTTACTTTTTAATGTTACCTAGCATTTAGGACTGGGCAGCTGGGCATGCTGGATACTGACTGCCACTGCTGTCATTTTTATTGCAGGTGCTGCTGACAAGAGATGTTATCCCTGCTTGGCGCTTCACTGCATCCGCCACACTCCCATCACTGCAACTGACTGCCCCACACTGGCAAATTAGGTAACACCCACACTGGCATCCACAAAGCATGCTGAACCCACACATAACATCTGAAGACAAACATTAGTTTCATCTCAGGAAGAAAACAAGAAAACCTAATGTATTTTTGATTTCCTAAGGACTGAAGCATCTACCTTCCCTAAAGATATCCACTGAATAAGCTTAGCATGTCCTCTGGCTAACATCTGTAGCAAACTTACCTCTAAGACACAAGTACTGGGAGGTTTATTACAGTCAGTACCTTTGGATATATTATTTTACATGATGATACCATCTGTTTCATACTGTAGCACATATCTGAGCACTCCAACAGCAGTTGCAAATACCTCTGTCAGGACACTTGGAAGAATACAGACCCAGTCAGTACAGTGCTGGTGCTGGGCAATATCATGGGGCTAAGAATATGCTGACATATTCTGGGCTGGTTCCTCTCTTCCATTGGTGTTATTCTTATATAGCTCTGGAGACGTCAACTGAACAAGTCCATATTTATACAAACATGAGGTCAGGACCTCACCCAAAGATTATTTAAGGCTAAAACATTTTAATCTACAATGAAAATAATGGAGAAATTCCTTCTCATGAGAGCGCCTAGTCCTTGTGAAATGTCTGGCTCTTCAGCTGTCTAAATGAGAAATACGGGAAGTAAGTCCCTTTTTATGACAATCTGATGCCGTGGAATTTTAACTGCTAATTTCTTCAGTTAAGAAATCCAAACCAGAAAATGATTTGCACTTCTCCTGTGGGACAAATAATTCAAACACTTTCTACTATTGGTTTTGTATCTTTAGCTGGTAGAAACTGGCATGGCTTCATTGACTTTAAATGGATCTGAAGATTTTTCTCAGTAGTCAAACAAGTCCTGATCAACTTGAATTGCTGCGAGAAAGGTTCCAGTCAAATATGAGGAAAGAATAACTTTAGCAGTAAGATACTGTAATTCTAGGACAGGCTGCCTAGGGGAAACGTGGCACCTCCACCACTAGAAGTCCTCAAGAGGAGGTTAGGCAAACATCTTGCGGGAGGGACACAGATAGCGCTGAGGGGTGGTAATTTGGGGGAGCAAGGAGGGCTGCCCCATAGCACCAAACCCGTAGCAGAAACCCTGCTGGGCATCTTGCTGGGGAGCAGTGCTGTGGCTGGGAATGGGAGCTGGTCTTCTGGAGGGACGGGTAGAACACAATAGTTTTTCCCTCTTACCTCTTCCAGACCTTTCAGTTGGGCTAATCCCTGAGAGTGCCTGGGCACTGCTGAAGCATAAGTCTGGAGACCTGGATCAAAGAGAAACACTTCTGAAGAAAGAAGATTCACGTGCCACATAACATGGGAGGAGTAACATCCTCCCCATCCCGTTCTGTGCCTGTCTTGTCTACTTGGATGGCAAATTCTGTGAACAAGGGCTGTCTTTTACTGCAAACACGCAGAGCACCTTGAAGAAGGAGGTTCACTTTCAGTGGTTCCATTAAATACTACTCTGACCACTGCCATGAACAATGCTTCCTTTCCATCCCCGTGCATGTACTTCCCTTCAACAAAGAGTTATGCCAGAATTGTCATTGTCCCTGTCCTTACTAGCTTTCCTTTAAAATCCTCTGCTGATTACTACTACGGAGGTGGAAATGTGAAGGACAGGACCTAGTTTCTGAACACAATAGCAGTGCAATAAGTTAGTAGCTAAAACTTAGGGTTTATACTGTGTAGGAGGTCAGACCTATACAACTGCAGACACAAATACATACAAATATATATGTGTATTCATATATATACACGCATATATATACACTCTTACACATGTGTCAGGGGTCCAATAGGATTTTGTAAGTTCACCCAGAATTTCTAAGGTCATGTCTGCTGGCCATATATCATTATCAGTGATGTAGATAGATGTTGACATTGATTATTTTTTAAAATGTCTCTGCCTCACCTGTCTTTTCAAGGTAGCTATTTTTATGTGTATTTTTTTTTTAATTAGATTTTACAAATTATCGTTGCTTAGAAGAATTTCCTCACCAACCCTGCCAACTTAGTCCCCAAATTGTGGGAGGGAATCAAAGGAATGATGTTCACTGCTGTTTGACTTTGAATCACTGGCAAATGTTTTATGTAACTCATTTTCTTCCACACAATTAGATTCTAAGGACACAGGAACTAGGCTCCTTTTTTTTTTTTTTTTCAAAATTCAAAGGTCTCAGTAAGCAAAGCGTAATGTATTCTGCCCAAACTGTGAGAACAGAGCAATACAGAATAATTTACTTCACTAATGCCAAATTAAAATTCATAACACAATTCTTTAATTACCATCTGAATCCAATTCTCAAAGAAGTTTGCCCTAATTGCATTGTTGATATGCATGGATGCAAATAAGATGTTGACTGTTTCCCTTGTAGCAAATGACTCTGTTTCTAATATACACACATCTAACAACATGGGGCCAAATTCATTCCTGGTAAAAACCCATTAGAGTTAGCAGAGTTATATCAGGGATGAATCTGAACCACTCTTCTCAGGAAAGCTGTTCTAGTTATCAGCCACTAAAAATTGCCCCTCCAGTACCTACAGACAAACACATTGTCCCTGTTTTCCTCAGGCAAGAAGTGAAAAGCTCCCAGAACCCCCCCAGCAAGCTGGAAAGACAAAAGTGTGAAATGGGCACGTGTAGAATAACATTTGCCAGAAGGTAGCAGGGACTTATAAGCCCAGATGTTCTTCCTTGCTTTTGTGACAGCACCGAATAGGGATCTTACTCTTAGCCCAGAAGCACAGGTGTTTCAAAGGAAAAGAGTGAGAATATTGGATTGGAGATACAGGAAATTAAATCATATTCACCAAAGAAGGGAAAGAATAACGTGGGCATCATTTGGGCATTTTTGTAACTGCTGCATACTTCTCTCAGGTGAGCTAATTAGATGGAAGTACTCTGAAATATTCTACCAGTTCCAGAAATTAAAATAGGCAAAACAGTTATTTTTGGTAAATATCTGGGCACAAAAAAGGTGTTACAATTTTGTGAAAAAAAACACATTTTCTCAAGTAAAAGCCACCCGTTCTGCCTGTGGTGCTAGCCTGATGGTAAGCAATAAATAGCAGTATAGGTGCCTGTTTTAGTCCTAGGGGTGCATACAGAAGATGGTAGTGCTCCCTTGCAGTTAGGGTAGGAGGTGGGAGAACACCAAGGAATGGTATACCAAGGAGCATGTTTTTATTTTATTTTTGCCAGCCAGATAGGATGAGCAGAAGTCCTCCTGTACACTTTTCATTAGAGGTTCTGGTCAAAGAGAAATAATATTCATAGCATGTTTGTTCAGTTGCCTGACTAAGTCATGTTTTCTTAAAGGAGATCTGCAAAAGGTGAAGAAATGGGCTTGCTGCCTTTCTTTCTTCTTTTATGATGTTCAAAAAAAGGTCTAAAATGTTTGCATTTTTTGTTTATTACATCAGAAGTTCAGTCTCAGTCTACTCTGCTGTTCCTGGAAAAAAAGTCTGTGTACAGTTAGAGAATAAGTTGTTGGAGATATTGGAAATATCTACATAAATAAAACTCCACCAAAAGGGTAACTGTTATTATTCAGATGGTTTAAAAGCTTGGATCTAGTTAATATGTGTGTATCTCAAAGGCTTGGATGGGGTCATTAAAACTCTCATAAGGGCACTAAAGATCCTCTGCAGTTGTGGCACCTGCATGGCCTGAAGGAAGGCGTTTCTCTCCATGGCCAAAGCCAAGCCAACAGTGCAGGCCTCCTTGTGGCTCGTGAGGCTCTGGCTCTGGTCCAGCCACTCAGCCAAGGCAGGAGGGTGGTGAGACTCTGGTGGCTGGCACAACCATGGGTCACCTGGGAAGTCCTGCTGGTGGTGGTCTTCAACAGAAAGATGAGAAGTCACAGAGGTCATGGGAGGAGTGCACAGGTGAGCAACAGCAAAGTGGAAAATGCCAAAGACGAACTGGTGAATATGTAGGTAGTAGGGAGCTGGAGGTCTTGGCTTTTTGTAGTATTGCCTGGCTGCCTCTCATTAAAATTTGGCACAGCTAGCATGGGCTTGGGCCATGGGATCTGGAATCTCTCCCACTTCCCGCATGGAAATGGCTGTAGCAACCAACAGCGAGTGAAACCAGCACTGTGGGGCGATATGAGTGCCATGAACTCCAACTCCACTTGTTGTGAGCAAACCAAATGACTGTGTTAAAAACCATGAACAGAGATATTTCTCAGTTACTTAGAGGACAATGGTAGGAAATCAGGTAAGGAGGAAAACAATTGAATATTGATGGATGAGAAAAAATTGCACATAATTGCCATTATTGTAGTCTCTGGAGTGAGTGGCTCAGAAAAGATGTTGAAATATACCTACAAATGGCAAAGCAGTGGAAAGTTGGGTACCTGGAAGATGTTGGAGAGTTTTGTTTTGGAAAACAGAAAATGTCAGTGTCGCCAGAAGTCCCTGGCTGTCCTCTGGGGAGGTCCTTGTCACCTTCACTCCCAGCTCCTGGCTGAGCTGCTCAGGTTGCATGCAGCACTCTTGGATGAGTGGGCATTGATCCACAGGAGACTGAGTTGTCATCAGTTGATGCTTCAACTAGCAAAGCTCAAAGAGGATGTTGTCTGGGATCCATCACTCACCTCAGGTTCACAGCTAGGACAATCAATGTCTTAATGTTCAATTCATGGAAAGAGAACAGGTTAATAGATACATGCTGGAGATCTCACAAATTACAGATGATCATTTGTTAGCCAAAAACATGTCTGTGTTTTTTTTATTATTATTATTTTTTTTTTTTTTATTTAACCGATGGGAGAAATCATTTTTGAATTTCATGAAGAAATGATTTGCTGGACTGCAACCAAGGTCACCCGTGTACAAGGTTTCACTTCATCAGTAGGTTAAATATAGTAAAATGGACAGCAATCTCAACCAGTAATATATCTGACACTTCAACAAGACTGGTTTCCCAAAATTAAAGATGTTGTGTGAAACTGGCTCTGTAGAAAGATCTATATGAAAACTGAGAGTTTTTTGTGAGGAGCTTGTCAAAGGACCAGAAAGTTTGTCATTTCCTAGCCAAGAAAGAAGACAACTTTGCATAAAGTCCATCTGGCTCTGGTGAAGGAAAAGCAAGAACTAGAGATCAAAAGAAAAAAATAAATCAATATTTAGTATGTAGAGAAGGAGGAACTCCTATAGAGATTTTGAAGTGTACAGATTCAAAAAGGAGCCAAAGACAGGGATAATTTCTGTTTAGCAAGGCTAAGGACACTGAGAAATATTTTTTAAGTGGCTAAAGTCATTCTAACACTATTGTCAACAACCCAGAGTACCACAATGTAAACTCTGATACCAGATTTAAATCCTTGGTATTACAGGACAGCGATTACTAGGCTCCACCAGTGTGTTTTTATGGCTAGCAGCAATCTGCTCAGAATCGCTGCTGTTCATCGCTGCAAATCACATTCTTTGAGGCTATAAGTTTGCTTGACAATACATAGAAATTTTACAGGTATTGTCTATATTGTCTAATATTCAGTAGTGTTTTAATTGAAAAATGAGCCCTGTGAGAGAGCAACTGCAAAGACTAAGATCTCGGAGGTCTTGAAAAGTCGCATACAGAGAATCTGTCACGTCATGGGTTATTTTGAGTCATCTTGTGCTGTTCAGATCATTTGTATAATCTGCGAGTAAATACAAAATGAATACAAACATATATGAAATTGCTGCAAATCTGGAGGTATTTTTTTGAAGTTCAGTGCTCATTTTACACTCATAAAGTAGGTGCTGGTAAACTTTCTGGTTAATGGAAGAGTAGACAGGAAAAAAAATAAAACAGTTAACAAGGGCAAGAAAGTCATACAGTGATACACACAGCTTGGCAAACTGGTCAAGCCAAAGAAAACGCATTTCAATACAGACAAATGCAGAGAGATGAACAGAGAATAAGAATGGTGGCAGACTTTCACAGCAGCAGATCTGGCAAGCAATGACTCCAAAAGTAGTAGCCGTCTTAGGGATAAACAGTTCAAAGCTAGCTCCAAATCCCAAGCTGTTACAAAACAGCTAATGTAATCACTGAATCACAAAGTAGGAAGCAGCTACAGTGTTGACTTTATGATGGACATGTGTCTATGTTTCAAAAAAGATGTTGAAAGATTCAAAAGGGAATTAAATATAAATTTTAAATATAAAAATACATAAATATATATGTATATATATATACACATATTTCCCAAGCTAGAGAGAAAATGTTGTGCATTTGCAAGCTTCCATCTATTTTTTCTATTGAGAAAGAGAGTGAAAGGTTGCATGAGTGCTGTAGATTCACCTTCAAGGTGAGAAAATATTGGTTGCTAATGCACTCTTCAAGATGCAATCTGCGATCTGCGAGCTGCAAAAAGAAAAAAAGCAAGGTAAAAATTAATCAGTGGAATACATTTAAAATGGTGAATTTTCCATGTCTCAACATATTTTCAGTCATTACCACTTTCAGGAAAATGTCTTCTGAGCAAAGCTATTCTCTGCTGTAGTGCCAGGTAAATTATTGAAGGCAGAGTAAGAATAACTGGAGGTGGGGCATAAGAAGCAAGCAGAGGTCAGCCAGGGTGACCATCCTGCTTTGATCAATGTCTGTACCAGCTGAGACAAATTCAGTGGAATTCACTTCTTCATTTGGGGTAGGGTGTGAACCTACAGAGGAAGGACAAAAAGAGGGAACAAGTAGGCTCTTATCACCATTAAAACAGCTAAATGCAGCATGATGCAGGTGGGACTGTGGAGTCTCCAACCATGTGTTGTTGGATCTGGCCCCATTAACCCATCTCAGTGTATCACGTTTATGTGGCAAGGTTTTAGAAGTNAGGAGTGAGGAACAGCCCTGCAGACACCAAGGTCAGGGAAGAAGGAGGGGGAGGAGGTGCTCCAGGCACCGGAGCAGAAGTTCCCCTGCAGCCCGTGGTGAGGCCCATGGTGGAGCAGGCTGTCCCCCTGCAGCCCATGGGGTACCACATGGAGCAGATCTCCACGCTGCAGCCCGTGGAGGAGCCCACAGAGGAGCAGGTGGATGTGGCCTGAAGGAGGCTGCAGCCCATGGAGAGCCCCCACAGGAGCAGGCTCTGGGCCAGAGCTGCAGCCCGTGGAGAGGAGCCCACGCAGGAGCAGGTGATCCGGTGGGAGCTGCCACCCGTGGGGGACCCATGCTGGAGCAGTTTGCTCCTGAAGGACGGACCCCGTGGTACAGACCCATGTTGGAGCAGCTCTTGAAGAGCTGCAGCCTGTGGGAAGCCCACGCAGGATCAGTAGAGGTGTCCTCTGCTTCAGCTGGAACATGAGTGCCAGCTTAAAACTGCTGTGAGATGGATTCTGTAAAGTTTGCCACTCACATTAAGCAGATATTTTCAATGTAAAAATTTTGGGTTAGAAACAGCAATGTCCCTAAAAGCATTAGAATGGGTTCTTTTTGTTCCTGGAATATCAAAATATATTTAACAGGGAAAATGAATAGTGTTGTGTAAATAACTTTCATAGTCGAGAGAATAATAACATCAAAAGTTTTGTTTCAGCATAGTTTGAAACCATGCCACAAGCATTCCCATCAATGCTTGTCACACAGGAACAAGAACAAGTTATGAGGTCTGAGACAGAGAATACAAATTGGTATATATACCAGCAGTTTCCCTGTTAGTCTTTTAAGCCACTTCTGGCTGTTAAATTATCTAAAAACTGCTTCACAAATCAAAGACTATGTGATGCCAAGAGCAGGGCACCTTGACTTTTGTTTAAATTTTCACTGGGAGTGTTACATAAAATTCTCCAAGAAATATCATTTAATGTTTTAAATTCATCTTCCGTTCATTTAGGTGGAAGAACACTCACTAAATTTCTAGCATAACACTGTCTCGTGTTAGTTCATAAGCTTTAAAACCATAAAGTCTTCAAAATAAAAGGATTTAAAACTCAGATATTTTCTCTCACCTGTGGAATGAATTAATTTTTGTATTCTCTTATTTATTCTATGAAGTTTAGACAACGATTTTCATTTTGGAATTATTTTCATGTTTTAATTTTAGCAAAGCTAGCCATATCTATTTTCCTTACTGAACTTTTCTTAAGCTGTTTAACCCTAAGCTCACTATAGCTAGAAGGTGGTCCTAGTATTGACATAACTTAATATTGTCTCTGATATCTCATTTTAGAGCTGAAGCTCTCATATACTTCTACTTGATTATGTATCATTTTCTCTTGATTAAGGAACAATCACATGGGATGTTTTGACAGAATTGGGTACCTGGTTTCCTAAATTGTAATTTAGCTCTTCAGTCTGTCAGCAGAGGAAAAACGAGTATCTTCTGCCACTCCAGAGGCTGTGTCACACAGATAATAACCTATTACAGCTACTAGTGAAATAACAGCTCAGAGAAAGGAGATCTGCGTTAGGGAGCTACCCTCAGCTGACAGAGCACATAGGGATCCAGCTGTTGATGTTTTGCTGGACAGGGAAGGGGAAAGGAGAGTGTTCCACCCTTTTTCAAAGGAAATAAGAAATTTCAGCCAAAGAAACCCCCACAAATCCTCACTACCAACAAAGACAAATAAACTCACTTTTTGCCTGGCTCTGTAGGTCTGTTACTGTGGTCGAACCGTGTTGTTAGAACACATATTATGCCGCTTGCCCTAAACCATGCTTATGTTTTGGCTTGGGGTCCATGAAGTTTTGGGTTTAGCTGCAGGCTCTAATATAGGGATGCTGTGTTTTTTTTGTGTTTGTGTGGTTTTGTTTCTCCCCAGGCAAGAGATTTCATTCTTTTAATGAACACCGTTGTGCTCTTATGAAAAGGCCTGCACAGAAGTGCTGTGATCTGGCTGCCACTACATGCCCCAGCCATGAATCAGGGCACAGATATTTAGGATTACAAAGCAAGTGGGAGGTATACTGCTACGCAGTAGATGGCACAGAAACTTGTGTAAGGCATTAAAACCAAAGGCGAAAAGTGTTGTTTTAAACCTTCCTAAGGGGAGCTCTTTGCCCCTGCTAATTGATAATATTAAAGAATGAGAGTAAACAGACATTTGTTGTAAAACATGCCTCTGCAAAGAAACCTGGGGGGGGGGGAGAAAGGTTACGTTTCAAAGCAGCCATTTAAATCTATATTTGCAATGGGTTCAGTCTGCAGTGAAACCAAGTAGTGCATCGTAGCACTTGTGATTTATTGCAGCATCATGAGGCAAGCATGAGTTGACAAAAGACAAATGCTGCAGACTGCATCAATCAGAGGATTCTTTGGGGTGAAGCAGATTTTTTTTCAGAGAAGCTCATTGAGTCACTGAGAGATACTGGCCACTTGTCAACTATTTGTGCAACAAATTTCACAGTGGACCTATAGCTTGAGCTGGTTTTGTGGATATCTGCTGACACCACTCTGCTCTGCTCAGACCCAAGGCAGTGCAGAAAATTTATCGCAAGGTGTTGTGAGTCAACAGTGCTGCGTAGACATCGGTGAACATCACCTGCTTAGGAAGTGCTTTCTGCTTGTGAGAGCAGTCAGTCTAAGAAGTGGACTGTGTATTGAATCACTTCTGGATCAATATATATGATATTGAGCTATGTATTAGTGCAAGAGAGCAATGCATTCAGAAGTGTCAGTAAGTGTGACATCTGTTCAGGAGATCCTCATGGACTTGAAGTTTATCAGCCTAAGAGCTTTTTAGGGTGGTCATATATGTGTCGAGTGACCTGAATTTTACTGTTCTGAGGCAGATTAACATTGTGATGTATTTTAGAGTCACTTTGGAGTACCTAGGATTGCAGAGCAAAGCTTTGGGATACATGTCTGACAGGGCTGCTTGCCATGAACATTTTAAAGATGGCTGTAGTTTTGGTATGTATTTTTGAATTCCATCTTTAAAGGCTTGATACTTGACACTGTGTGAGGGTATAAAGTGTGTGCTAAGAAATAACGAAGGCAAATATTGCAGCTGCGATCTTAAATAAAAGTCATCCCAAGCTTGTTACTGATCTTAGATACTGGAAAGGCATCCTGCTTAATTTTCAGTGGGGGACAGGCAAGGCAGCACCAGGTCAGGAAAATTCACACCAGTCTGGATTACTGATAAATTAGCCTGCTGGCATTATATCTTTAAGCTAATGCTATTTAGTATTCACTTTGAACCCTCTTGCTATGACTCAGTCTGGGGGAGGCTTACAGAGAAGTGTGAGCTGACATCATCAGATATGGTGTGATATAGTTTTCATCTTTCAGACTGGTTCCACTTGGTCTGAGCAAAGGTCACAATAAACTTCTTTCCTGAAGGTAAAATGAATGTGACTGAAAAGATTATAGTGCTTGGCAGAACAGATGCAGCTGCAGAAAACCAAAATGCCTTTCGTTGGTGCCTGCCTGCTACTCTGTCATCGAGGATGTTCTCATCTAGCTGGGTGACACCAGGGGTGACACCATCCATCCAGACAATACCATCATGGGGATGGAGACACTGGAAATCACAGAGAAAGCCAAGATCTGTCTGGAAGATCTTCCAGGATTGGCAGGTTTCATGGGTTCGAAGTACTGCATGGCCAGATGAAGAAAGCCCTTGTTTGCCAGTGGAGTGATGTAAAGTGCTTTCACAGCTTAGTTTCTCCCCCTCCCCATGGAAAGTGGGGACCAATCCCCCTGTGGTTAATCATGAGGCTGTGACTTGCCAAGTCTGCCTTTGTAGCTGGTCCAGGCGCGGGGCTGAGGGTGCCCTCTCCTTCACCTTGCAGGCAGCAGGGAGCAGGGTATGGTGGAAATCTTTCCCTGGAGTGTCCACAGCCACTCTGCTCCTCCTGGCTGCTTTGTGACACAGGTTGCTTTTAACAAGGTGAACACTGTTATGCTTCCAGCAATAAGTGTGCTCAGGGAGCTAGAAAGCATCAGGGGTTCCTGAGCAACATGGCAGTAAAATCCAAATCTGAATACAGCCTGTCTGTCTCTTATGCCTTCAGCCACAAACACTTTCTTTCTGAAGAGTCCCTTCAAACACTTTCACTGGGGTTTCTACCTCTTTGCTCCAGTGACCTGGAACAGCAAGAGCGATTTGCAGTGCAGAAGTGAAGAGGAGCAGGGGGAGGACATGGTGTGCTGACCCCCAGCACCATCAGGAGATGCCTTTTCAGTCAAGCTGCTCTTTCAAAGCCCTCGACTTTTCCTTCTGTAACTGGACTTCACTGGGGGTCGGCCCCCTCCCCTTATGTCTGGTCCTGCAGTCCCAGAACACATTTGCAATGCCTAGGTTTACTGGAAAGTAGGTCATTTCCCTTGGCAAGAAAGTGATGAGTAATAGAAACTTTGACCTTGGAGAAGGGAGTCAGCCTTGGGCACCAGGGATGCAGTGAGCACAGCAAGGTGGAGGTTCTTTGGTACTGGGTGTGTGCTGGTTTGGGACACAAAACTACACTACAGCTGTAGTGGATTAGATGACTTAAAGCAGCAGAATGAGCTTGAGAAGGAGAGAGAACCTGGATGTTCATCTGCTAATCATTTTTTTAATAATGGCCACTTTACACTCATGGGATGGCAAACAATCAAGAGCATGACAAGAAGGATAGTGGTGAGGTTAAGTATTGGTAAGAAATTCAGGAAATTCAGTGAAGAATATAGCTTTAGAATGACACCATTAGTTTTCACAAGTGACTGGAGAAGACTGTGAAATTCTGTCATTTCTTCTTAAGTAAAAAAAAAAAAGTNGAAGAAGAAGAAAGCCCAAAGCTCTTTGGACTTTAAAACCCATACTTATTTTGCTGTCTGAGAAGCTCTCTGAGGTTTTGCAGGGGTGTTTGGATGCAGATACTTCCATAAGCGCTGACTACTATTGGGGTCACTCCCAATCTCAGCACTAAGGAGACCTTCCACGCACTGGTCCTGCTCTTGCTGTGACAGGGTGATCTTCTTTGAGCCACGCCATTTCTCCCTATTTTCCTCAAGAGCAAACACAGCCTTTTTGGAGGTTCCAGTGGAGACAGAGAGTGGCCTTCAAGAGCTGAGAGGAGGTGAACCTGTAGTGGGAGGATGCATAGTGTCCTTGGAGGCTGTTAGCTGCAAACCCTAATTAAGCCCAAGGCAGTGTTATGTTTCTCATGCAGCCTCCTGCTTTGGGGATTGCATGGGCTGCCATAGCTGAGGGGTGCCCCGAGAGTGTGTTTTGGGGGAGCTTTGCTGCCAAGGAAAGGCGTGAGGGCAGCCTTCAAGGCTGGCTGCTGGGCTCAGAGCCAGGCTGGAGACCTGGCTCCCTGAGATCCTCTCAGAGTGAGACGAAGCAGGATTTTTAAACAAATTAAGTGCTTTTCTGATCAAAATAAGAAAGTTCCTTCTTCCAAATTTTTTTTATAATGGCATGTTTCTGATTTTAGGCCAGCATTTCTCATGATCCAAAGTATTACATTTTTCACTCGTGACTCCTTAGCCATACAAGCTCTCAGTAGCTATTTCACTGGCAATTAAAATTGGAAAATTGTTTTGAACAAAGAGAGGGAGAGGGAGAAGATGAATCAAATCCTTGGAGATGGAAACCACTTTTTTTTCTGCCTCAAGCTCTGTTTGGACTTCACCAGTAGTGGGGTTCACTCCCTAGCGGAGATTAAACCTGGTCCTTTGAAGGGATCCACTGAGGCCTCTTCGAGGGACTGGGGGACTTTCTACCTCTGAACCCCAGCTGTCACATCTTCAGCAGTGAGGATGAGCTGGGCTGACACTGGCTTTGCTTTTGCCGCTGTTTTCATGGAGGGTCTGTTCTAAAAACCTGCTGATGGTTGCAGCATTAAAATCCCCAGATCGATGGATGGAAATCACAGCCAAAATAAACGCGAGTGCATTACCGATCTCTTCCTTTCTTTCATGGGAGGAAGCCCCTCACAGCACAATAGTTCTCATTGTTGCCCTGATTATTTACTCAAGACATCATTTTGTTCTACTTTGTGCATTGTTTATATTTCTAAGTTCAGTACAGGGCATTTCCTTTCCTTCCTAAAATTCAAACTCGAGCATTCATGTGCTTATTCTATGATATGGAAAGCCATATTTCCTTTTTGCAAAAAATGTGTGCCTTTGAAAGCCCTGCTTGAATTCCTCTCTGCAGATTGAATGGCTCTTTATTAATAGCAGAGAGGCAAATTTTTAACACTTCTCCAGCGTCAGAAAGGTAAAAGCCCTTTGCATTACCGTGCCTCTGCTTTGATTCTTAGTACATGTGGGATGTCCACTGCAAAATGAGTGAGAAGAAGACTTTTTTTTTTTTTTAAACTTTACCACGACAAGCAATTTGCAGTGGCACAGACAATCTGCTCTGTTAAGAATCTGGCACCATTTCCAGTGGCTGGAGCAAGAGACTCGGTGATAGATTAGTGCTAATTTCTCTTCACACAAATAATGGCACTGATGACTCTTGACCATGTGACAGGTTTGTGAGTGATGAGCCTTGAGACTGCAGTAGTGACACTTTTCTTTCTCCACACTGGTAAATTATTCATTATTGGTGCAGCCCTGGGAAAACATAAAAAGAGAGAGTGGGAGAGAGAAGGGATTATGTTGCTAATGATAGAAACTGCTGACAAGTCCATTGGGGTTGGGGTTGGGGTTGGGGTTGGGATTGGGGTTGGGGCTGGAAAAAAAGCTTGCAGCATATGTGCCAGCTGAGGTACTGTGTTATACACATTTCAACATATAACAGCCAACGTTCATTGCACTAATATTCCTCAGAGGTGCAAGCAAGGAGAAGTGTAAAACTGGCAGTTTGAAGGGCAGTGTAGAAATGCAGGTGCTTCTGGTGGTCTGATGTTGTTGCAGTTGGTCTGATGTTGTTCACTCTTTTTCCCCTCACTCTGTTTATGTGAAAATCCTGCTGTACTTTCACTAAGCTCTATATTTGTAGTGCTTCTGAACACTGTTAAACATTTTCATCATTCCAACCCCAGGACTGGCAACATTTGAAGCTGGACAAAGAATTTCTCTGACAGAGAGGTTCTGAGAAACTCCGAACAAACTTCCGCATGCATGTGAGAGCTCATTACTGCTCCTGCTGGATGTGCTGTGCTGCATGTGAGTCACCAGTGGTTTAAAGTGTGTGTCGTTCCTTCACAGTGTAGGCAATGGGAGATTTCACCTGTCTTTTCTTCCTGAGTGCTAATGTTCCTTGTTCTTCCTTTTTTTTTTTTTTTTTTCAGGAAAAGGACAACAGTGGGTACCATTCTTCTCACTATCCTGAATATGGTAGTGATTGATTTTATTTAACAATGCCCTCTCTGAAGCATCTCTACTCCACCTAAAATTGCTCTGTGCCTCCTCTTTGCTCCTGGGGTGCCCTGACAGCAGCAGTGAGGACCACCAGAGCCTGGACGTGGAAAAAAGGGGTACCAAACCTCCTAATGTCTCAGCTGCTCTCCAGAGAAGCCGCGTCTGCTCTCTGTACCAGTGTCTTCAGGAAAAGCAGACTTCGGAGAAGTACATCTCACCTTCCTCCTCGGAGATGGGGGAGAGATGCCTCTTCTCAGCCTACTCCTCTGGCCCTAGGCTGTGTCCTGTGATTTGGGAGGAGGCCAGGAAGGATGCAACACCAGAGGAGAGCAATGGCAGTGAAGGATTCTGGCCGAGACGCTCTCAGGGGCTCCCAGTCTGGAGAAGATGCCTCTTTTCAGGAGAAGCTGCAATCTTTTTTCAAGGAAACAGAGTTTCTTCCATGTTCCCCACCCCCTTACGCTGAGCTGTGGCGGTTTTTACCCTGCCTCTGAGAAGTGTCCATCTCCAGTGCAGCTCTCTGAATGTCAGGAGCTATTTCAGTCCTCTCTAGGAAGAATTCCTACATCTCCCATCTGTGTCTGCACCTGATGGCTGTCTGTCATGTTGAAGTCTAACCAAGAGAGCGCTCAGAGCCCGGAGAGCAGCCTCGCCAACCCTCCACACTGCATATAAATGCACAGCTTCCCTCGCATGCCTATAGGCCTGTTGTCTGGGCACAAGAGCTCTTTTCGGATGAATTTATTCTGTTGCCGTTCTGCATCCCATCCCCATGAGCTGACGCGATGCCAGATTCTGCACCGAAGGTGAAACAGTCCCCCCTCCTCCTCAGAGCTGCTGCATGGAAGATCAGAGGGGAAAAGGCGGTCTCCACCAGTGCTTCCAGAGCCTAATCTCGATCAAAGCACCCCGGGGATATTGCAGTCTCTCAGCATCCCATAGGGTCGTCGCTGGCTCTGCCATGACGTCCAGGGCTAGCACAGCTGCTCTCAGACCTGGTAGGGCTCCAAAGCAGAAGCAAAGCAGGCAATGGGCTGATGAAGGGAAAACCTGTATGAAAACAAATTAGAAAAGGAAGCCAGACAGTAACAAACAACACCACTGGCGGGATGCCTTCCCCTACATATTCCCATCCTTTGTCTCCCTAGCAGTAGTTATAGTCTTACTGTGCCTGCAAGGGAAAGGAGGCAAGAAAATCTCAAAATTAACTCCTTGTTAACTAAAGAACAGAAAAAACTTCCATATTTGAACATGTTCTAATGCTAAATAAAGATCTGGTGTTTTCTCCTACTAGTAGAGTTAGTTTGTATGCCCTTATATTTTTCTTACTTTATTTTGCAATGAAGAAATATAAAATACAGGCTGAATTTTTATTTGTTTGTTTAAATCCTTGTTTAAATATAGTCACTTCTAAAAATGTACAACCCCCATTTCAAACATTCCTTTTTTATATATATAATAGATGGTAATGACTCAAAATTAAACCTCCCCCACTACTATATTCGTAGTAAAAGAGAGATGGAAAGACAAGGGAACAAGGTTTGGCTCCGTGTTCAAGGGAGTGGACTTGGACTCGGGAGCCTCCCTTCTGCTTCCAGCTGCCTCTATTCGCAACTTCATTACAGCAGCCCTATATAAACCCTCCAAACAGCCCACAGCAGGATGGGAGCAGCTAAGAAGGTGTCTTAATCCTTAGTCTGGTCCAACTGGGTGATCTACCTGTGGTTATCCTTGGGGAACAGAGTGCATGGTACTGTCAAACCCCCATTCCTGTCCAGTTCCAGGAGGAACATGAAGCAATGGTCCCTGTGTCTTCTCTCAGGGTCCCACCTAGCAGGCTGCAAAGCTCAAAGCAATATTTTTTAATATACTTGAATGATAAACACTTGAGAATGGAGGCAGATAAAACAAGTGCTTAGAGCTCCTTTGCTACTGTGTCATCATAACTATGCAAATTTGTGAAAGAATTGATTGCTAAGCAGAGTAAAGGACAAGTTATAAGCACGTTGTTCTGTTTAATCGTGCAGGTGTTTTCATATACAAATATTTGTCAGCCAAACCCTGGGAAATACTTATTCCTTAAGTGTATAAACTAGAATAAGAAGGAAAAGAAAAAGATGACATAGTTCTCAGGCAGTGGAAGCCAGAAGGAACTCCATTTTTCATTTTTAGTACATCCGTAAAGTTTTTTTCTTTCCTTTTTTTTTTTTCTTTTTTTTAAAGTTCTTCAAGGTGATTCATAGTGTTGGTACTTAAAAAGATATATGAGCTCAAGGCTACCCATTTAAAAAGCCTGAGAAACTAACTTCAAGGAGAGATCTCTGAACAATTCATTTAAGCAGATACACTGCTATATCTGGGTGCGTTTGCTTATTTATTTATTTTATGGTCAAAACGATATGGTAATGCCGCAGGATTGGCTGAGTGCCGCTTAAAGTTTGAGTTGATGTCAGAAAGTGCCAAGCAAAATGACAGGGGAAAGTGCATCTCTTATTCATCTCATGCAATGATGGCTGTTTTGTTTGGAGCCACTGGAATGATGCAAATAGAGCTATTTTTTTTTAATGTTTCACAGCAGTCTCTTCCCACGCTCTGATGCTTGAAAGGGCACCCCACAGACAAAATTTGATTTATGCTACTTTTTAATTTATATATGTGTTTTTGTTTATTTAGCTTATGAAGCATTTTTAAAAAATTCTTTATGATTCCCTTATCCATGCAGTATCTTTGTGCTATTAGGACATATAACAGACAAATATTCGTCTATTACATGAACAGCCATTCTGTTTAATTTCCAAAATGTTTAAAATGCATCAAAAAAGGTTTCAACACAAAAAGCATTTTAAGAAACAACATCAACAAAACATCGAGTAGGTTTGGACAGGAATAAAATAGCTGTTTGTTTGCTAAGTAGGAAGAAGCGTCTCAGGCACAAAAGAGTGGGGAGAAGGCAGGGCTGGGGCCCTTCTTTATCCCTGTCTGTCCATCTTCCAGGATTTACAGCACAGACCTGAGACACTGGAGGCAACTGCTGTATGAAGCACTGCACCCTGGACTTCTCAGCTCCCAGGAGGAGTGGGTGAAGGGTGCTGCAAGGTGTGGGCACGCTTGATCTGCCCTGCTGGCACTGCACTACCGGGGATGAAACACAAAGCGTGCTCTAGGCTGGGTTCTGAAACCCAAGTATCTCATCTCTCTGTTGCTACCCAAACACAAGGCTTCAAAGTCCTTCTTGAGGGGGGGGAGGAATTAGCATATATAGCAGCTGGGATAACACCAACAGCGAGGCTTAAGCAAAATCATGCCTAGGAGAACTTGGTAGTCTATGGATGCCAGTGGTTGCCTGGAAAAATTGAGTTCGAGTGCCCCCCAGGAAAAAAAGGAACTGATCTTGAGTCTGTCACATCTTGTGTACTCAGATCTCAGTGCCATGGCCCAAATAGGGGAAGAAGTGGCATTTCTGCAGTTTTTTGGCTTCTTTCTTCTCCTTGGAGGTAGACAAATAAAATGTGCATGTTTTATGGGCTTAGGGAAGACTAGAAAAGAAGTAGATCTTACACTCAAGTCAGTCTGAACTGATTTGGTTACGGCTGTATTCGGAAGGACACACAAAGCAAAAAATCAGTTAGATACCTGCCCCATCGCATAGCGTCAGGTCACTGGGGAGAAAGCAGTGAGGAAAAAAGCAAATCCACAAAGTGTTCAAATTGCCAAGCAGACCAGTAGTGCCGTCTCTGCAGGCTGCTTTCCAGGGGTGCAAGATATGCAAGGAGGCACTCACAGCAAGGGGACAAAGTTGGGCCAGACTGGCTCCCAGGCAGACCCCGGGACAAAAGAAAGCAGAACGTGCCCCCAAAAAACTCAACTTTAAAAAGACATTTTCATGCAGTGTGAAGCAGAACATATAATATGTTTCTTCTCAACACTCTTCATGCTATCATCTGTAGCAGATTAATTATGCTATGGCCACGAGATTACAGGAAACTTGGGGTGGTCGATAAAGAAAGTGTTTCAGTTATTGCTCCTTATAGGATCTTGTTATTTTTCTTTCTTGCCAGCTCGAGGTAATATCTTGATAGCCGCCAGTTTGTTTGATGTCAGGGCCAGCACAGTGTTGGCTTGACATGTGCACTAAGCACGCTGACAGCAGCTAGGAAGTTCATTGACGCTGGGATGGCAAGAAATGAATGGACTCCAGAAACAGTAAAATGCACTCTTAGTACATCACAGTGGAGGCTTCACTTTCCCGTGAGATACTGGGCTATTACTTGTCTGTGAGACACACTTCAACACATTGTGTCAAACAGCAGAATCATGAGAAAACTTGCAAAGTATTCCCATTAAGGCTAATTGATTTTTAAATACTCTATTATCCAAAGCTGGCATCTAATTATTTCTTTCAAGATCCTGACACGTTCCTGGTAGTCGCAAGAAGCAATGATTGTTCTGAACACAGCACTGCAGTGGGCAGCAGAGCTTCCATCTGAAAGGGAAAGAGGAGGCTTTTTATATTTTTTCGAGCTGACATGTCTCAGGCTGCTGCAAGAGGAATTGTGGTGCAGTAAAAGACGTGTGAGATGAACTGATGGGAAGCTTGGGGATGTAGGCAGGCTCCAGCTGGAGCAAGACTTCTACACAGAGATCAAACTGTTCTGGCAGATAATTTATTACCTTTCTCAAACAAATCAGGTTGGCCTTAGGGCCATTAATGTTTATAGTGAAGTCCTAATTAAGCAAATATAAACCTTATGCTCAGTAGAGATCACATTAAAAAAGAAAATAATCACATAGTCTTTCTTATGCTTGCCTCTCCCTCTGATTTCGTGATGACAATATTAATCGACTAACAGCAATAGAAATTACATCAAATGTTGGAGAAACATCGGGGCCAACCAGGGTTGTCATCTACAGCGAGCACAGCTCAAGTACAGCGAGCTGCCGGGCCCAGCTCTCCTCTGACTTGTGTTCTGAGCATCATTTCTGACTGTATAAGAATGGTGTGAAACGCCGTTAAATCAAGAGGATGCATTTCACCTTTCTGTAAATGACTTCCCAAGGTGTCTGTGCTCCTCCGTGCGGAAACAAGCACTCACGTGCTGAGCAGCTTGTCTCTGAGAGCTCCTCTGCTATTAAGGAAGTGATAGGGGAAGGACAAAAGTAAGGAATCTGTGCAATGATTTGGCCCCCATGCCCACATATATGCATGCTGCCCTAAAAAATCACCGTGCACGTGTCCTCTGTACAGGGAAGGAACACGAAATGGCAGCTGTGTGGCAGGGGGAAGACCTGCCATCATTAATACAAGCAGAAAAATCAAAATACGCTAGCTACCTAGACCATGACTGTAAAATATTGTCATGTAGCTCATATTTAATCACAGGGGGAAAAAATGCTGAAATTGCTCAGATTTTAACAATTTACTTTTTCAGATACAACAATTTCTTCTCAATATCCTGACTTGCCATACTAGTTACTTCATACTTAGTGCTCACTCATGCAGGCCAACCAGAAATAAAGTACTTCCACAGATTAAAACTGCCTCAAACACATATGGGTTTGGTTTAAAAGAAATAGATGGAGTTTGAAACTATAACTATTTCAGGAAATGAAATACAGTTTTGCGTTTTTGTAAGGTCTTTAAATATTTTATGAAGTACCAATGTTTGCTTGTATTTTTTTTTAAACACCCTCTTATGTATTTTATTATGTACTTTAGTTGGAAAGACACCAAAAGGTGGGGGAAGAGGAATCTTACACCTATGTACAGAACTGAGTTACCAACCTGTATTATTATAACAGGAATATAAGGACATAACAGGGCAAATACTGTTAATTTCTTATGTTTATTTGTTAGACACATTTCTTTGATTAAAAATACACAAATGTTTGGTAAAAGAACATTGCCCTAGGTAAGATGAAGTAACTGTGTATGTAGGCATGAAATACATGTTCTGTAAAAGTATCCTTTAATCTAATTGCCTAATTACCTTTGCTTTTTATCTGGAAAGACTCATACGAAGGTGTTTGGGACAAGTGATTATACAGGGCTGGTAGGAGCCTCTTGGATCACACAAGGCAGGTAAATGGGTAAGACCAGACTGGTTTGGGCATCCACATGCAGAGCCATACACTGTAACTACAAAACAGCATGTTCTGAGCCTGTGTTTTCTCTGGGTAGTAGTAGCAGGAACACTGTGTTCATTTAAATTAAACCAGTTCCTTGGATAATAACAAAGTAATTAAAGAAGCCACTGAGGAAAAAGAGCCAATTTATTTGAATCATGTTCATAAAAACTACAACAAGTGCCTGAAGGTACAAAATAATGTAGTTAAGATGGCAGATTGATGATTTTTAAAAATACATCTTGATATTAATTTAAATTATTGTCCCTAGTCCGAGAATAATAATGGATTTGAATATTTAATTTTGGGATGGGGATGATTCCTTCAACTAAGTTAAATTCAGAGAAAATGGGCACGTATGTTGTAAGTCCACTTGGTCTCCAAAACAATATATTAAAATCTGGTCATTTTATTATATTCCTATTTCCATAACTCTCACTGTAATTGCAAGAGATGTAGACACTTTGCTAGATGATTTGAAACTAATTTTATTTGATCCTGTGGCATGTCAAATAGAGCATAAAAAACTGCACTTGAAATCAGGGGGAGCCTTCCCTTGTATATAGGGTCCCCTGCACTGAGTTTACGGTTCTTATATTGATCATAACTGAAGGCCTAAAGGAGGGAGAAAAGAAAGGTTTGATATTTCGTACCCCTCTGGTTTCACTGGTGTTACTCTGGTTTAGTTTTGGTCGTGCACTCATCAAATCACAGATGGTCAGACAATTTTGTTGGCCAATTCTTAGCAGTTTGCATGAAGACTGGGCCATCTAAAATAGCCTAACATCAAAACACAAACCGGGCTGAGTCAGATTGCCTGTCACCAGGACAAGGTGGTCTTATAGGTCTATTGTTTCTACGTAAACTACCCAACCTCTTAATGTGAAGGTGATATATTTTTGTTTAGGGAAAGCTTTTACTTTGTGGATAGTGGGTGCCTTCCCACCAGAGCTTTACAGACTTTGGCAAAGCATTTCTTTGTCGTTCTGTGTTAATGGTGATGCAACGCAATCAAGGTTAGAGGGGACACCATGGTGCAAAAGAACAACAGGGACAGCTATTACAAGTGGTAACCTGCTAGCGACCTTGTAACTCTCTCCTATATGTCTCTTTTGGGTCTAAGTCTGAATTACAACACGTAACTAGTTTGCATAGATTTTTTAAAATTTTACTGACAGGTGTTACAGAGGTATCCTGCGCTCACATGCCTGTGCAGTCATCCTCCATGGAGATTTCCCTGGTTATCCTCCAGCTTGGTGGTCCTAGTACCACTGCAGGGATTCCCAGGCTCTAGCAAATCAGACAGCTTCCTAATTTATAATAACATTACACCCACAAGACAAGGAGTCAAAGACTTGGGGACTTGTGTTATCATTATATATTCTGCTTTATCAACCAGGCAGAAACAGCTAATGCTTAATTCAGGGAGGGAATCTCAGTATTCCTGGCAGTACCCAACCTCAGTTTTTTTCTTTTCAACAATCTATCCTGAATACATCATTTCAGTTCATCTGCCACCTACCATCAAACTTGGTATTCTCAAGCAAGCTCATAGAGAATCCACTTACACGTTTATTCATGTTAATCTAGGGTCACAGGCGGTACAGACACAGGCCAGGGCAGGGAGCTGAATCTGTCTTACTGGCACTGATGGATGACTGGCACAGAAGGGCTGTTGCTGTCAATGGATACAAGGGAGAAATCCATTCTTATTCTCCTTAATATCTTTGCAGTGTGTGGCACTGTTGACCTTATGTCAAGTCTGACAGGTGGCATGAATCCAAAGTAACTCCTCAACTAGACAAAGATCCATTCTTTTTCTAGTCCCTTTCAATGTCTACATGCATCCAGCTACTAAGTGAACTGGATTTAAAAGCCAGTGATATACAGATGGCACAGAACTGTACTTCTCCTTCCCTATGTACGAATTCTTTGTTATCACTGAGGTTTCTGAGTGCTTGGATACGGTCCAGTGCCTTGCTTTTCTAGAATATTGACAGTCTCTGCAGTAAGAATAACTTACTGCCATACAGAAGGCAAAGTTTATCCATGCAGCAGAAAGCCAGGCACCAATGGTCTTTTAGCTGTGGAAAATTCTTTTAGGGTTCAGGTTACTAAACCAAAATGGAAAACAAACAAAAAAAAAAGTTTAATGTAAAATAATACAAAGCAGATATTAGAAAGAAACATGCAGTAATTGTTGAGAATAAAAGGACATAGCTCTTCTGATTTGAATACTGAGGGCAGAAATGGATGCCTCACTATTGCATTTGGGTTTCATTATGGACAGTAGGTAGAAACATCACACGCTCAAACAGAGACATCTGAATCTAAATGCTTTCACCTTATTGCAATTCATACTCTGATGAACTGCTTTATTACACTCTACCACTGAGGGCTGCATACTGATTGATGACAGATAAAAGCTGGCCCCAAAACTCATCTGGCTATCTACAAAAAAAGGCAGCGAGTGTTTCTTAATAAAGTGCTGCCTTGCATCATACAGGCTTTAATCCAAAATAGCAAGCGAAAGGGAATATGAAACTGAAGAAGTGCTCTGGCTCACTGCTACTCTGTCTTTACCTTCCTGCGCTTTAAACCATTGGTACAGAGTGAAGCCCAGCATCAGATTTGCACACTTAACCTTGAGCTGCCTCTGCTCAAGCCCAGGATTTGTTTAACAGTTGATCCAAATTAAATGGGTGAATTTCTTTGTCCCTAACCATGGCACTCGCTAGGTGTGAACGCATGTGTACAGACCTTCCAGCACAGGGTGTAGTGCGTACTTCTGCAAAGCTTTGGTTTTTGGTACAATTAATTCTGGGTTAATTTTGACCTATAAGGCCCACCCTGCTTTGAATGCTGTATATATTAATAAGCTCATTGCATTTCAATTTGGCAGATACAGAATCTAAAGAGACAAGACTTGATGTGTGCATCTGGCTGGGGGTGAGTGCACATGGGATGGGTTTGCAACTGTGCAACTGCCAGCTAACCATCTGGTATGATCTGTAAGTGAGGGTGATGTCAAAGTGCGCCCTCCTTCTGGGCCCTCTGGAAATCCACACCTGCGTCTCAGCGCAGGACAACCTCAAGAAAAGTAGTTTCATAATCTGGAACTATTTTCTCACCTTCTGTTTAACAGAGCCCAGGCCTGTTGTTTCTCAAGACCAGTTTTAGGACTCATTTTCTTTCCCTCAGGTTTTATTTTTCCTTTTTTTTTTTTTTTTTTTGGTGGTGGTTGTTGTGATGGACAAAGGCTTTCTTGCTTTGATGGGGCAGGTTTGGATACACAGGATTAGCATCTGTCTAGCAACAGGGATGCACTGTGGCTTGTCTCAAAGACAGCTGTAGAAAGAGCACTTTGTACAGGGATTTTATACATCTCTGTTAAAGAGTGCAGCCTTCTGTGCGTGCAGTCCTTATAAGCACACGGTGAATAGTGTCCCTTTGTAAAGCGTGTATGTAACCCTCTTTCTCTCACCTCTGCTACCTAATGGTTCCGCTGTTTTTCAGGCTCTCTATATCCATCCAAGTGAGACAGGATTTCCTGCAAAGCTAACACCTCTGGAGCTGCTTTTCTTTTTTTTTTTATTTATTTTATTTTTTATTTTTTAAATTTCAGTGGGGCAATTTATTTACTTATTTTAAAATATTCCCTTCACACAGGAGCTATCATTTCATTAAAGTGCCTGCTGCCTTTGGCAGGAGGTGGGTTTTGCAAGTATGAAGAGCCCCATGAAAGGACAGTCTCTTTTCCAGAATTGCATCTCACTGAGGAATCCAAGTTTTCTGAAAACCTTGCTGTTCCCTCATACTCTTGTGAGCCCTTTCTTCTCTGCCAGTATCATTCACAGACTTTTGAGGGAAAGATAAAGGTGACTACGCCAGCCAAGGTATTGGTCCCCAGGAACACCAGCACCCATGCTGGCACCCTTCCTGGCCCTGCTCAGCTTCCCCTTGGCCTTCTCCCCACCCCTGGCCACGGACCAGGACCCTTTTTCAGCTCAGCCCAGGGCCACCAGCCCCTGCCATGTTGTAGCTGTGCCTTGCCAAGCCCTGCCTCCTGCTGTCCTGCCTCTCCACTGGTTTTCAGAAGAGACTCCATGGAAATCAGTTCAGCTTTAACCCTGCAGATACAGCTCTGGATGTTCTCTTTATTCTTTGATATTTCCAGTTATCTTCTATAAAGACAAACCAAAATCATGGTGTTATAAACCTGGCTTCGTCGTCCTTCTGGTTAAAAGATTTGTAGACTAATTGTGTTTTGTGATAGATAAAATCAGGTAACACATGATGAACACCTCAATTTAATGTGCAGTTATTAAGATGTTCAAAGTATGATAGAGAATTATGTGGATAATATACTGCAGCATAAATCAATGTTTCCTTGAGAATGCTTCTGCCCTATATAGGCTTTCACTTCATATGGGGTGCAACAGGCATGGGGTAGCATGGATATGGAAAAGAGAAATAATGCAGTTATCACAGCTAGCTCATTCTCTAACACCTTTTTTGCTGTTCTGTCACACTACTTCTGGAATAATATAAAATCTCAGATGTTGGTTTTAAGTTAGTTTCTAGTTTTGGGGTTTTAGATAAGAGTCCTGGAGAACACAGTTTTGCGTTCACCATTTGCAGAGGTTGTTTCCCCTTTGTTGTCACACGTGGGATACTGAACAATGCCAATCATACTGATTCTGTACTGTGACACTAACTGAAATCTTATTTCCAAAAACATATGAATAATTTTTTTTCTTTATTAAAAAGAGTGCATGGCTTTTCAAGACAGGAGAACTAAACAGCAAGGATACCAGGTGACCACTAGAACCACAAAGAATAGTAGCTTAACCTTTGATTGGCAGGCCTTCACTAACAGTGTTATTTCCACTTAACTGCCTTCCAGCTCTGGTATATAAGTTACGACTATTCATATTATTTACTTACAATAATTTATAATTTAGACCTAATAGAAATCTTTGTGTTTCTATTATTGCATATGTTTTTGTCATCTTCCTTACCATGGAGATTCAGACTATTCAGATTACAAAACAGCCATTGATAACAGACAAAATAATGAATATTACGTATAATCTTAACATGCAATAACTAAATAATAGCTGATAACAAATAATGAAAATAACCATATAATAAATGATTAGGCCAGAGTTAGTGTAGAACAAACTCACTTTTCAGGTCCAAATGTTTTTAATTTCCCCTTGATAGTTCAGCAACTTTATTTGCCAATGACCATAATAAAAATCTGGAATTGTACTGGGCTGCCACTGGGCTCTGCCTCTGCTGTGAACTGCAGAGAGCATTGTGCTGTGTTGAGCTGGTCATCACTTTCTGGGACAAAGTAGTGGAGCGATGTAACAAGAAACCTCATCAACAGGGGAGTGCCATGGGATTAAATGCTACCAAACTGTTTCACACTCCCAGCTATTACCACTTCTGTCTGAAAACACAGAATATAAAATGCTTTCCGCTCTGCACAGTCTCTCAGAGGATTGATAACTGCATTTGGTAATGTTTGAAACACAGGCTAAGTGAGAATGGATGCCTTTCTGTGCCCTTCAGGAGTAAGCATTTGGGCCCGGGACCTCTTGCTAACATCACCAATATGTGTGACTGAGAGACACACCGGTTATTTATAGATGCAAGGAACCAGAATGTTCAGCTTGGAGGTAATTCATACACTTCAAAGCACATTTCAGAACTAAACATTTAAATTCTGTTTTCCCTAGAGATAAAGAAAAGAAACTTGATAAATTTTCCCTGTGGAAATTTTGATTTTGCAGAAACTGCTTTTCTGTCAGAAAAAAAATTTATGAAAAAACTCTTAAACTGCTCTGGGTGCTCACAGGAAAGTAAGAAAAAGAATATGTATCTGCTTGTTTAAGTATTTCATATAAATGGACACAAAGTTGTTGATTCTTTTTTAAGAATAAAAATTCATTTTCAATGGTATTTCTTCACTTACAAAGTTTGAAAAAAATCTAGTCTATATATTTTTTCACAGAATATTATTTTTTTCAGCTTTAAATATGGTAGTTTCTTTTAGAAAGCAAACCGTGAGATCACTAACTATAAAAAAATGTTCAGCATTGTTCAGTGCAGTAACGTGGGAATGAGGAATTAACATGGGGATAGCTGACAAATTCTGTTATTGAGTCTTTTGCAATAGGGAAAGCATATCAGATTTCCCTTCACATAGGGTTAACATTGTATGAATGAATCCCCAGGATAAACTGTAGCTGATTGCACTTTATTGCAACATGTTTTAACTTTTGTCATCTGTTGATTTTTCCATTGACCATGTGCAGTAATTTGGGTAAGTTTTTTCAGCTGTTTCACCTCCTTCACCAGAACACAAGTTTTTTAAAGTACTGAAAATAGTGGCTTTTCTCTGTGACAGTAAAAACCACATCTATTAACCTACAGCAGCTAAATCACTCTTTCAAAAAATGTGGCCAGAATTCAGCTACATGAAGAACCCCTGCCAAGGAAAATTCAATGGAAATGTAATGAAAATATTTGATGCTAAAAAATATGGACACTCTCATGGTACTACTTCATCTGTTTAGAGAGATACTGTAAGACAACAGTCTGCCCTGACTTTACCATTGACCTGATTAATGCTCTTGAACCAGGTACCTTGACCTCTCTCCATCTTTATTTCCCCTTCCAATCTGTGTCTGTCTGGCTTATTAAAATCATGCAGAATTTGTCTTATTTGTTTGTATAGCATATTTTGCACAGTCAAGTTCTGTTCATGGTCAGAGCTACCAGGTAAAATCAATCTATATATAATGATTTTCACACTTGCTCCACAGAGATATGAAAAGTTTACTTCTTCCTCTTAAGAGATGCAGTTTGTGCAATACAAGTGAACCTTATGAATCGCTGTTGCCATTATTTACATATTAGTCTTTCTTTTGGGTAGGAAACCATGCAGAAGAGTAACAACCCTGTGGGAATTTCTCTGAGGTCTACAGGCATTAAGGCTTGTTGGAACAGTCTGTGTATGGATTTGGTCCCAGTTTGAGTCTAACTGTGCCTCCTAATTCACCAGCCTTTCATGTAATCGGTCTAAGGCCAAGATCTTACATCTGAAGTTTGAGGTTTGCAACCCTCTGGGGAAGGAGAGTCAGAGGAGATGTGGTTCACCGCTGTGCTCTGATTTGTTTTAAAGGGATATCAAGTCATAGCTGACCGGTTGCTCATGAGGTTTCTTGCAATGCCCTGTTGGCTACTTCAGTCTGTTCCTAGAGAGTGACCTAGGAAAGAGGAATGGGTGCCTCCCACCTCTCAGGAGTCAAGGCAAGGCAGAGCACACTGGCAGTAGGCTTCAGTCTTCAGTGAGATGTGAGGCTGTTCATTGTCATCTCGCAGGTGAGACCATACCTGCACTGGTTGTGCAGGACATTTCTGATACTCCATCTGTATCTGCTGCCAGAGAGATTACTTTAGCACCCTGCAAGAATGGAGCAATGCCAGAGGAGCTCATTGTACCCAGGTCTATCCGAACAAAGAGGCAATCATTGCCTTTCACCTTTACTACATCTTGCCTACATGAGTCTGTCTCTGTTTAAAATATTAATATCCATTTAAGCTTGACTGATAGCAGCAGTTTTGGTGAAGGGCTGGTGACACTAGAGCATGATGCCTCTTAGAGGAGGCCAGCAGAGTATCAGGACTGTTCACACATGGAGACCCTGGGCTTGGTTGAGGGGGTGGTCGTTTTAGGAGGTTCCTACCGCAGAGAGACACAAGTATGAAAATTGTTCACAGCAGCAGTGTCAAACTTTACGGACTGGAGAGCAGCAGTGTAGCATATGCAGAAGGCATAAGTTGCTCCTGCTGTGGCCATAGATTTGCAGAGTATGACTCAAGTCTTGCCAGTCTCACAGGCTTAAATTAAAGACTGACTCCTTGAGCCCTCTGTCAATCCTACTTCCTGACACAGCACACGGAAAAAATACCTTCGTGTTCTGCGGCTTGTTCATGATCTCAGCCTTTCTCCCATCTGAGATGGGTTTCTTGAATTCCTTTCAACAGCACATTACACTATNCATATAAGAAATTACAACACTATTTATAAAAAAAAAAAAAAAAGATTTTTTTTCAATGCAGTGTAAGTGCTCTGAGTTCATTTGGAACAGAATTGCACAACCAGAAAACTTAGGTATCATTCTTTCAGTCCTGTAGCCCAGGCCACAGGCACAAGGTGACAGAAAAATTACTAATGGTCTACACAGTGAGGC
Source organism: Chauna torquata (assembly GCA_013399475.1). Taxonomy (NCBI): domain Eukaryota; kingdom Metazoa; phylum Chordata; class Aves; order Anseriformes; family Anhimidae; genus Chauna; species Chauna torquata. The sequence goes on along the minus strand of VXAL01002050.1, from coordinate 102,410 downwards.
AAGTCCTCTGCAGTGTTTTCACGTGCTTGCTAGCAGAAATAAAAATCAGCCAGGCCAAATGAGATGGGTTAGATTTACTGGATGTTTGGTGAGTCAGTGAACGCCTTGGGAATGCTCTCTGTGAGATACCCAGGGCTGAAAAGTCATTTGCACTTGCGTGGTTGCCCTGGAATGATAGCACACATGCTAACTCAGTTACTGGACTTTGAGATGTCCTCGATTCTTGCCTTCCCTTCAGCTGTGGACTTGTATAGGAAGTGTCAGAGCTAACATCGGGAACTGCTGAGTGAACAAGTTGGGCAGCAACACCAGCAAAATAGGACTCTTAATCCTGACCCAGCCTTGCAAGAGCTTCCTTTGAGCTTATCAGCTGTACAGACATTAGATTATCTCACTGGATCTCCTGTACAACATGGTCTGTTATCACTTACCCAGTTACCCTCATTCTGAGTGTTGACCACCATTTATGAAATAAAACATAATTTACAGATGGGCAACCAGCACCTTCCAGGCAGCCAGTGTTGACTAAGTTTCCAAGAGATGGAGACTCTGCCCTGGTATTTTGATAATTCGCACTGTTAAATGTTGTTTCATTTGTATTATCTATAACATCTATCTTGATGTCAGCCAATTTTGTTTGATTAGAGGGGACTTTAATGTCCTTTGGGATTCACCTTCCAGTCATCTCTTTACTGCAGCCAAGTGATTTCTCAGTCTATATTTTACTAAGTTAAAGAATCTGAATGAGTTGCCTTTATGTATAAAACATTTTCTGTAGCCTTCACATAAAATTTAAGACTTTTTTCATACTCCAGATTTCCAAGTTAAAAGTGTGGGTACAGGACCTGAAACACATTGTCCCACCTTTAATCTCCCCAGTGTGCTGATATCATCACTTTGGCCCACCTAGTTACAAAGTTGAAACTAGCTTCCTCATGGCATTGCATTGGAAGCTCATGTTGAATTTCTTGTCCTTTCCTTCCCTTGAATGCTGCTCTGAGCCCCTAGTTTCCAAGGTGCCATCTCTCATATTGCAGATGTAACCTTCCTGATTACTAAATGTATACATATATGGTAGGCTGTAGAACAGTGGATTCAAATAAGTAAACAATCCAGATCAATCTGAGTGACTTATTCTCATCATCACATGAACTATGTAAGAAATGACTGCTTTGAAGCATCAGAGTAGAGAAAAAACTTCATTGCATACGTCCACACGTGATTGAAACACTAAAACACAAACCCTTGTAGATATACCAGCACCACATCCTCAGCTGGTATCTTATCTCTGGATTTCCATGGAGTTGTAGAAGTGGTCCATAAGTTCGTGGAACGCTGCAAAGCCCAAATAAATAAAAATTTAAAGGAGTTTCTGCCTAAAAGCATAATCTTTTTTGCATGACTTTTATTGCATAGTTTACACATGAAAAAATAGGGATTTTGCTGATTTTCAAGCTATACATTTTCTTCGGTCTTCTCCCCCTCCCCAGTTTGATCCAATTTACTGAAGCGACACATGAACATTTCCCCATTGTGACAGCCATGGTTGAAACATGCAAATCCAAGGAGTTGTTGCAGAGAAAGAGAAATGGAACATTACTTAAAAAAAAATCCCAGACATCCCAGAAAGCAGTCAAATATTTATGCAAAATGAGTGTAGCTTTATATACTGGCACTGAACAACACAATGCTCTGTCTCACACAATACTGTCATTCATGTGCGTACATACTGCCACAGGCAAAAGTCCCACACAATGTATTTTTATACAAATGCTAGCATATTTCATTACAAGTTGTTTTTTTAATTCCCTTATGTAGGGAATTCTCTTGATAGAGACATGCTGTCTCCCCAGAGTTTCCTAAGAGGAAAAAGAGTCACAATGTAAAATCTAGAGAAAGTTATGGAATAAAGCATTAAATTGCAGTTGTAAATAGCATTAGCAAAGAATATAGTTATACCAGTAACAAAGGAGATGGAAAGAAACTTCTTCTTCCCTTAAGAGAATTCAGAGCACATTGAGTTATATTTTGTGTTCTCACAGCTATCATGTAAGCAATTAGAAATACAATGCAAAGTAATCAGAATTGCTAGTATTAAATTTATGATACATAGCACATTAGGACATTGAAATTTGTTAGCGTAAATAAGACCTGGAGCAAACCTGTGCAACTGAAGCACAGAGCAGAATCACTAGTAACCTCTGCAACTCGAGAAAAAAATTCAACCTGTACTTCACAGGCTTTCACTAACTGAAGTGTGCCTGATCTCATCCTACCTCAAAGGAATATCTAAAGACAAATTTCCAAAGGCTGAAAATCTGGGGGAAGCTAAAGAAAAGCAGATGAGATGATTCACTTCAGTTATCTTGCATGTAGTTGTGACATAGAAACCATGGCTGAACACGTAGCAATGACACACAGGAGTTAACTCCTGGACTGTGGACTTTCTGTTAAACTGAATCCCTGTACACACCTTTTGAGGGCAGTGGTAGTAGCCCTCACTGCTCCTTGCTCCAGCACTTGGATCCTCCCTTGGATCAGCTCCACATATGGATGAGAAAAGACTCCAGTATGTCAGAAAATGATGTGGCTCTCACCGTTGTACTCTCCCAAGCTGAACTGACCCTTCACTTAGCATGGGTAAGAAATGGGAAAAATGGAAGCACTGCCTGGTTCTTTCCTGTACAAATAGGCTAATATTTCCCTGTGAAAGAAAAGAAAAGAAAAGAAAAGAAAAGAAAAGAAAAGAAAAGAAAAGAAAAGAAAAGAAAAGAAAAGAAAAGAAAAGAAAAGAAATATAAAATAAAATAAAATAAAATAAAATAAAATAAAATAAAATAAAATAAAATAAAATAATAAAATAAATCCTCAATGGAGGCATCCAGTGAGGACCCAGCTGTTTGTTCTTCTTTGAGATAGCAGAGACAATGGAATAATAAAATCTACACACAAGACAGACTGTGTCATGAATGAATAAAACATTTTTTTAATTCCTCTGTGGGGGCTTTTCTGTGAAATCCAGGTGTCCTTTCCATTGAAACTCTCAGAAGAGGAAAAAATTATCCTATTCATTATCCCAAGCACACCATTTGCATAGAATACTCTTCACACACCGGCTCCTGTCAAAATATCAGTCACTGCCCAACTTGGGCTCTCCGGCTGCCATGCACAACCTGTCACACCTTGACACGCGTCCCCTGCACCCCCTGCGCTCCAGCACACTAAGCATCCTGTAGCCAGGCAGCCCCTTCCCTTCTGCAGTCGGCTAAGATTTATCTTCCTTCGTCTCCCTGGCAGGGCAGCCATCTCATCCTGCTTAAAACCTGAAAGTCTGTATGAAAACTTCAGAAGGGACACTCTCTGAATGATTTATAAGCGATTTTTTTGTCAGATCGTTTTTCTGTGACATTTTTCCCAGTGGTTCATAGGTAGTGGCTTTCTGGGGAGCCAGTTTGTTTCGTTAAATTACAGGGGCTTCACGTAGATTTCAGTTTCATTACAAAGCATGAAGGAGGCAGTGTTTAAACAAGCCTGCTCCTGTAACTTCATTCCATTTAAATGCAGTCCTCTGCTTTAATGTCCTCTTAGATCATTTATGTATAGACCACTGCTGAACATACAATGCTTTACATTCCACATGTAGGGAGGACACAAGACAATTACAACAACGCAAGCTAATTAAAGCTACAGAGGAAAACTCTGACCCTGCTGAAGTCAAAGGGAGTTTTGCCTCTTACTTCAATAGAGTAAGAGCTTCACCCCCGGGCCCTTTCTGTCCCCCTAAGTTTCCCCGGCTGTTTGTGCAAAGAGTCCTGGAGAATATCAGGTCTCAGAGAGCCAATTAGCCAGAGACAGCAGGACAACAAAGCTTCCCACCCGCCGATGCCCTGTGCCTTCAGGAAGCAGGTCCAGGCTAGGCTGGGGCTGGGGCTCCAAGTGGCAGCCCCGCGGGCGTAAGTGAAAGGCGGAGGAACCTCGCTGCATGGGCAAGGGCACAGCTGGGCAAAGCTGCGTGAAAGTGGCTGAGGGTGAGGGGAAAGGGCCTGAAGCTGTGTTGCGACAGCAAGTGATCGCTGCACTCGAAAGCCAAGTGTTTCCCTAATTGCTGTTTAAAATTCCTGCTGTTGACCAGGGGTGCCCAACCTTCCCCGCTGGGTGAGCCACACAGCTCCCTCCAGTTGCCACACGCAGTGGCACGTCCCCTGGGAAGGTCCAGATGTCCTGCGCACGCAGAGCGCACATGACCTTTTGCTTTTATTTCCTACTTTCCCAGGGGCTCCTCAGCACAGGACAGAGGGTAGGTTGCTGCCTGGAGGAGTTACTCTCCATTCCTCTGTGTCCCACAGGGTCCCTCAGCCTCTCCCATGATATTTGAACAGATGTGCACTTCCCACATAGCAGGAAATGGGGTCCCAGGCAGGGCTGGAGCTGTGGGCTGACTCATCTCCATCTCTGCCTGCCAGGAATGAGATGCAACGTGAGATCTCTAATCACCAACGCCACTGGCCCACAGTCTGTGAAGTTTCCAAATGTGACTTGAAGAGATAGGTGCTCATATATTCAAAAAGTCCAAGGTGACTGCTTCTCAGAGTACTGTGGCATCACATTAGCAACCCAGTGGGGTTACTTGTCCCAAGAGTAAAATTAGTTTTTGAAGAATGCAAACCCATTCTTGATCAGAAATACTGAATGAAGACCAGAATTTTCCTTGACATATTCTGTTTCGATGGAAAACAGATCTTGGCACGATCTGGCCTTAATGTAGGAAACTACAGATCAAGGACACACTGACAAAATGGAAGGATCATAAGATAATTACAAGCTGTTGAAAGGTGCTTTCTGGGTGAAGGTATTCACACTAACAGAACAGTGCATTGGGACTGCTGTGCTTCGATCAGGGCAACAGTTAGTGTGAAACTGAACCTAGAGAAGAAAAATGACCCTTAAATTTGGTGTTGGATCACGGCTCTGTGGCGGTGTTTGAGATTCTTAAGTCTTATGAAAACCTGAATCAGACATTGTTCACCTTCTAAACGACAATGCCATTGCCTGAAGGGCTCGCTCTTGCCTGAATTTCCTTGCCATTTTCTTGTTCACTTCTTGCTGTGGGAATTGAACGTGCACAAACAGTGTTCATTTGGGGGTTCTTGCACTGCAAAAGGTCAGGTCCAATTTTATAATTCTATGTATTCATCTTTACAAAGAAGTGTTTTGTTCATCTGGACACAACAAGATAATGAAAGCTCTTTAAACTGGTTAAAGGCAGACACAGCTTCATTTATCCACTTGATCTTGTTGTTTTTTGAAAAATAGTAAAGCACTGCCTTTGAAAAATCTTTGTTGAATTGCCTTGAGGAAACTTAGTGAAATCAAAATTAATGTACTAGTGAATACCTGAAAGACCTGCCCATGCCGTGGTGGCACGTACATTTTTTGTATCCCTACAGCAATCATTGAAGCAGGTGGCATAGAAAAGGAGCTCCACTGTGTTATTATTGAACATCATTAGGGGCTTTAATGAAATAGTTTAGCACCACAGGAATATGTTATTCAGAAAGAAGTTCAGATTCAGAAAAATAAAGTTATCAAAATTCATTGCCATGAGCTTATCTATCCCTGATAGCATTACTGATGAAATGCCAGAGCATGTATGGAACATTGGATAAACCAGAAAGAAATAACTGTATACTAATCCATATCATGTGTGGAACTGTTGTCTAATGATAACCTTATGAGTGAGGTGGAGGAAAAATAATACCTTTTTTTTTTTTATGGTAATCTATTTTGGAACACAGTAGCCATCTATCATGAGTGAGAATTAGTTTTAATTCTAGACAAGCACAAATGGGATGCCATCAGGAGACCATGACAGATGGTCAGAGGTCTCTTCCAGGTATTCCATCCACCACCTTCATTCCTGGTTTGCACAGGGAATAAGGCTTTATAAAAGGGATTTTAGTTGCAGGCTGGTGGAGAGATTTTTAGCCAACAGGTACAAAATATGTCATTGTTTTTCCTGTCCGAGTCACTGCTTAGCTCCTGATATTCTCAGGCATCTGAGGTGTAGGGCTCAATGAACTTGCAATCGTCTTCAGCAGCAATGGGTTCAGCTGAGCATAACTAAAGGCAGAAGCTGTTAGGCCAGACTCAGTGACCTTCCACAAAATACCAGGGCCATGCAATATACCTCATGGAATTGTCTTTTGTAATAACAAAGAATGATGCACTGAACTGCATGATTTCCTGCAAATCTTGGTTTCTGCCATAGAGGTGCTTTACTTTATGGGTGGAAGCAGGCATCAAGAGACACCAGTTTCCACAAGTCCAGGGACCTGCTGGGCACAGGCTTCCTCAAACTTAGTTTCTTCAGAATTGCTGGGACCGCTGCAATAAATAAGCCCATGACACTCAGTGTAAACGTAGGCCATATTTTAGAGCAGCTCCAGCCAAGAAGAGTTTGGAGGTGTTCACAGGTTCAGCATGGCACAGGCAAGAGGCATTTTGGAAGAAGACCTTTGGCTGAAATGCTCATCCTGGCAGAGTGACCTTCCTAAAGCCTCTCCTTCTGGGGTATGCCTCAGGGTTTTATTCATTTAGTTTTGCCCCAATGACTGAAAAATGGAGTTACTCTCCATGCTGTGAGCAGCATCCCTTCCACTGTCAGTGCTGTGGCAGGCAGTTTCAATCTGGAGCTGTTCTGTGATTGTCTATCTCGTGGCAAAGGAGTGGAAGTGGGCACAAGGAAGTGTCACACCCTAACCAGGAAGAGGGGAGCCTGAGGACAGCGGCACGGACCATGCTAAACAGGTGCCCATTAAGTGTCTGCTACACATCTGTAAGTCCCTGGGTAAGAGGGATGTATGCACTGGATAGGAACTGATAAAGAAAATGTAGTGAATTGGCCAAAACCCAAGTCATTTTACAGACTCATTTGAAGTCAGTGGGTCTGCTGGAAGCACGCACTGAATGTACGGTGCAAACATTCACTGTTTATATCCTGTTATTTCTGTGTCACTTTTTTTCCACATATAATAGCACTACTATTGTGTTCTACCCTTCCAAAAGTCACCTTCAAAATAAGAGTTAATATACCACATTCCTTTTATTAAGGAAAAAAAGGAATTTGCTTGTTATATGAAACGCCATATTTCTCTCCTCCTTGAATGCTGTGAAGTATTGATCTCTTAAGTTTAAATATGCTCATACTTCCTCTGTTCTGATGTGAGCATGGAAATCACTGTTGTTGCAAGGCTGTAAAGCCTTAAAATATGTCACTCTATTTTGTCCCTGTAAGATGACAGTTACACCAACGTGTTTTCCCCGTAAGCAGTGCTAGCAGCATCTCATTTTGCATAACTTGTGGTTGCTTTTTGTATTCAATGGCTGAAATATAGTAGATAGAGGCATGTCCTTGGACATGTAAAATAGTTTTTCCTTACTCACACATTTTACACTTTTCTGATGAACATCACCCAAACCTTAGACTCCTTCACTGCTGAAAAGGTTGATTTGTATCATTGGCTAAGGATGGTTTTAATGCCCAGACACATAGATCCAAAAAACTTGTACTTATCACTTTTTCTAGGCATTATAATGAAGTGCTCTGGAGTAATCTAAATTATGTAAATACTCTCTCCTATCAACTATGCTTCTCATATATTCCCACAGAGAAAGATTAAAACAGTGTAGGAAGTGTGCTTGATATTCGCTCTAAAATGCTATACACTTAAAATCTACTTTTTCGTGACTTTTCTACTGTAATGAATTAGGCAAAGCAGAATTAACCTTGTCAGTCACCAAGTCAGCTTCCATGACACAGAGTGTTGTAACTAAGAATACAGAAATAACAAGAGAGCCCCAATGCAGTCACCCTCCACTGATTCCTGCATAGAGTATGTAAAGTGCTTTGGGATACTCCCAGAAGATAGACCCAATATAAATGTAAGGTAATAGTTAGCAAAGAAAAACCTTTTTGCCTGCAAGTCAAGGGCAAGGGAAAGCATTCTCAGGCAAACAAAAGGCTTTATGCCCAAAACCATGGATGCTGGGAGAAGTCCAGCATTGACCTGGATGCAGAGGCACTGAGCTGCTAACCAGAATGTGCAGCCCAAGCAGGAGTGTAGGGGAAGGAAGCAGGCCGCTTTAGCAGGAGGGAGAGGAAAAATGGGTGACCAGAAAAAAGGAATGAATTGGAAGGGAGAGAGCACATGCAAAGTGGTGCAATAACTGAGTCCATGTGGTGGGAAAACAGCACGAACCCCGGAGAAGGGTTGCCAGATCTTCCTGTTCTGGCTACTTTAGTCTGGTAAGGGCAGATGTTAAATGGGAGCAAAGCAACCACGCGCTGCTGAAAATCTCATCGTGGCCTTTTTGCTGATGTATAACCTTAGGAACATCCTCTGAGTTAGAAAAGGAAAACATTCTATCTTTATGTGTACCTTATCTCTCTCTCTCTTGGCCATCTTAAAATTCTGAGAATTTATCTGCCCCTCAAGATCCAGTTGTCATTCCGATGGACTGTTCCCAGGCAGGGGGCAGGATGAATGCAGCGGACAGCACTCGGGCAGCTTCTGCCAATGCTCCTGGAGCAGGGGCAGGAGGAGAGAGGATTTACTTCTTCTCAGACTGAGGAAATCAGAAAAAACAGGAGGAAGAAGGGGAAGCATCACGTATGAACTGCTGAACAATACTGTTAGATACAGGTACGTCACAGAGTGCAAGGGGCACTGTGTTAGAGACACCCGAGCCACCCGGTCCGTGCTGCTGTTGAACAGTCTGCACAGATAGCAGCTGACATCCCAAATCAGAAATGCCATCCTGTGGTTTGCTTGGGCGCACTGACATGGTGCCATGCCCATCATTCTATCTGGCACTAGTTCAGGAACCTCTGCATCACACCCTGCTGCATGGTGCAGGCAGGACCATGGCCCACTGGTTACCAGTAGCTCTACCAGTGCAGCTCAGGGATGTATTTGCTTTAGAAAGCCGGCTGAGTTCCTCACCAGTCAGGCTTTTCCTGGAACAACTTGCTAAAAATTATTTCTGCAGCATACTTAAGCAAGAAGGCATCCTCTGAAACAAGAGTTGAGGTTTCTGCAACTTTTAAAAGCAAGAAATAACAATCTCCAAAATTTGGGGTGTTTAACGTTATCAAACTTCCTTCTCCATCCCAGACCTAGTGTTTCCAATTGATTGTCTTCCTGCCTGGTAACTCTAAAAATAGCCTGCCCCTTAGGTTCTGCAAAATTCATTGACTGTTGTCACCTAGTATAGAAGTCTGTTGTGTCAAGATGCCCCCCAAACTGGAGATAAAATGAGATGCTGTATCCATTAAATTATCATTAGTAAATAGCCATTTCAGTTTTGTGGTGGTGTTTCCTTGCCACATCTGGTTAATGGAGGAAGGAAGTCCAGAGCACTGTAAATGGGAGTTATGGGTGCAATATCCTTTTTTAAGGAGCTTTATCTTGTGAGTACTTCAGAGCAACTTAAATGAACATCTAATTGTTAATGCACAGAACTGAATGGCATAAACAAAAGTGTCTCTAGTCAGATGGAGACTGGAGCAGCAAGGCTCCATGTGTAAATGCTTCCAAAGAAATAACAGATGACCTTAAGATCTGCGCTATAATATTTACGAATCAGGTAGATGTAACTTTTGTATCAGAAACCAACTACTCCTCACTAACACTAGAGCACGTGACGAATCCAAATGTTTCTGGCAAGCTCCTCTTAATTCTATCTTCCTAGTAATGACTAAAGCAATAAAAAAACTCCTTTGTTTTGGAAAAGAGACAAACTTGAGCAAAGTAGAAGCTTTGAGAAGAACATGTCATTTCAAAAGGGCTTGCCTTCCCAAGCTTTAACAGAATAGCCCAATTTTCATGATATAATGGTGCCAAATAAGAAGAAGAACGTATCTCAAAATACTCTTTGTTCTGTGAATGCCTGTTTGTACAATGGCAACAGCATTGTTATTCTGTGTCATCCCTTGTTGACAAGCCTGCTTGAGTTCCAATAATGGAAAACTATCATGTTGATTTGCTTCAGATTAACCTCATCTTCTTGTCATTCTACAGGTATTTTCCATTACAAGCAACAAATATATGGTGATAGGTAAATGATTTTGATAAAGTCTGACAAAAATTTTAAAACAGCTGCATAGCTGCTTATTTTACTTTAGAAAAAACAATAGCATCAGAAAGAAGGCATCTGTCAGATGTCTGTGGTAATTTTATCATTAGGTGTTGTCACGACTTTCTACATCTGGCTATAAGAAACAAATGCTTATTTCTGTGTTATAAATATTATTTTGAATAGCTTAGAATTCCTTCTAAACCAAGCCGTAAAAAGAGCTGAAAATAGTTAAATCACCAGCAAAGCTAACACTAAGGACTGTAATTTCTCCAATCAGCTCTGATACGTTAGCTTCAGACTGTAATGATTTTGTATCCCATGCACAGAGTTGTTGATTACTCCTTTTATATTTTTCCCTTCAGATCTAGGATTTGGAAAAAGCAAATTATCCTGATCTTATAATGACAGTATTAGTGTCACGATGCAGAAAGTATCAAAGCGTACAGAGGTATACACTCGCTCTATACTGAGAACGGTGTTTACTTTATTGTTAGCAATTACCAGGAGTGACTCAAAGTCAGCACAATTTCTAGGTATAACGAAACTTACTACTTCAATCCCATCCAACACAACAATAACTTCTGCAACTGAAACTTTAAAATGCTATTTCAGAAAGTAAGCTACAGAGCTTACTTAAAATGTGTAGACATTAAAGCCAGTATTTAATCACATATAGGTACTGTGGTCTGCACAGTAACTGCCCATTAGGCAAATAAAATACAAAAACACTTGTGTTAAATGCTACCAACGAAGGGCTTCAACTTCAAGGTATACTCTGCTCTTCTTTTTCTTAAAAAAAATCTTTTAACTCCTTTTCTTTATCAAAGGATGGAGAATACTTGGCTGGTAACAACCTCTTGTGTCAGTCGCTTTTGGACTGCAGTGTGTTGCAGCATGTTGTGTTGCGTTTGTCTTTATTGGCGTCGAATCACTGGGGAGAACCAGAACGGGGCCATGTGTAAAGCCATGAGATGGCCTCTATGCTCCATAACACTACTGACTTCAGAGGTGATATTGAAATCACCAGGAAAACTTGTCTGGGAACCTGCAGGTCTTAATCTGGTATGAAAAAAGAACAGGTATCCAAATGACAAACCACGTGCCCACTGCAGACACTAAAAAGGAGCTGGTGGCTGTGTTTGGTGGTTTAATGTAGAGCCTTTCTACCTTGGGCCCTGGGGCCAAAAGCCATTGCTATCTGATGCATACTAGTGAATGTGAAATCATCTACTGGTTTCTCTCCAGTTATGATCAGAGAAATGGTCCAGCCACAAAATCTAGCACCATGATTAACACTAATGGGCCAGTCTCAGAAGAGAGGAGAAGGGCTGAGCAGCCAGAGGCAGAACTGAGCCCTCTGACATCATACCTCTGAATCAGGATCTGCCTCACTTGACACTCCACAAGAGGGAAATTTAACTTGTCTCTACCTTCTCCATAAGTATCATCATCTAGAAGTCCCAAACGACCATGACTGTCCAGTTCATTGGGTGTAAGACTCTGGTCAGAGATCTGTTACAGTCCTCAGTGGCTAAGAATTGGACTCCTTCTACTGCTACTACCATGTCTGCAAGCTCAGGGCACTGGACCAAGCTTGCCCCTTCACCTTATAAGTGTCCTCTCACATATCCACAATCCCATTCTGCCTCTCAGTTTGTTTGTCTCCACCTGTGTGAGGGAAGTGCTTGGAACCAAAGGAGGGTTTCCATTATCTCCTCCTAGGAATATTTGGTGCATTTTTAGTGGCATTGTCTGACATTCCAGGCACAAACCTAAGGTCAGACCTGTTTCTAGGGCCCTGTTGGCATCTATAACTACCCTAGCTGTACTCTAACCACATGGGACACCCACTGAGTGAATTTATTGTAGGAATCACTTTGAGCATATCTCAAGGATTTCATCATGATATTTTGCTCCTTGCAATGCCAGAGAGAGAACAACAGTATGAAATAAAATCCACAGAACTTCCCCTCTTATGAAATAGAAATGGAAGAGCAGAAAACAGACTGAATCTCTCCAGGGTAATTTTATGTAAAAGAAAGACCAGCAGCATCCTTTAAGGCCTGAAATGTCAAGCTTGTAAAAATAGTATTCTTGGGAGTTGTATTTGATCATTTGTTAAATACTGTGATATAAAATGTAGAAATCCATGTGTAATGCTTCAAATCCCTAATCTGGTTTAAAAGGTCAGTCGAAGCCTAAAAGGACTTGACATTTTCCCTTTAAAAATCTGACTTTTTGACTCAGAGCTAACAACATTTGAGCCTGAATGACCTGAAGGATAAATACAAAAGCTGATTTCAATTGAACTATTTAGAAAGCAGGGGATCTTCTAATTTGTAAGATAGCATTCAGGGAGGTTTTTCCATTAAGAACTCAATCGACTGAAAAATGATTTCCTTGGGTATTCCACAATCTTTCAATGCTTGTGTAAATTTTACACAGGAGGGGGCAGTGAGTGAGGCTGAAGATGTATAACACAAAGCCAGAAGAGCAGAAAGCCCTTTTTGAAACAGAGGTAACTGGTATCTGCCTTAAAAAAATGCACCCTTTTTACCTTCTCCTTCACTGCCTTGGAAGATCATGTCTGTTTGCAAAATCTTTAGTGTTCAATGCAATCAAAGCTTGCTGGCCAGTACTGATATCTTTCTAATTACGATGATAGCCCATCCCAGCAACTCCCTTTCCCATATCTCAGACATCTTTTGGCTTGGAGTGTGTAGAGCCCAGGGATTCAACAACTGTTCTCATGGAGAACTAACTACCAGCCTGGCTGTATGAGTGTGCTGTACGGGCAGGCTTCCTTGCAGAGCCTCAGGCGGTGCTGGACCTCCTCAAAGGTTGCTTCTCAACATCTTATCCATTTTTTCCAAAGCAATGATGATGAAACTGGGTACAGCTTGTGGTGAGTGAGCCTCACCCCTCAGGCCTCTAATGCTCATTGGTGTTGCCCAGGCTATGCACGTTTATGGAAGGGGCCCATGAGCTTGTGCCCTAGGTGTCCCCGGGGCAGGGGTGGGAGGTAGACACGTCATTCCTCCAGCCCCTATGCCCCCACCACCAGCTCCAGCAGTTGGATAAGCAACAGGGCTGGAAACCACCACCAGGAGGCTGGGAGCGATGACACCGGGACACCTCACAAAGCCCTGCAGAAGCTCCCCTCCAACTGGGTGCCTGTGCTGGCCCCTGCTCCCCCTGGCCAATCACCACATGGCTCCCCCACGACGCGGTGAGCGGGACCATTGTGTCATGCCCACACCCATCAGACCAAGTACTTGCATCCCCACTCGCTGGAACAGAAATGCTGTCGTTTTAACAGTGTTGCCCTGCGATCGATGTCTCCCGGCTTCCCCTGGTGTTTATTTTTGATAAATGCCTCAGTTTTGGCTCACATCCACCCAGCAGCTGGGGACTATTATACCGTGACAACCTTCTATTCCATTGTCACAGTGTCAGATGCCTGAAAAGGATAATAGGTAGATATTTCTGCTCTTTGGATGTTAAGAAATAAATGGCATTCCCATTCCTTATTTAGTTACTTCTTAATTTTAATGAATAGCTGAAGTGATAATTACCAGATTCCTATATTGATAAAAACTGGCACATTCTGCATGTTAATAATAGCACAAATTTGATATTTATGAACTGCTGTTCTTTTGCAAATATAGACATTTGGTAATCATCATTATGATGATAAAATTCATTAAAATTTGAGAAACAACCTATTATCCCTTCTGCCCATTATCTTTTAATTAAGTAACACAGAGAGATTTTGTAAGACTTTCTTAGTCATACTGCAGAGTATTGTTTCTGTAATGGAGTCTCTATATATCAAAATACTTCCATTTCAGTTTTGATAGACAATGTAAAAGACTGATGGAACATTGGCAGTTGATTAATTCCAAAATATACTTCAGACTTCAAAAATTTTAGCCAAACTTGATTCAGCAAGTACTTGTATCTTGTTTAGGTGTAGACTGGAATTTGGGTGTAGACTGAAAGCTGTAACAGTGTTAGAGCCTAAATAAGGATTTGGTCATCTGGAACAGGAGAAAACTTTCATCATAAATTATTCTTCAGAAATGTCTAGCAGGGTGAATGCTTGAAAATTTGTGAGGTCTGTTGCTCACATGAAAAGTTCAGTTGTATCTAAAATGATAAGTAAGACCCTCTTTGAATTTGGATTTGGCTAAGAATCAAAAATGCATGGGGAGGGGTTAGATTTGTGCACATTCAAACAGTTCAGGCATTTGAAGAGGTTCAATCAGAGCATTCAGTACTTGTCTAATCCTGGTCTGAGTTATAATTTTAAATTTTAAGATGCATTTTGAGTGACATAAACACATAAGTAGTATTAAAGCTAGTTTTTACTTTAGATCTCCTAGGTATTCATATTTGGGTAGAAAAGTTTCCTTAAGTAATAGAAGTGTTTTGTTGTTATGATCCTAACCTTTAGGACTTCATCCACTTTAGGCACAGTTTGTATTATTTGATAATATCCTAAATTCAAATCAGATCTTGTCCTGATGTTGTTTCATTTTTATTGCATTTCATTTACCTGACTTAACCAAACTTTTATATATCCTTTGGTGCTACCTTTGTACTCAGTAGAACTATCAAAAGTACTGCTCAGAACTTCTTTTAGCTATCTTTATGCATTTCCTTTATTATTGCTGATCACTTTGATGGTGGAGAATACTCATGTGGTAGCAGTTACAGCACCAGCTCAGGAAAGATGCAGCCCATGTGTATCCTTTCTTTGCCTTTCAGTCTTAACAAGGGCCTGATATACTAACAAATCTGGGCAGATTCTCATGCATACTATGATATATCATCACTGTGTTCAGCCAAGAGTGAAGGAAGCAATTTTGTGAGGTCGCAGGATGGTCAATGTTCTTCTATTCAAGTTTTGCTTAGGTTCATCTGGACAATTTTCATCTCAAAAGGTTGTTCCCCTTCTTTACATAGTTAATTCCTTCCGCTACAGATCTGACATATCTCATTTGAGAAAAGCTGCCTAGGAGTGTCTTCTTCCAGACACAGTTTGGTGTCAGACACAGTAGGGGCTGTGATGACATGATCACAGGGAAACTCATGAAAATAAAGCCTCTCGAAACAGGGGAATGAAATACTTTCTCTTACTTAGTATGAACCTTGGTCATATCTTTATTTTGGAATTAGTGTAACTAGCTGAGGAAGTAAAATCCCCATGAAAAACCACCACCACCAACAAAAACCTTTAAATGCTTTATTATGAAAAAGGAAAAACTCAAGAACAGAAATAATTTGTCACAAATGCAAAGTTTTAAGAGTTGAATATGATGCCACACTCCTACCTGGAATTGTAGCTTGCCTTCTTTCTGTTCCTACCATTGTCTGAGGGTTGACTCTGGCAAACTCCAGAGTCTCCATTGATGCATGAGAGCCATTTCTATTCTTGAAGAGTGACGGTACTTCATGGAAAATACGGTCCCAACAACCCACATAGCAGAATGAGGCATCTGGACCACAACATCCTAGAGGTAACAATGAATGCACTACAAAACTGAGTGGAAAAAAAAAAAAAAAGTAAAACAGTTTGATCTCTCAACTGAAACCTCTCCTGCTCTGGAACATTTACTTTATGAACAAACAAATCAAAGCACAGATAGTGTTTTCTCAGCCTTTCTCTCAAAATCATGTAGAATCACAGATTTCAGATGAATTCTGTGATAATCTGCAAATCAATACAAGCCTGTTGGGGAGCAGAGAAGAGGTAAAAAGTATTCCCCTTTTTAAGTTTCACAGTCTGTATTGAAATAATACCTGGAATAATGCTGAATTCCTTGCAAAAATTTTACACTACTCTTGGTAAATATACCATTTTGTTGCTTTGAAATAACAGACAAAACATGCTATTTTAACACAGACAGTCTGCCAATCCTCTGCTCAAGTACTGTCTTTTGGTAATAATAATAAAAAAGTGATGGAAATATAATTTATATCTCCTGAAATTTCCAAGGGACTGCCAAATGTTGTCTTGAAGCACGCTGCTCTTAGGCTGCCACAACAGTGAAAGTGTTCCCAACATCTTTCCAATGCAACAAGCAGCAATAATGTAATACTTTTCCTCCAGATGTATTACATTGTTAAGCACTTAATCTCAAGGACCTTTTTGAAGTTCAGATAGTCCTACTTTATTCATCATCTAGTGTTTAGCTTAAAGTAACAAATGATTGAGCTGAAAGTCTTTCAGGAACAAAATTCCTTTTTTCCCCATACATAAACAGAGTTGCAGCCTTTGCATTTTTCGCCATCTGGCCTGCAGTGTGAAATGACATTAGTAGCATGTCAGGTTTATTCCCTTTTCAAAAAAAGAAAAAAAAAGAAAGAAAGAAAAAATATAATCCTAATCTATAGTATGAAGAGTATTAAAATGAAACATCTGCCTCACTGAAATGAGTGGATGAACTCTGAAGTCTACAAGCTGCTGGAGTTTGTCAAGTACGTGTTTACATTGCTGATTGTTGTAAATTTGCAGGATGATGACAAGAAGTCTACAAACTGAAATATCTTATTCAAATGTTTTTAAACATCTGTTTCAAACAGAAAAGACCAGAACAATGAAGTGGTGTTGTGATCACAGGCAGAGTGAGGACACAATAATATAACTTTGGTTACATAACAAAAGACAGTGGCAACAGGGATTTAGAACTGTGGTTACAGGCTTATTTTCTGAAGTCAACAGACGACAGTACTGACAGGGTTGTGTTTGCCGTATACCTATGTAACTCCATCCAGAGTAAGGACAAAATACAGTCAAATGTCCCTTAAAAAGTTTTCTGCTTACAGCACCTGCTGATTACAAAGCCAAATAAATTCTGCGCTGCACACCTCCTGGAGATCAGAGATGGCAGATTTCTCACCAGCTTTCTAAGCCCAGGAATCACTTGGCCAATGAGATTATATTGTTTAGCAAAAAGAGTTTATCCTTTCTATCGCAGGTTTTGTTTGCTTCACGAGACTTTAGATTCAAGTCCTAGGATATAGATCTGTTTGTAATCACAAACTTCACTTGTGATGTTGCCATGTACTGAATAGAAATCTTTATTCTCATCCCTCCAAAAATCCAGAAATGTTTAATAAAAAGATGGCAGATTTTTTTGTCTCTTGGTTTTTTTGAGAGGCAGGTGAGAATGAAACAGTATCTTCCTGGTCAGTGTGCTGTTAAAAAACATTTTAATAATACATTTTGATTCATTATTGTATCTAAATTGACTTTATGATACGATGTAACATTATTCTGAAAGTCACCAAACATTATTCTGAAAGTCTGCTGAGATGTAAGCACTTATGCTATAAGGTAGCAGGAATTCTGGGATTTATTTAAGTCCTTAGCTCAAGCAAAATTAAAATATTCTCTTACCTTCAAAATGCTTTTGAGCTGACGAAGCACGGAGCCAGGAAGCTAAGCAGGGTGCCCATGGCACAATTATGGTCTTGGCATAAATATGGCCTCTGGCTGTCCATGCTATTTATTGTTAGTGCACTCCCCAGTCCAGTTTCAGCACATGCCGGTGAGCAGCTAATATACAGGTGTGCCGTGGGAGACCGAGCATGACTAGGATTGTTCCCAGCAGGGTTTATATAGGAAAAGACCACTTTTGTTTTCTTTTTGGGGAATGGGAAGAGAGACAAATGAAATTTAATCATATGGATATGAGATGTACCACTTGCTTTGAAAGCTAAAAAACAGTCCTTGACCCATTTTATTTCCTATTATTTGTATGATAATTTATTTCATCTAGCATTATCATTAGCAACATAAATTTGAATGATTCAATAATATATTTGCACCACTGCTTCACCATGCTAGGTTGGGATAATTAATTCCCGATGACTTAACTTCATCTTTAGGCACCAGGGATAACAACAGTTGCTTGTCTCTTGAAAAGGATGACACTAATACTGACTGGATCAGAGCAGTGCAGGATGAACCATTTACCTGTAAAGAAGCACATATCCCACGAGTACCGACTGGGCTGCTCTGCCAGCAGCATCCACTCTAGGTGCTAATGTACAGACATGCACGAAGTTTCTCAGGGCGGTCACATAGCAGCAAACCTAAATGAACGTTGGACCTTCAAGGAGAGGAAGCAAGAGGAAAGCATGAAAGAAAAGAAGGGTGATTTACAAGCTAACAACAAAGGAAGGAATAAGGCCTCCTCATCAATAATCCACTGTAGGGCAGTACGGGTCTCTGTTCTGGAAACATAACTCAAGATACAGTTTACACCAAAGAATGCAGTTAAGCTTCATAGTTGTGTTCATATTCATCTTTAAGACAGTTATCTGATACGTTTGAGATAGCTTTTAGTATTATCTTTTTAATATTACTGTCTGATTTTAATGTATCTCCATTTTATCTCAGCCTTGTTAAACCGGCAGTCAGTATTACCGGTGTTACTGCATTCTTATTCTTTATTTTTATGGTGGTTGCCCTGGAATTCCTTTCCAGGAGCGTCCCAGTAGTAAGTCTTCATTAGACATATCTATGTTAAAAACACGATTTTCTCAGAGACTTTGCATGACTTAAACTACTGGTTGGCTATCCCTTTAAAATACATCTTCAGTTTGGTGCATCTTCATAGTCAGATCCAAGACAGAATTCAGCTTCTGTAGCATTTCAATTCATCTTTTAGTGTCCCTACACAAACCTGGGCTGTATCACATAAAAAGACCATATTCAAATAACACAAAGAACATGAATTGTATGACAGTGGCTTAGACATTGTTTATTTAAAGCAACTTACATGAAGAGATTGCATATCCAAATAATATTAATTGCTTCTGTAAAGTACCTTTTTGTCGAAGAGGTTCTTCCAGTATTCATAGACTTCATACCATTATACATTTCTGTAAATATTTTTTATTCTGGGGCTGAACAGAGAGGTGGTGGTCGTCCATTTTAACAGGGAGTTTTGGTGGAAAGAAAGTTAGAATCTGACTGAGATATTGGAACAGGTTGTTCATAAACATGACTTGGTACTGAGGTCAGCTAGGAAACTTGCTTAAAAGAAAGCATTTCCAGCAGTGCTAAGAAATGCTGGTTAGTAGTTTCTGAAATAAAGTGGTGCCATTTTCGACACTTTTGGTTTGCTGTCCCAGGCTCAGATCTGTTTCTGTTGTAACGTCTGGTGAGATCATAGCTCTTGAGCATAAGGTCCCAAGTTAATGTGTAAATAAATTTTCTCCATTGAGTCAAAAATTTCTGTCTCTTTTTTATTAATGCTTTTAATTTCACTTTAACGTAATATCATCTTTTATCTAGTTGTTCATTTATTAGGAAAAAAGATTGTTACTGCAAACATAAGTACTGGATTTTCTGACTCCTTGGCTGTTAGTGACTAGCACTCCTAATTTAGCCTATGGTCCGTTTGAGCTAAAAGAACCAGAGCAAAATCTTTCAGTCTGAAAATTTAAGCGCTTAAGGGGTATGTGTAGTCCTCATTCACTCAGTAAATCTATTCCTACAGAAACCACAGAGCTTACAAAACTACCAAATGTGCAGCCATGCCTGATGATAGAAGTATGTCTCTTAAACCTAGAAACAAATAATCGCTTCATAGTAAATGTTTTAAATGTCATTCAGATGGGAAAGAGAAGCTAAATACCCACAAGGAAATTTCATTTTCTAACTGCTTCTTGCAGTTAATGCAGGCATATAAACATAAAGCAGCCTTTACACATGGAGCACAACTTTCTTAACACGTCTTTTGGGTTCTCAACTCATCAAAAAAAAGTTCAAACAGAAGGCCAAAACAATTCAGAAAGTATAGAAAATGTACAGTCACAGAATCTTTCTCTGTGGTCATAACTCCAATAAGCAGCAATGCAGTGCATCATTCTATACAGAGATACAACATGTATATGTGAATACATCTTATGGAGAGATTTGAAGATGCCTTGACCTGGGTTAAGAAAAGGTCATTTGTTGGATCCTCTGTTGAACTCAGTGGAGTTATACAAATATATAATTTATTAAAATCTTGAACTAGACACTTGATTTCTGTTGTAGAGAGGATGCAAGAAACATTATCACCCTCTCCACTCTCTGATGAAGCAAAAAGACTGATCAATCAAATATACTGCACACTATACTGCATGCTTATAGAAGAAATAAAAAACACTTGCAAGAAGGTAATGTTGTTGGAGAGTTAGCTCTTCCTCTGTGGACAGAAAATTATTCCTCATAAATGTTAAATTTAATTTCAGAGGTGTATTTTGTGTATGTGTACAATAATCTTTTAACATAATTTGAATCAACAGAAATAAATATTAATGCAAACTTTTTTTTTCCTGCAAAAGAAACAGAGAAAACCTTTGTCCTTGAAAAAACAGTGGAAGGAATTTAGAATATCAAGGTGAGTTAAGTGGAGAAATCTTTCTTTCCTTTTCATTGTTTTGCTTTGGAGCAGGAAAGGCTGAGGAAGGCGTTTAGGAAACCCAGACTCCATACTGCCATTCAAAATCTACCGACTTTTCATTTCTTCTACTGGATTTTGACTGAAAGAAAGCAAGCTGGTGATAGGGCAGCCTTTCAAAAGCACGAATATTTGCAAAGATTCGGAAAAGTGCAGGTTTATTAAGGCTCTCATAAATTATAGTTTTCTGAATGAACAGGAATTTTATACAATGGAAAAAAAATACAATAAAGTAAAAAAAAAGACAATTAAGGCTAAATATTTTGGCAAAGACTTTATTCTATGCAAAAGTATGGAAAAATTTACTAACATAGTGTACCTCTGTATCTACTGTACTGTTGTTAAGGAAAATATCCAGTTTTCCAAGCATCTTTTACTGGTCATGGGATCCTTCAGCTTGACTGTAACTTGATAAAATCCTCTGAGTATCCTACTGAGTGCTTAATACTTCCTCAGCAGCTTCCCGAGGTCTTCTCAAGTGTTAAATATTTCGTGAAGGGCCAAGCTTTTCTAATCAGCCCGCTTCTGCTTTCCAGTTTATCTAAAAGACACAATATTGCAAACCTTTTCCTTTTACAGCAATTCTGTCTATTGTTTATATAGGTATCGCAGAGAGAGATGTTTGATACAAATTGTTTCAGTTGGAAAGAGCTCTGCCAAAGAAAACAGACAGGCAGCTGTTTGCATTGCATATAAAAATTTTGTTAAATATGGCTGCACCTGTGTAAACACAAATTTATTTCCAAGAAGTACCCCTGCAGCTGCAAAAGCTTTCAGACATTGCCAGACAAGTTATTTTTATTAAACCATGTAACATACTAAATAGCTCTTTCGATGGTTGTCATGCCTTAAAACCATATAATATAAAAAATCTTGTCCATTTTTAGGGAAACATTTTTTATTTTAATTTTTCAAGGGCTAGCAGAGCAATCGTCCACTCCATATTTTAGTGTTATGCTATGTTAGCTTGAAAATTTAAAGCAACGTGTAGGTGCACGTGCTGTGTGAACACTGTGTGTGTGTGTGTGCATGCACATATGTAGTTTTGGATTTTGTTAAGGTCTCAATATGTGCCTGATTCAGAGTCTATCGAAGGTGATAGAGAGATTTTTACTGCCTGCAGCAGATTATGAATCAGAGTTTAAATGTTAACTTGAAATGCCTGAATCTGGTGTGGTATTGTATTTTCCATGCCTCACCTCCAGAAAGCATAAACAAACAAGACTATTTAAAGACTGGGAGATGCTGGGAAAAATCACTGCTTCTTTGCAAAGCAGTGGCTCTTTGTTTCGTTCTGCTGCAGAGCTGCACAGCCCACAGGGATGCAGAGTAGGGGCTGCACAGCCGTCGCCTTCCTCTGCCCAACATGGACAGAAATAGAAGAAGGTGCAGGGCACCCTCCTTGGGAGAAATTGGACCTTTCTGGAAGACAGGCAGAAATTGTTCACCCTCTCTAGTCACCCTCAAAGACACAAATGCACCTCGCCAAGGCTGGTGCAAATGGGTCTCTGGGGACCCCTTTGCGACCAAGGGATGCAGTCTGCGTTTATGAGCATGCATTCTCCAGCCTTTAGGAGTCTCTGGAGGAGGATTAATCTGCACGGTGCGTCTGTGGTCTAGGTTCCCCTATGCAGATGCACATTATGTAATTTGTCCAGTGTATTTGCACTTGCTCTGAGGTCCATTCTGCTGCTGTGCCAGACTTGGACTGAAAATACATGTATCATTATTGAAATCTATATGCATACACATTCAGTCTACGTGCAACACATCAAGAGGTCTACCTCTTCTTAATAAGTTCACAGATCTCCCACTGACATTTATTTTAGTTATTTATATTAAATCATTTTCAAGGAGAATAGAAGCTCTTTTATACACTGAAGGCTGTATGAATGGCTTCTCTAGAAAGCTGAAATCAATAGTGCTTAGTGATTCAATCAGTGCTAGGTGCAGCACCGTTCCAGGGGTTATATGGTGGCTAACGTGGTGCCAATGAGCCTATCTGAGCTTAGCTCTCCTTCCTGTCTCTCCATGAGGATGCCGAGGGCTAAGGGCATTGCATGAATTACAAGTATAAGCTGAGGTAATAGCCTGTGCTTTAATTCAGAAAGTGATCTAGCCATACATAACTCTTTTTTAAGGCATATTTGTGGTGATGAATGTGTAAATGCAAACACACACAGGCACACATATATAAACATACTTTTTAAAGACATTCCTCAACCATGTCTCCCTTGTCCAGTGTCTCCATGCTGCCCGTTCAAGCACAAGGGAATGGATCTTCAGTAAATGCCCCAGTACCTTTTCTCAGCAGCCTCAGTCTCACTTCCTGTGAAGATCTGTGAAGGCAAAACTAGTTGGTGGGTAGGATACTATGGTGCTGCCACAGCAGTATTGAATGAGACTTGTGAGTATGAGAGGGTTCTTACTCACTTTAACAAGAATGCAACCTGAATCAGCAGCACTATTCTTCATCTTTGCAGGAGGAACAAATTTCTCCCCTGAAATACTGGGGGAAACAGTCCAGATACAGCTGGCATGTACCTCCTTGACATAAAGCAGCCTTGGCAGATTTCACACACTGCTCCAGCCCTAACCTGCTCACTCAGCGACACTACAGCTCTGAAATTATGGGGATGATGGTAAGTCTAGTTGGGAGAGGGGAAAAAATGAAGCCTATATATGTAGAAAAGAGAAAGAAAGAACACCAAAGTGAATATGATAAAAAAGTGATCACCAGTGTTTACTCGAATTCCAAAAGGATGTGTTTTCTGTTCTTCACAGGCAGGTTACTTTCGGCTCCCACAAGCCTTTGGAGAATGATTTCTTGGAACATGTCTACAATGAGAAGCATTTGCAACTGCCAGGCTAGATCAGGCAGCCACTGGCACACGGTTACATGAGAAAAATATATAAGGGCCTACTAGCGGCACATTTAGAAATAATCTGACCTTCAGAAGATCTCAGACAAGTCACAAAAGAGGGATTCACATATATTTTTTAGGCTGAACTGCCCAAGTATTGAAGTATTATGTTTCTCAAGAATCTTGCTATTAGAGGGAGCTGCACGTATGCATAAGAAAAAGTGGGGTTTGTTGTTCACTGTTGAGGAATTATTTATTACTGTTTCATAATTTCATCAGTTGGTCAAGGAGCAGAAGCTGTATGAAACAAGTAATGAGAATAATTTTCAAACAAAAAACGTTGAAATATGATTATAAATTCAGCCACAATTGAGAAGTGAATATATAAAAACGGTGAATCACAAAAAAGTAATGCACAAAAGTAGTAGGGGAGAGGGAAAGGAAGAAATAAGACCTTATCCAGAGAAACACCCTCCCACATTCACTTTTCTGCTGATGGAAAAAAAAATTGTAAATCTCAGATTGTATTTGCAGATCTCGAAGCTTGCAATAGATGAGTTCATGTAGTAAATATCCATCCCAGAATCAGATTTAAAAATTTTAAGTAAACAAGCACAACTCTGAATTATATTGCAACCAGATCCTGTGACCACGATGAGTGAAGAATAAGTGCTTTCTCTGCCATTTCTGTGTGAGTACAACTTTGACCCATGGTCTGGAAGTGGTTTACTCCATACCCGTGCTGATGGTTGTAATTTGTGAAGTGTGGATTTGGCTTTAGTGAACAGTATATTTTTGTTAGTTTGTATGTGAGCTGGTTAGTTTTAAAAAAAAAAAAAAAAAAAAAACAGAAAAAATGACAAGGTTGGTCTGTCTCCAGTATTCTTGGTAAGTAATACCTTCATATCCACAAGGAGGGAGTCTTGTCTCTACTCAATGGCAAAATATTTGCCTTTGGCATTAAGGATGCAGTCCCATGATAGGAGACAGCATTAGGGTACAATGTGGAACGTACGGCTTCCGCAGTGGGAGGCATGCTGGCATCTGCAATGGAAAAAACATGGTCATCAGTCTTTCTGCTGGAAGGGTAAGAAAACTGATGACAGCGATCAATTCGTGTTTTTTCCATCCAGACAAGAAAGATCATTTTCCTAACTGTCTGCTGTGTCCAGAATGTACAAGAGTCATTCTGGGTTCCTTATTCCTGGTAGAAAGCACAGCATGACTGTACATCCAGCACTGTGCATAGCAATCATGAAATGCATTGTCCGTGTGGTAATTCATGTTTTATTGAAGAAAGTCCTAAAATATAAATTATTGGTTGATCATGGGTAACCAAATTATGTTAGATGTCCATAAGCAATTATAATAAAATATTAAAAGAGTTTTATAGCCTAGGAAAAAAAAAAAAAGATAAAAAATATACAGCCATATAGTTTTGATTTAGTTGCTTCAATTTCCCTTTTTGTACATTAAAAATGTATAGAGGAGCTGCCAGCTCGGTTGCATAGGATATGAAGCCTTTATTTTTTTTACTTTATTTTTTGAGAAATACCAACTTAAGTACACTTGATTTGCCAAGTTCGCCCCCACTAAGCTGCACGTAACTGAGTCACACTCATGATCCCTCCTTAAATAATAAATTTAGAATCCTTATTAGAAAAAGTGATGCTGTCTAGCACTTGGAGATAAACTACGCTGTAGAAGTCTCTCGAAAAAGATAGAAATAAGTTGCTTAATAAAGTCTAAATCATTCCTTAGGTTAGCTAATAGAAGCACCCGTGGTTATAAAATTAATCAGTCTCTGCTATTACAGCAAATTGGTGAAGATTGTATTGACACATCTTCATCTGCATGTCTCATCAGAGGTGTCCGTGCCATTTAGCTACAAAACCCTGGAGGCTTTACTCTGCACAGAATCTTATAATACTTCAATTAAGGGACACCAAGCTGCCAGCCAGACAGCAGAGCATTTATTTCTTGATGACTCCTTAAGTTGTGCCACAGGCCTATCATTAAGAGAATATTTTTCACAGCATGTTGCAAAGATCCTCATGCCATTAAAAGGAATTGAAAAAGCATCAATTTGTTGTTTCCACCTAACACAGATATTTTTCATTGCTGGAACAGCCATTAAAAACAATCTGTTTTATTGCGTTCTGAAAAGATCACAGGAAGTACACATTGTGATTTATTTTAAGTATGACATTAGTATTAAAAGCATAGTGAATCTGAAGTATTTGAAATAAATATTTAGGGAAACAAAGTATTAAATATGCTTTAAAATTTTCTTGAAAGATCCTTTACCCCATTTTTATATGTGACCTTCAAACAGTGATTCTTAAATGCCCTTGAGGGAATATTTGCTTTTTCAAAGAGAATAAGGCTCTTTTGGGCCATGTGATATTAAGAACTAATAGACAACTCCACATAATGGACATAAAACTGAAAACTGAATTTTTGTCCTCATATTCCTCCTGTGGCAGTGGCCTTTCCTCAGGGTGGGTAATACAGCTTCTAGGACAGGGCACTGGAGGCATTATACAGAATATTATATTGAATAAATTACACTTTCTCTAACAATTTAGGACTAATTTGCAAAGGGACTTAGGCATTGCTCAGCCACTTGAAGTACTTAATTTCAATAGCAGGAAAAACTGAAGTCCTCAAAAGCAACCGAATTCCCTAGGCACCTACATTTCCTTAGATGACAAGGAATTGCCAACACGCCTGCCAATGGGACAGTCCAAGCCAGCCTTACTGACCTGTTGTATCCCTCGCCCCCGGGTAACCTGCAGATCAGCAATCGCACATTGCTCACTCCTGCAAAGCCTTATCTAGGGCTTATTGCCACAGACTGGGCATGCCTCAGGGTGTTAGGGCCTAGCTGAGTGATATGCTCAGTTCTACCGAATTGGTAGGTGGACAGGGCTGGCCTCTGTTTTCTTATCTCTCTGCCTGTTGTAGAGCTAGAATGTGAGGCCTGGTTTCACTCATCCACGGGAGAGTGAGATCTGCCAGGGTGTGCTGTCCTCCAGGGTAGGTCTCCTCCAGTGTCTCCTATGGGAGGTCTGCTTTGCATTGCACTGTAAAAGCAAGTACGAAAAGCAGGATACACTCCCTAAGCCAGTGTGCAGCAACCTTATTTGAGAGTCAAAAAAATGAGGGCCAGTGCTCCAAAGCATGTACCACAGGGATCTGAAGGAGGTTTCTCACATCCCCAGCGACTCCTTCAGCCGTTATGCTACCAGCTAGCATGCTGCATCTCTTTTTTGACCTTCCCAGTTTGCCAGACAGCCTCTTAAATTTGTTTTTAACCCTGACTGTCCCATGAACAGAGAGACGGATATGATTCTCTCAAGAGCACACCCAACCCTTTCGTTGCCACTTTCTTCTGAATTTCACCACCCTACCTCTGTGTCAGTAAATGTTAAGCCTTTTCAATGCTCAGGTCCCTGGCAACCTCACATCTTACACACAAAAACTGTAGTTTCATGGTCAATTTTGAAGGAAGTGGTTCTACCATTCTACAGTTTAAGAAGAGCATCACCCTCTCCCTGGTGCTGCCATAGTTACTTCTGTAGTCACAGACTTCAGCATGTAAAATAGTAGGGGCTAAAGCTAAACTGACCAAAAAAAAATGTTGTTTAGCTTTCAGCCAGATCAGTCCTTGACCTAATTGCTGTGTGACTGCACAACTGTATGGGTGGACATAGGCCAAGGTGTGCTGAAAAGGCAGGAACAAGCAACATGGAGCAGAGCAGAGCAAGACTCCTTTCACAAAGAATGGTGCCAAATTCAGTTATTGTCTCATGTAACGTTACTGATGGTACATTGTTGAGTTAGAGCTGGCAAAGTAAAAAAATAACTTACCTCGAATCTTGCAAGTTTGCCTCCTGAGCATCTCTAACACTCAGAAATGAAAAGTTGCATTGTGAACCAAGAGTCTGGCACCCAGATCTGATTCTCCAAGTGGCTGTTTCCATCTAAAACATTTATTTAACATAGATCAAAAAATAATCAATTACATTAGCCACTGCTTTATCTGACCTTAAGCTTGATCTGGGCATCATAACTCATGTGAGTTATCTTGAATGAAATAAACTTTATGCTTCCTTAAAAACTGCTTCCTTAAGCAAAAAATTCTAGGGTTAAGCCCCTTGTTTGTAGTCAGTTGTTCGGGGATAAGCCATTAACAAGAGACATCTTCATTTTAAATCAGCACTAAACTATCATGTTAATATACTCCAGAGAGAGAGAGAGAGGGAGAGAGATTAAATTATTTGGCCTCCTACCCTTCTTCATAAATGCGAATTTCTGAAAATATATTGGAAGGAGTAGTATTTGCAATTTCATCTCCCCTCCAATTAATTTATTTAAAACTAACGTGTATGGTAAGTGTCAATTTTGTGGAGAAAAAATACGTTATAGAACGAGGGCCAGACTCCATAGCTCTAATTCATATGAATAGTCTTGCTTGTGTGAATAGTCCCATCGGTTTCAATGGACTATTCACACCAGTTCAATGGGATTATTCACATATATAATACCCTATGGTATTTGGCATGAAAGGCACTATATAAATGTAAACTATTATAAAAATATTATTAATATGCATTTTTAGTTACAACAAAATATGCATTTACCCTGGTAGTCATTATAGCCGATAAGGTAAATCATGCTTGAGCTAAGAAACTCCTACTACACATCCAAAACACTTATTTAACTGTGCTACTAATAAGTAGTTTTTTTGTAAAAATACAAATACACATTTACAAGAACGGAAATATGACATGTATTTATGAAAAAGCTTTTGAGAGCTTTCAGGTAAATACTATGTATGTTTTCTTATTCCATAAAGGCAATTTACTTTCTTTTTTCTTTTTAAGAATAAACAAAATACAAACGTCCAAATTCATCTCTGCAGTAGTTCTATTGACATCAGTTGGGTTTTACCAAAACCAGGAAGGAAATTTCACACAAAGGTTGTCACAAAAAACTCTACTGCTAACCATTCAAAGGGCCAATTTACAATGTGTTGTGTGCAAGCAGTCCCTGTAAACCAGCATGGAACCCTTCAGCAGCTTCAGAGGAGCTGAATTGCGCATTAGGCAATATTCACATTTCTAATGCCAAAACCTAGAAATCCATAGTTATCACAGATCCACAGAAATTCATAGATATCATTCATAGATTGCAGTAATAATAATAATTAGAGAAAAATTGACAGACAAGTTACATCTGAAGAACCTTTTCCCAGTAAAATAGTGTATTAAAAAAACTCTGTGGGGGCACATCCACAGCCATTGTGACTCTGCAGTCTTCAATTCAAAGTCAGCCAACCCCTGAAGAATAAAAAAGGGGAGAGAGAGCATGCGAGTGATGTACAATTTTGTGCCTTCCAAACCAATAGCTGCGCAGTGAATGAACAACACATAGACTAGGAAATCAGTCACTGTCAGGGAAATGGTCTTCTAATTTATTAGGTCTTTCTTACTTTATTTTCTTATTTATTCATTTCTTACCAATTCTTCAGAATACTTGGTTATGCAATGAGTATAATGCAAATCTCAGCAATGTCCTTTTGGGTTGAAAGGCAGGACTTTTTAGGTAACCAGCATGACAACCCAGCATAATGAAATCCTACGTTTGTGCTACATGGGGCAGCTCCTCAGTCCATCCACCTCATCTTCCTGCTTCTTGTTCACTCTGCATGGGAAAGAAAACTGGCCAGAGATGATGGGGGTGGTGGCTGGATTTTCACTCCTGTCCTCCGGACAGAGAGCTGTGTGTCATTACTTACATCAGTAACCGCTTGGGCTCAGCACTTCTGCCAGTGTATTTCACCAGTGTGTTTTTTTTCTTTCCCTCTGTGTTGTTTTTTGACAGAGGTAGATTTACAAAGACAAATTAAAAATAGGACACTATGGCTATGTCTACATTACCAACTGGTGCAGCACAAAGATGGAATGACACAGGGTCAATTTTCTGGGACCTTGTATGGCTCCAGTACTGTATGTCCACCTTGTGTCTTCAATGGTGAGGAGGTTTGGACAAAGTACCAGTCCCAAGCACAAACCATCTGTGTGCAGAAGGCAAACTGGTGGAGGATCCTCCAGCCATGCTGTAGGTGTACTGCCCAGATGGTGCCTCAGTATGTGACTTCAATATTGCTTCCAGTAAGAGGGAAACTTTTTTCATGTGCAATAGTATAGGCATGAGGAAAATTTGCACCCAAAATAGCCCTTCTATTCACTAAATTACACACTCAACAGAGACTTTAATGTTCTCCCTTCTTTCTTCCCTTCTCCCAGTGCTGCTGCTGGTATGGTAATGGCACCAGTTGATCTTCACATGTTGTGCTTTTCTACTGCTTTCCAAATCCTCCATCCTATGTTGCAGACTTGAGAAGATGGACAGAAGCAATGCACAAAGATGACAAGAGAGAAGATTGACAAGAGACGAAAAACAAGAGATAAGTTTCTGCGTGACAGAAACCCAGCCATGTAGCCTAGTCGGTGTCGCACATCTCTCTGCATTATACAGTGATTAATTTTTCAAGCTTATCCAAACTATTCTGGGCTTCACAAATTGAATAATGAGTTGATGTTAACCTGAATGAGAACTATGCTGAAATGAGTTCAGTCACAGCTGACCTTGAACCAGAAGCATGCTGATTCCTATCCCTTGATTCTTCTCCTTTCCTTAGCTTGCCTTTGCTTTATCCTTCTTCAGGCGGAGTTTTTCATCTTATCTCTACACATTTTCTTTCACCTTTCCATCCCATCTTTTCATCTCAGAAAACAAACTGAAGAAGTGCATTATTCTATCAAGTGTTCCACAGCAGAATTTATTGGCCCCGGGAGTCTTCTTTCTTCCCCTTCCTCATTTTTTAGTGTGGCCAGATGATTGATCCTCTGAAAGAACAAAATTCATAGGAGATGACATGAATGGAGATGACAACCTAAGAGCTGTCCAGCCTAGGGAAGGGAAAGCAGATCTAATCTAGTGGTTTGGATCTCATGCAGTTTCAGCCCAGGGTTTAGTGATTATGGAAAAGCAGCTGGATCCCCAAGCCCCGTCAGTCCATTGGAAGATACGAGATTTTAAAAAGGAACTGTGCTTTGCACTGTCAGGCACTTCTCAAAGTGCGGACAGGCTTTATCCTCCCAGAAAGACCAGGCAGAACCATTCCAGTGGTGTCAAAGGGCTCTTGAAAGTCTGATATTTTCATCATCATCATCTAAAGACTGACATGTTCATAATTTTTAGTGACTCTTTTTGCTCGTGGCTTATAGACCTATACCTTAGTGCCTTGTATCTGAAAGCAAAGTAATAAGCAGGTGGTAAAGAAAAGAAAATAAAACCCACCATTTTTTAGCGACTTCTGAAGTCAAAAGTTGCTTCTGGTCAGTCATGTTTAATAGGTACTAATGAACCTATCTCAAATAAAAGTCTAATTGTTTTTTGAAAAAAAAAGTACACTTTTTTATCTCCACAGTATCTTGTAGCAATGAGTTCCACATTTTAAAAGTCTTTTAAGTCTGCTGCCTGATTCTCCTTGGGCCTTCTCAAGACGGTGACTTGAAAGTCTCTCTCTTACTCCTTGCTTTTTTTTGATCTGGCCTTGATCCTTTACTGTCACAATAAAAACAAATGTTTTCCCATCTTGAAATAGACTGCCCTTGAACTGCAACCCTATTTCTTTTCTCGTCTCTTCCATTTTGAAAATCTAGAGTTCTCTCTGTTCAAAAATGATTTTGGATCCTCTTCAACCTGACCTCCACACCACTAAGGCTGGCAAATGGCACTTGAGGCTCCCACGAGGCCATTCTGACCCCTAAGGTACTGCATAAAACAAAAGCAGTGGCAGTAATTTCTGTTCCAGATGTGTTTTCTGTGGGAAAAGCAAATTTCCACAAAGTTGCACCCTATTATTCTCTGCATAGCGCATCTAGAATTCTCCTTTCCTGTGAAACCTACAGCAAACAATGCTGAGACTGCTGTTTCTTTTAGTGTTCCTTTTAACTTCCTCGCATCCATCTCCCATATCTTCTTTTATCCTCTGAAACTTACTGAAACATGTCTTTTTGTCCTGTGTTGGTGCAACTCCTTGCACACACAACTCTGCTGTGTCACTGAGGTTCCCAGATGTTACAGAGCTGCAAGCAGTATTAACAACTCTATGTCCTGCACAGAGTTTTTCGAATGTGGAACATGGACAGATTTCCTTTTCATATGTAATGTGAATAAATAAAAAAATCTTCACAGATAGAAAGACACATTTCAAAAAAAAAAAAAAAGAAAAAAAAAAGAAAAAGGAAAAGGAAAAAGAAACAAAACAAAACAAAACCAAACAACAAAAAAAAAACCAAGTATCTATTGGTAGGGTGCCAGGTATAAGTGTCAGCATTTTATCCCATTCAATCACTCACTTTTAAGATATTTTAGCATTCTGTTCACAAAGGGGAGGAAGGGGAAGTTGAGATTATTTTTCTTCTAATAATTTTTTTTGAGAACTAAACCCATTTTTCATTCTTGCTGCAAGATAATGGCATGGTAATTGGGACTGCTGAACTGGGGTTAACTCAAGCAAGAGTATGGATTAGTGCACATTGAAGTGTTCCTCATTCATCTGTTTGTTATCCCTCCATCACAGAAATGTTGTCCCTTGCCCATAGGCCATTTCTACTCCAGTGTGAATGAAGATAACTTGAGGGTGCTTAGCCCAGCAGTGGGTCTCCAATCACTCAGCAACACTCTTCCACTGTTCTGTGGGCAAATATCTTGGTCTACAGAATGTCTCAATTTCATTTATTTTGCCTGATGCCTATTTTTGAGACAAAGGGATATGTGCCTACCTATCCCTGTCAGTTGTGATTATGAAAGCCATTTCAACTTGTAATGCTTTTTTTTTAGTTTTCTATGAATTTGGGAAAGATCCAAACCTGACAGAAATGATCAGCTTTGCACCCAAAGGTGAGTGCGGGACAATTTTTGACACCAGGAGAAAAAATTATGAAGACTGACACTGACCCTGCAGATATTGATATGAATAACCTAGCTCCTCTGTCCAGACATTTGTTTCAGCATCTGGGGTTCTGAAACCAGAAAATCATGAATTTTAAGCTGGTTCTTTCCCTTTAAGAAGCCACTATAATTGAGTCATGAAAACTTTTTAATCTCTGTAAAATGTGCTTGTAAGTAGAGTAACACCATAAACTTGGATGAATGCTCATTCATGCTGGACCTTTAGTAATAGACTTGCAAGTCACTGTCAGATGATTCATTTCCATAAAATGTCTCATTTTTCTTACATAATTTAGGCAGCTCAATGCATGAGCATTATCTTGACCTAAAAGAAAAAAAAAATATCTCCATATACAGAGTTTTGTCTTGCTCTGGCAAAACTCCCCTACGAAAGAACTGATGTGCTTCAAACACCCCACTAATGGTACAGTAAATTACATTTTCTCATTTGGAACATTGTAATAGATTTCTCTACAGAGTGATTTATCATGCAACAATTAGGAACCCCAGGGAATTAGATGACCATTTTAAATTTTATCAGCTTGTTTCAATAAACTGTTAATGTGACCCTAATGTTTGGGAAGCACTTTAATATAATCAGATTTCAGTTGTTCAATCTACTGACATTAATGGCTACCTCATTAATCATAGGATTCTCACTGAGACCTCAGAGGCTGTGCTAAGTTCAGCGGACCAGTTCTTACAATAATAAAAACAACAGGCAATTTTCAACAGGGAAAAATTCTCACTTTAAATGCAAAATGTTGGTTTTGTTATCCTCCAGGAGTTGACAAGGTCATTTATTAATTCCTCAAAGCCTGGAAAAAACCAACATTTTGGTGTAGTTCAGCTTTGTTCTTAAATCGGACAATTAAAAATGATAAAGTCAGAAGAACTGCAATCCTTTGCTGTAAACAAACAGTGGCAGCCTACGACATAAAATATGGGAGGAAGACTATGTAACAATCTGTGTAGGAATGGTTGATGTGGTTCAGAATCTCTACTCCATGTATCCAGGGACAGTGATGCTTCCTCCCTGAAAGCAACGTCATATTCCTTGGTGATGGGTCCTACCTTGCTGAATGCACCACTAATTACTAACAAAGATTACTAATCCATAAGGCATTACAAGAAAACTGCAGTGGCTTCTCTCCCATTGCCAAAAATGTTGTTCCATTTCAAAATACCTTGTTTTCCTGAGTAAGTTTTAGTAGTTTAATGGAAAACAATATAAATAATACCAACAGTTTTGTAGCCCTATTCTTTGATAAATCAGTGGCATTTCTGCTACCATATGCCTTTATAAAAAGTGAAGAGATCAAGTGTTAGAATTTGTGTCTCAACGTCTAGGGAAATCTTTATGACCTTATATGTCCCTATCGAATATGTGAAACACAGTCATATTTTAGTACAAAGGTTTAAGAGGTCTAGGTATGATTTTAGAAAAGATTGAGTCCTTAGCAGGGTCAGATAAACAAACAACTGCTTGAATATTTCTTTTATTTTGTTCAGAAAGTTAGTAAGAAGAAACGTGTGGTGGGTAGGAGATGTGAGAATATATTAAAACAATTTATGAAAAATTAAAACTTCAGCAACAATTACTGGTATCATAAAAAGCTGTGAACCAAGGTTCAGTCAACTGAAGACCTGCTTGTCAGGCCTTGATGGATGGCAGAATGGTAGAAATTTCCACTGCCTCCAACTGAAAGCACTTTTCCTAATAAAGTGTCTTTTGGAAATGAAGGAATGGGTAATTTGTCATAGATCTAATATACAGTCTGAGAATGTTAAACAGCTGTAAGCAGTGAAATAGTTAATTTTAAGAGCTGATTTTAATAGGTCTTGGTTTCTTTATTGATAATGCAGTCTAAGGTAGGTATATATAATTGATAAGTTATTCACCTGACAGTCAATACAGTTAATGTGTACTTAGTTTATTTGCTGAGTTAATCTGTCCGAAACAGGAAAATGGTAGCAAGCCAAAGAGGATATGTATCGTATTGACATATTTATCCAATAGGTTGTTGGGGCTTCAATAAAACCAGTTTTACCAAGTTAGAGAGTCAGGTCTTTAAGACATTAGCAAGGAGCCTGCACTTTGATTCCCACTTTGTTTACTAATGCAGACAACAAGGACCACTAAAGTCTGTTGTTCTAATACATGGGGAAATACAAAAAGAAAAAGAAAAAAAGACTTTGATCTTATCAGACAGATGTCTTCAGACAAAAAAATGTTAGCAGTATTTTGGGTAGACTGGAAAGGCTCAACAAAGCTACACAGCAGAGGTGATTGCTTATATAGGGCCTGAGAAAGGGATGTGGCATTTCCAGACATGTTTTCAAGTTAAGTGAAAAAAAAAAACAACAGTAAATACCCCTGGACCACTCAGTCTATGTCCTGGCAATCACAAGCACCACACCAGTCACTTTCCTTCAAATAATTCACAATGTCTGTCTTAAAAGGCACTGGATTTTTTCGCTACAAATACTTCCACTGAAAATCTACTCCAGTCCTTCTGCTATCAAATGGTTAGAAATCTTCTTAATAATCAGATGAAATTTGTTCTTGGTGAGTTTTGTTATTATATTACTCTTTTATAAAAGTATACCATACTTTTTTTGTTATTTGACCAGTATTATTATCTAGCTTACATATTTTCTTACCAGGCACTCCAACTCCCTTGGCATGTGGCCCATCAAAATAATTCTAATTCACTTCCACAGGAAATATCTCTTATCCAGCTGAGCATCCAAAGCTTTTCAGTGTCTGTTCCAGATTCATCTAATTCTTCTGGAAGATGGGTGATAAGTCTTGCAGCAGAAAGCTGAATGTTGGGGTGCACAGAATTATGACAAAAAGGCATAGTGAAGTGGTGGAGTTATCATTAGCATAGAAAAGAGGATTCTGATTCTAAAAGGCTGAGAGCTGCTGTTTTGGAACTAGCCAGATGCGCATACATGTGGGATATAGCAGAAATCGTATGAGGACGGCAATTAGAAAAAGTAAACAGACAAGATAAGCTATTGTATGGCCTATGTAAATCCTATGTAAAAAAAAAAAAAAAGGATATAATTTTAAAGGAAGAATCTGTTAGGATTAGCAAAAGGGTAGAAGTAGTGCAGTGACAGCTATCACTAGAAGCTAACTAAAAGCCCATAAAAAAGCTTGAAAAGTTCTGCAGCAAAAGAACTCTCTGTAACATGCAAGTGCAGGAACAAGAGGGAAAGAGTTTCACGGAGGTGATTGAGGTAGGAAAAAAGAACCAGCAGAGCATGCAGCACAACTGGAGGCAGAGAAGATCAGAGCAAAGACACAGCAAAATGTAGAGCACTACAGGATTTGGGGGGACTGAGGCACTTTAATTTTGACTAAAATCCTTTTGAAAAAATTTCAAGCCATAACCTGTTAGTGATTATATGTGTGGCCTTGGCTGATGGTCCACTGCAGGAGTTATCTGATATATGGCTTTAGTGTGAAAAGTGACATTTTTAGTACATGTTATCGGCAGTGATCCATCACGGCATAATATGCAAGATTATCCACTGGAACCCAGTTTTTTGCTTCAGGTGGTTTTATTTATGGTTTGTGCAGGTGCAGCTGAGGCAGTGAATCTAGGCTAGCATATGAAGAGTCAAGCAAACGAAGTGCCTTCATTCTGGAGTGTGCTCGGTGGCAGAGGGGAACTGCCAGTCGAGCAGCTCATATTGAAAAGCTATTGCAGGCTTTAAGGAGCCACTTAACTCCTGGGCACAGCTCTGGCTGTTCGCTCTGGTTTTTGGGAGGGAAGGAGAATAGTAAGGGCCGGGATTTCAAGAGTGGATGGTGTTGTTTGGACTGCATTTATTTTGCTCTTTCTGATTGCTGTTTGGGAAGGGATGGCTTTTAACTCTTAATTGTGTACTTTGTTTTTATCACAGCACAGACCCATCCTGTCCTTTCTCACTCCCCCTTTTTCTCCTGCAGTCCTAGCTTTACTGCTTTCTTCCTTCTTGCTTTCCTTTCATCTTCCATCCAGACAGTAAACAGTCTGGAGCTGAATCCAGAGAGCAGAATGGCCTCTGGTTCCCTCCCCACCCAACAAGGATCCCAATAAAATTTTAAAGTGGCATCCAGACATTAGCTGCATGGTAGAGGGTCTATCTCTGTAGAAGAAAGCAACACAACATGATTAGTCAAGAAGGAGGACTTTCCTCGAGCAATCTTCCACGCTAAAGAAGGTGCTCCCATGCTAGCAGGAATGATTTTGTACAAAGAAATCAGCAGTAGGAATGGAAAAAACAAACCTGGGAAGAGGTGGAGCATGTGCAGTAAGGGTGATGAAGATGCAAAGAATGAAGGACCTTGTTGTGTCTTGGTGCACCAAGTATTTATGTCAGCAATCCTCATCAGGTTTAATGTGAATAACAATCACAAATCCCCCATGGGCTGAGAAGAGAACAGATTCCTTAATGTTTCCATGAGGAATACTTTGAAACCTTCATAAAACATTCATATTTGATGGAAAGGAAAACCTACTTTAATAAAACATGTGCCACTGTTACACAATGCTGCAGTTGGTATTTTATCTGTTTGGGTATCATGTATAACATACTTGCATACAAACATTGCCAGTATGTATTATAAGGCCAAGATCACTTTGCTTCATATTAGTGGTTTGTTTATCTAACATTAACCGTTCATTTTACTGTAACCTCAAAATGGAGTATTTTAACTAAGTAAGCCAGAATGAACCCACGTTTACAGAACAACTTCTTTTTTCTTTCTCTAAGATCCTATTTCTGAATGTGGCTTGAAAGGCAGACATCTGCACCAGAAAACTGCTGTTTGAAGTGACTGCTATTTAGGGTTTATTTTCCTGTATTAACAGAAGGCCACAGTGAGGCTGGAGTCCATTGTGCTGGGCACTGAGTAAATGTAGCAGGCATCCAAGGGACAGTCTGTTGATGAAAATGGGGTGTCATTAAACACCTGCTGTGTCCTAACGTATTTCACCTGGCTGCTTCAGAAGGCCAAAGTGTCCTGCAGGCTCCGTGCCTTAGGTGCCAGCCTGATGGGGAAGCCTTGAATACACCACGGCATGCAAAATGGCATTAGATGCCTATATTAAGGAAACTTAATCCCATCTTCAAAATGTCTGCTGCTTCCAGAATACAACCAGGGACATTTTGTTTGTGACAACGCACCCTTAACGTCTTTTGACTACAGAACGCCACAGCACATTCATAAAACAAGGCAC
Source organism: Chauna torquata (assembly GCA_013399475.1). Lineage (NCBI taxonomy): Eukaryota > Metazoa > Chordata > Aves > Anseriformes > Anhimidae > Chauna > Chauna torquata. The sequence goes on along the minus strand of VXAL01002050.1, from coordinate 64,679 downwards.
ACAGCTACTGAAAATACTTAGGGTTGAACATACACAGGTACCAAAATAGACACAAACAATTCAGAGGAGAGCAACAAAAGCAAGATCTGCTCCATAAAAGCCTTACTCTGTCCTAGTGCAGCTATCTTCATGTAATAAGAATATTTGAAGTCAAAGTAATGAGTATCCATAGTTGATGAAGTATTAGTAATCATAGATAATTTTAAATTCATGTTTATACATTTTAGAAAAAACTGATAAAATATGTCCAACGTTCAGTTCAGCTGGGTAAGTACACACGTGTGATCTCCAGTGCTTTATATATATCTTTTAATGGTTGCTGGCATTTCAACCATTGTGAAACTAAGAGGAGTGCACACTTAAAGCTCACATATCATGAGTAAAATCTGCCACACTTCTTGAGGAAATGTTAAAATGTTCAACATCCGTGTTCTCAACAAGTAAATAACACATTATAGGGCTACATTATGACCAGATTATATCTATTAGTTACTGCTGTGCACCATGTAAATCTCCAGATTCCCCTGGGAAATGAGAAAATCATTTCAGACTTCAATAACTAACAATCAGTTATTGCTCTGGGCAATAATAAAGCTGAATGCAATTACCTAAAGTGAAGTTAGCAGTGTAACAAATGAAATACAGATTTCTTTCTCTCCTAAAATAAATGTAGCATCTCCTCATCACACACTACTGCATGGTATAATAGGGCCTTCTAAGCAGTGTATTGTCTGAACAGCCTATTTGAGGTTTGAAATATATGTGATTAAAACTTATAAAAGTTACTTTTTATGACATCACTTGCATGATTAGTGCTGGAAAAAGACTAACGGCTATGAAACTGCACAAGTAAAACACCCATTCTAGGAAAACAGATTTTAAAACAAGATTCTCTGCTCCCAGTAGTGCTCCTCTTCACACAGTAAAGACAATTTACCCCAAAAAAGAAATAGAAAATTTCTGTTCATGAAATGCCTTTGATCAGATTTTTCTCAAAACAGGTTAGAGTTCTAACTGCAGCATTTCAGTCTTCATACTTATCCTTTCTCCTGTCACACTAATTTATTATTTATTCTGCTAATATGAAAACGTACAGTCTGTTAAGGAGGCAAAAATATTTTATTTTAAGCTGATTTTGAAAATGAAGTGCTGGAGAACTGAAGTCGCTAGAAGCCAGAACTTTTCTTAACTTAGAACTGGATTGTATAAAATCAAGCACATACATAAATGTTTGCAGAATGAGGATTTTTGCATATAACTCTGGAATAAATAATATTTTCAGTAAGAATGAAGAGACTGGATACTGGATGAAAAAAACATACAAAAATATTCATTACTAAGAATAACATTTTTCAGCTAGGATACCTTTTGCCTTGTTATGTAGGGTAAGTATTAATTCTCCATGCTCAATTATTGCTAATTAATTACTTGCATGTACTTCCTCTTTGTCACTACAAAATTCACTTATCCTGCAACAGATTTCCCAGTTGAAAGTTAATCCTAATTTTTGATGTTTTGTGAAACCACTTTGTATTTATAAATACAGGTAGGGCTTGAACCAAGAATGTTCCAGAAAAAGCAGCTATTTCCAGCTTCTCAAGATGTTTTACACATGACATTGAAGAAATAACTAATTATAATGTTATTGGGCATTTTTTGTACCTTATTCTAAACTGATGTTGACATTTTTAATAGCTCCTTGGAAGCTAATGATCCCTCTTTCAAACCGTGTCCACTACTTTGCTGTTGCTGTGTAGCTCATTAGTGTTACAAGAAGATCATTTTCAGAAATTTTCAGGCAAAGAGTTGTATATTTACATGGTGCATGGTTCAACATGTCATTAGTATTAGCAGTGTTAGTAATAATATATTTACAAAATGTGATACAGCAATTGCAGTCAGATCTGTGTGCCCTTCATTTGGGTGTTTTCCCTGAATAAAGATATTGAGTCAGTGAAAGCTCTAAACATGAAAATGAAAATATGATTCATTTTGGCCATATTAACCACAAGAATATCCTTTTTAGGTGATTTTAACTTCTATTATGATATAAATTTCATTTAAAAAAAAAAAAAAAGAAGAATCTACACAGCCATTAAAGCAGGGCAGCATCAAGAACAGACACAATATGCAGTAGCTGGGATAAAACATTACAGCCAAGCTGCATCATTTTGGTTCAGTATTTTCTCAGTTAAACAGAGCAGTGCTTGGCAATTATTTGTGAGGTTTGAGGAGATCCAGCTTGTTACCACTCGCCTCTTATTCCCCTCCTGCAAAACAAGGAGGAGAATGGGGATGCTCTCCATGAATGCTGTCCACCATTAAGAGCTTGAAATTTAGGGGCAGGCATTCAAAATCTGGTCGTAATGACATTTAGATACAGTTTTCATTGGGGAGAATGAAACTCGCAAAGCCTTATCGCAGTCAAGGGGAATTAAGGAACTAATTACCTTATGTATTTGGACTCATGGCTAGTCAGGAAATATGGGTTATGTCTGTACTTACTTAAGTGGTTTGAAGTGCTGACGGAGAAAGCATCCACATTATCCTTGAATTCATGCTGGGTAAAAATCCCATCTGCTTTTTCTAGCAGGTGATGCCAGGATCTTTCCAGGAAGGATCCTTCTGCCTTGTGTCAATCACCTGCCATTTCCAAAGGGAAAAGGTGCCTGGGGAGGCAGCTCCATCAGATGCTTGGCACCACCGCCGTTCCTCCAGGCAGCAAAGAAGGACTGGCAGCAAACGCGGCCCCAAGGACAGCCTGGAAGATGCTCCTGCATTTTGGTGGCCTCTAGCCACGAGGCAGCCAGTCAATTAGGCTGTCCGGCTAGAAGACCCACTTTCTAATTGCGGATTTGTTACTAAGCTACTGAGGAACTGTTGGCATATGGCTTGTGTTTGTGGGAAGAAATGGTAAAGTGTGACTTTCCTATCGGAGCGCACATTAAAGATACTAAGAAAATAGATGGTGATCCAAATAGTAGTTATTATTGAAGATAGACTTCTACTGAAGTTTTGCAGGGAGTGATAGCAGGCCACTCGTGCTTTAAGATTTTTGCCAGTGCTCCAGCTATAATAACAATAGAATAAATTCATTTTAATAAAAAATGAGGGGGTCAAGAAAGTTGGCTGGTAGTAAATAACATTGAGGATGGAGTTAGTATAGAGACTGATAAGAATCTGTTGCTAATCTGGGATCATTAAACCATATTTTTTATTGAAAAACAAATAATTACAAGTGATACCTGCAAAAGTGGTCTTATCCTGAAAAACAATGATTTGAAGCTATTATGGCCACTAATCCCAAACTATTCAATGCAGTTTGCCAAAACAAAGCCTTGACAGACAGAAAATCAAACACATTCAAATGCAAAATTAGGAACAACTTTTTTTGATCGTTATCTGTTCTTTATTTGATTTTAACTATGGAGGTTGCTAACTGTGAGCACAAACCGCATCAGAAAAATGGTGGATTCTCCATCTCTGGATTTTTGTAACTCCACAAGGGATGCCTTTGCATGGCATACAATGCCTTTCATTTGGATTCTTGTCCCGGTGCTCAACAAACCTCAGCACAACAGCGAGTGGCAAGTGTTGATGGCAGAGGATACGCAGAGTGTGAGAGCAGATGATCCAACCTGCTCTTCTGACAGCACACTATGAGTCTGGGGAACATAGGCACTGCTGTACGGGTGTCTGTGGTGAACTATACTTTCTCTGAAATATATGTGATCTGTCACAATGAGTGATGGAGCAGAAGACAGGGCTACAGCATGGGTCCATGGGTCCACGAAATCCAGAAGACAGGGATGAATGTGTACCCCCATACAGATCTGGCCAGATGTGAGGGATGGGCTTTGCATGGAGGCTGCTCAGGACCCTGACATATGCCTATCCTGGGGGGTCAGTTCAGGCATTCCTTCAAAAAAATGGTGCTCTCAGAGTCAGTAACCTATTACATGGCCAGAGGTTATGCTGAAGCTGAGTGGAGGTTTTGTGAATGCAAGCAGTACCCAAAATGTCTCACCTAGGTCCTAAGAGGCATCCAGATATCCAAAGTTTCTTTAATGTGAACAACTGTATGGAGTCAGACAAAGGATTCGTCTACTTTAACATCCTTTCTCTGGTGGGGACTGTTGCCAAATTCTTAGGAATACAGTGTAGGAACAGGGCAAATACAGAAAATCCTTTCCCTATCAAAATGTCCTCAGCTGTTGTCAGTCTGCATTTTAGGGACCTTTGAACTCATAGGTGGTAGCTATGTTTTTTATTTCTTAATAGCCTTTGATAGATACCTCTTTCCTGATTGCTTTACGAGCACAAACCGAAAGAATCTTTGGCAATGAATCCCACTATTTAACAGTGTGCTGTTCAGAAAGAAAACTCTTCCTGTTTATTTTAAACTTGCTGCCTGACTATTTTATTTGGCACCGTCTTATTTACGATTTTTGGGAAACAGCAAATAATTGCTCCTTATTTATACTCTCTCTGCAAGTATAGACTTTGTGTGCCTCTCTCATGTTTTCTCTTTTCCAGGACGCAGTTTTATTTAACCTATTTAATCTTCTCTTGTACAGTAGCCAAATCTGATCATCCCTGTTACCCATCTCTGTAGTGTTTTCTGGTTCTACATATTTTTACTGAGACAGGGTAATGAGACACAGTAGTCAAGATGCAAACACTCTGTTGTTACGTACTACGGCATAATGATAACTTCTGTTTTGCTCTCTGTTGCTTTCTAAGCAACTCTGACTCAGTCTATTTTGATGTTGTAACCTCTGCCAAGCATCAAGCTGATATTTTCAGAGCACTATCTACAGTGACTCTAGGATTTCTCTCTTGACTGCTAATAGCTCACTAAGGCTATGCCTCTAAGAGTACACTGAGCCCTGCCAGAGACTGATCCTGGGCACTTGCATTTCATCACCTGTGCTACTAAATAGTTACAACAGTCCCCAGCGCAGTATTGGTCTATGCCAGCTAGCACTCTGCCAAACTATTCCTGAACATGGTTCAAGCTACTTGAAGCACAAGTCATCATCTGCCAGGAATGATTACTAACAAGTAGCCTGAATGTAGCCACACTGAGAAGGTTCGAGGGAATATAATATCTTGGGCATGTGCCTTGACCTCAGTGTCATGGAACAGTCTTGGGTAATCCTAATGTAGAAGTACAGACATAGTGTTATAGTCCATCGGTTGTATGTGTAGTTATTTTTCGCATGGTGTATTTGCATTTCTTATTGCTGGATTTCACCTGCCATTTTAAAATGCAATCCCTGAATATCATGGGATGCTTCTGCTAATCTTTGAAGCCAGTTTGACTTTTGATGGCTTTGAATTATTTTGTATCATCAGAAAAAAATCTTGCTTTACTATTGAGTCATTTAGGACTGTATGGAACAGCATGGATCCCAGACAAGTCATTGCAAATATGTCACTCTCCCATTGGTATGAAAACAGAGCTATTATCTCTATCTATTTTTTTCTAGAGAAGTAACCTCCCTTTTATCCCGTAATAACTTAGGTGTTTTGGCTTTACAGTTATAATATTTTGATCAGTCAGGTCTATCCACATTTTTAGTCGAATCTTTCAAAGAACTCTAATAGATGGAGGAGTCATGACCCTCAGGTACAAAAATTATGGGGTATCTTCCTCCGTACGTGACATCCATCCAGTCCTATTTGCTAGTGTAGTTTCAGCCATTTTCCCTGGTTGAAATTCAGAGAATTCAGATGTGCTGGTCTATAGTTTCCCAGCTCTTCCCAGCTTGTCTTTGTGCCTCGATTCCCCATCTGTAAAACTGTGATGCTGCTAGCCTGCAATCTTATACGGCTGCAATGAAAATTAATTAATTTGTTTCTGAATCATTCGAATATGTGTGATATGAATGACTATAAGGCAATCAAACTATTCAGAGATTCATATAAGGGTTTGTCTACTAAGTAGCAAAAGAAAAAAAAAAAACAAGGGAGATCAAACAATGAACAGCAATAAATAAAATACTGAACTACTCATTAATTGTAGCATGCTAAGTAGAGACACAGAGTGTAAAGCTGAAAGGGATGATTATCACCCATAAGTTTGTTCTTTAGCTTCCCCAAAGCCAGGAGACATCCTCACAGAAAAAGGTTTCCTCTTCTGGGGGAAAAAAAAAAAAATCTATTCAGTAAAACAGTGGAGAATCCAGTATAATGCTTGGAAAAAGTGTATGCTTTATTTCTATTCTCACTTTGTCTAGCTTGAACTTCCAGTTATGCACATACAAAATTATTATATTGGTGGGGGAAGGCAGGTTTAGAGAGTCCAGACTCTGTTGACAAGAATAGACAATCTCTACCGTACAGAAAATCTGTCAATACTGCAGAATATAAAAAAGTTTATTTTCATTCTACAAGTTTCCCAAACAAATCATAGCTTACCTCTGTCTTGCAGTAGGGTCTGTTCCAAAGACCTTTGAAGTTTCCAACTGACTCAACAGGCTTTGGATCTGGCCCTAAAGTAGTAAAACCTTTGTTGAATGTTTATAGATAACTACTTAGTCAGTGCTGGCTTAAGAAAAGAAAAAGGAAATAAATGCATCTTCCAGTGACATAAGCCTCATGAAGAATTAACTAGGATAAGCACTTATTCTAGTTGGTGCACTGTCGATCTGAACAATGCAGACAAAAATAATAATTAAAACATAGCTTCATGCTGAGATGAAACTTTCAAGAGTCTCTACTCTGTTAAGCTTATGATTTTTCTGTTTTTCTATTTGCAAGCATAATTATGTCCCAGAGGCAACAGGAGCTAGTGCTTGTCAGTCCCCATTTTCCCCTCTGATATGAGATTAATTTCTTTACACAGAAATCCAAAAGTTGATGCCAGAGCAATAATAATAATGTAAACAAGTCTTTTATTCTCTTAATCTGGAATGCATAATTTAATGGCATAGCTGTATAAATAATGAAAATACCACATCTACTTTAGACAATTAAGGGTAAACTGAAGGTAACATTTAATGTAGTATTGACTGACTGTATCAACAAAATGACGGCAGACATCTGTATGGATGATAGCAGTTAGGAGAACGCTACCAAGTATATCAATACAGATTAAGCAGGGGAGGGATGGAGTAGACTTGATGGCTCATATGACTGGTAATGGAATATGGAGCCTTTCACCTCCAGCACACTGATTCAAGCCGGCCTAGGTCAGTCTGTGACTGAAAGTCATTACCATCAGATGGCTCTTCAGTGAAATGAGTTTGTCCTAATGGCAGGCTGTCTGTGTCACAAAATGCACCATCTATCATGACTGACACTGTGCTGAGATTTCCAGCTGGGAGGCTGGAACGAGAGTGGATGGACTCCGCAGTCCCTTCACCTGGGGAGCGGGCCTGTAAAGGACAGTTTCTGGGGCTTGCTCTGCTATGTTGCAAAGGTTTTAGGAACACAGGATTTTAGGAACCATGGTGTTAAATACCAAGCAAGCAAAGAGCAAGAGGAAGGGACCTGTGCTAAAGAGGTTGCAATTGAAATGTAAGACAAGACGTGAACTAGCAGATAGAAATGGTAAATACAGAATAACTAATTAGGCAGTACCAGTTAGCATGATTAGGAGTAGGCTCAGCACACCAGCAGCATCAACTTGCAGTATATATCCTGCTATACTTGTGGTTTTGGGTGGATTTCAGTGTAACGTTGTTACATGGGGGAAAGCACAACAGGGTTTGTTAAACAAAACGAATACAAGCGCAGTGGAATCCAGTGTCCTGGGTTAGTCAGTAGTGAGAAGCAACATATTAAAGCTAAGTGAGGAACAAGACAGGATGCGAACAAAGACCTTCAAAATGAAGGCGAAGTGCTTACAGAACTGGTGTACAGAAGGGAAACATTGGAGAGATGCAAAAGGGGAAGTGACATGGACAAAGGCATGAGATAAGGGGATTATTTCTTTCAGCAGCACTTCTGCTTTGATAAGAGCAGAGAAAGACTGTATCTGTCAAAGCTGCCAAAAATGACATTGTTATGAAGTGACAGGAGCATAAGGAGAGTTTTAGGTATGTGGTTGGATGGGCACTACTGTACCTTTTATGAGTTCTGGAGAAAGGTATTACCTGAAAGATTTAACAATAGCCTCAATATTAGCACGAATTGAATTTTTTTATTGGCAAAATTTGGGCTGAAGTCTTGAGTGAGAGATGGGACATAACTTTTATCGATAATGATGGCAAAATGAATGGACAAAAAAGAATTAATAACATTTTTTTAAATCCTTGAGCTCTACCTGGTGGTTAGACATACATGAGGAGATACCAGGTTAGGCAGTAGACAAGTTACTGCATTTTGGGGAGTTAGCTATCTGTATGTTAGTTTACTTTGTGTTGTCAATTTGGAAAAAAGATGTTGGGCATCATTTTTCAACCTTTGATCTACTGAGCTCTAAAGGCTCGTGGACTGCTTCTAGGAGCTCTACAAAAGCTAAAAAAGAAAAGGAAGCCTCTTCTAACTTAACATAAATTAACTTCTATTAAAAAAAATTTCAAAATCACAAAGTTGAAAACCATTGCATAGAAAAAGAACAAAAAGGAACAGATTCTTGTCAAATTGTCAGAGTAAGCTGAAGATTTCGTGAATAAGTGAAAGATAGGAGAAACAGGAAAAGACAGTCACTGAAAACAACAGCCCATACATTTTCTTTGAAATGTTGTGAGATAAAATAAAACCATGTAACTTTAAAAAAAACAGGTTTGGATTTTTAAATTCATATGATCAAGGGATATGGCAACAAATTGATGTATGTGGTAAGATCAACAGAAGGTACCAGTTATTCCTCCCTGATTGGTACAAATTTCAGTTGTCATTACATATTCACTAATTCTATTCCTTGTGTATTTATACCTGTAAGAGACAGACTACAAGCAACCTAGGACACATATACTCCACCCAGCCTGCTTCTTATCCCACAAAATGCACCAAGTCTGTCAGCAGTACTTGCTGTCATCTAGATGTCAACTACCCTTCTAACCATGTCACCAATGTGCATACTTTCTCTGCGGATAAAGCCTTGCAGTGGGATTTTTATTTATTTATTTATTTTCCCTATAGAACGAGGATTAAGAACGAAGAAATTCAGGACAGTGAAACTATAAATGGTGAAAGTTTTTCAGTGGTTGTAGAGATCCTTTTCATGAAGTCGTAAGTCTTTAACTAACTAAAAAGCCTTTGACTTACTCTTTAAGGACTGTAACAAGGTTGCTGTTTATATACAGGTTTGTTGCTTAGAAGAATAACTTGGTGGTGAAATGAATATCATGCTCAGGTGAAATTATGTGAAACTGAACTAGTACTGAATGTATTTTGCTACAAGGTCTCACAAGGACAAAGTCCTCAGCAGTTGTTCAGATAACATAAAATCATGTAAGTAGCTACACTGATTCTGATATTCCTTCATGTTTGTTTATTTTTTGGTTGTGATTACCTAGCCAAAAAGCACATGTAACAGCTATTTGAGTATGATTGCTGTTTTGCACATGCTACTATATTCAAATATCTGTAAGCATAATCATTAATCGGGTTTAACTGAATCGTATTAAAACAATCAAGGAATCAAAATGAAGTACTTAAATATTTTACATGTATGTGATTCTTGATAAGAGTATAAAGAAATACAATATTGTTGCAAATTCCAAACATGCAAGTTAGAAAAACCAGAGATAGTGTCCACTGTGGGAGCGACACACTCTGTCCCATATGGGGCAGGTACCCTAAGAAGTAAACACAAGGTTGTGTCCAGCGAGCTGCCTTGTTCAAAGGAGCTATGTAGCATGAGCGTGAGGATCCTTGGCAGAAAAGGTACAAAAACGCCTCGTGTCTCTTCAGCTGAAGTCAGGATCAGCTGTATTTCCAAGAAAGCTGTTTCATTTCAGCCATCCATTTAAGCGTGCTACAGAAATGACTGGAGAAAGCCCTGCGGTTTGGCACGCATGCCAGACAGAAACTCTGATGAATCAACTTTTCTTCAGGCTCGTTCTCCACTCTGTATTCATGTCATCTAGAAAGATGGGAAAGTTCATCTGGGTAGGGCTTTCACTTCCGAAGTTGCAGAGGTAAACAAATGCAAATATTTCTTTTTGTGTATCTTTACTTCCAGGGGAGTGTTACACTTGAACATCAACTGCCATTTTGCAGGAAGCGAAGCGCGTCCTTGCCATACTAATCAGTAAGCCGTGCGGAGAGTCAGCGGCTGACTGCTTGCACCAAAGTAAATGAATTATCTGTTGCAAAGGACCTAGCATCGTCTCGAGGCGGTGAAAGATTACCTGACAGGGTTAGTAATTTCCCATATGTGTGCCTTTAGGGTCTTAAATGTAAGTCTCCACTGGGGCGGGCTTGTGAGTACGATGCGGGTGGCCAACTGCTTTTAATTCTGCCTGTTCGGAGCAACGTTTCTTACACAGGTAGGCACAGAGCAGTCAGAACGGAACGCAGGGAGCGAGGGCGGATGCCGGCACGCTGCACGGCTGAACTTCCAGCACCCCTTCCAGGGAGACAGGAGGCGAGGGCGGCCGGGGCACCTTCCCCGGCGCACCTGCGGCCGCAGCTGCGCGGCACCGCGGGAGGGCCGGGGCCGGGCAGCGC
>VXAL01002050.1:42464-53855 GCA_013399475.1 Chauna torquata | reverse complement strand
GCCATTGGCCTGCGGGCAGGGCGCGCCCACGCTGGCGGCGCTCTCGGCCAGCCCGCTGCCCGCAGCTGAGCTCCGCCGCCATTGGCCGGGAGGAAGCGCTCGCCTCCGCGATTGGCCGGAGCGCGCTGCCAATCGCGGCGGCGCCCGGGTGCCGCCCTTGGAACGTGTGCTGAGGGGACGGGAGGGGGCAGCGGCTGCGGCCGCCGCGGCCATTTTGGGTGTGGGCGGAAAAAGTCCCCCTGCCCCCCCGCCCCCGGCGACGTGAGCGGGGCGGGCGGGGTGCGCTGGGCCTGGCGGGCGAGACCGTGCGGTTTCTGAGGGGAGCTGAGGCGGGGCCGGGGCTGGCGGTGCCACCTCGGGCCGCCTCGAGCGCTCCTTGGCAGCCCCCCGGCCGCACGTGCCCACAGGCAGCCGGTGACAGGCTGGGTCGCTGGCTAAGGCTGCTTTTGAGGAAGATAAATCCCTTGCCGGGGGTCTCTTCAGCGAGGGCGGTGTGTGAGGCCTGGCCTGGCCCGGCCGAGGGGCTGCCGAGGCTGGTGGAGCTGACAAGAGGCCTGCAATGCCTCCGTGCAAGGACGCCGTGGGCCCCGCGGTTTTCACTCGCGAGTGCCACGTCTCATGTGCCGCCCGCAGAGGCAGTTTGGTTGGCGTTGCATGTAGAACCCTGTCTGTGGGATTTCCAGGTGTTTGGGAGCTGCACAAGTAGCTGCTCTGTGTGTACACTGGCCCTCCCCGCACCACGAGTCTGGACCGTGCCAGATCCACCGCACCTGTGGGGTGCCATGGAGCTGTATGTGGTCAGCAGGATGCGGTGGCTGCCTCTGTGTGCGCACTAAATCTGATACAGCCCAGACTTGTTGAGCTTGCTGTGTTTACCTTGCAGGCGTGATATGTTCTGGGGACATTGGGATCCTTTGTGTTTTCTGGGGAGTGCGTTGGTCACCCTTACGTTCAGAAAATCCTCGACAGAAATATGGGAGCCGCAACATTTCTAAATGCAAAATGTCATCAGGGGTTTTTGCTAGCATACTTGTGTGGCTCTAAAACTGCTACAAGTTTCATCAGCCGGTGTGGTTAGGAGGACAGAGTGTAGTGCTAGAAAACCGCTTTAAAAGAGCTTATGGTGTAACTAGACTGTGGGTATGACACACATTAATTCAATGACATGTCATACAAGGCTCAAGTTCTTTGCTGTTAAAGATGAGGCTCATTCCTAAAGTAGAGAACTATCTGCTGATCAGAATGCAGTACAGTAAAGAGCTATATACTGATCAGAATGTTAATAAAGACTGGTTCTTCCAGTCTGTGCTACTGATATGTGACTTCCATAGTAGAAAACTGTAGAAAGTGATGTTTAAGGGATGCGGATGATCTACAGTTATTGCAAAATTTTAATTATTTCTTAAGTAGCGCTATTTGGCATGTTTTGCTTTGCTGAATCACTTCACCTCTTGGTATAAAATGGGCTAGGGACAAACTTGTTTGTTCAGAAAACAGCTTATCTGTTCACAAAAGAAAAACTTGGCAGGTGCTTTTGTTGGCATGATTATCTCTGATCATGAATTAGTACAATTTACCCTTCTAGGACTTGTTTTCTGTCTTTATGGATGCCATGAAGATGTAAGTGTACTTCAGGTCAGTACTCTAAGTGTGAGCATAGAGAAAACAAAGAAGGGTTGACTTTGAAATAAATTAATCACAGAGAACTGACACTTTTTTTTTCTTAGGAAAAGACAATTGTTCACTTTTTTTTTTCTGTTATTCTTGCTTCAACATGGAAATCCTTTTTGTAATTTATTTTATAATTCTATATTTATAATCTTCTAGCTTGATCTGTTTGAGCAGGGGTGTTGATTAGATGACCTCAGGAGGTCCCTTCCAACGTAAGTGATTCTGTAAATTTGTTTATTAATTTAATCAAGTAGAGTTTACAACTACATTCTACAATTGATTTCTTAGTCTGTCTAAAATAGTATTTTGTATCTGTAAAAGCAGTATAGAAAAAAAATCAGTTAGTTCAACACAGATATGGGGGCTCTTCAAATATCTAGTTTTGGAAAGATTATATCAGATCACTAAAATGGAGATTCCTATTAGCATTGGCAAAACTTCTCTTGTAATTACCTTCAAATCTTGTATCTGTATACATACAAACACATATATGCCTATATATGTGTTTCTGTTAAGTTCCATAAAAACAGGATTACCTCTTCTGCTTCAGATGCAAAGAGCTGAGTTCAATTACTGCATCATATTTAATGAACAGGGTTTTCCTATACGTCCTTCCTTAAAAGCAGACTTTAGTAGAGTGTGATATGCAACAGTATATTTCTCCTTTGTAAAATCATGCACATAAAGACAATGCTTTTATTAGCATTTTCCTTTTAAATTTTCATAAACTTGAACTACAGAATCAGTTTATGCACATTGGAAGATTCCGCATGCACTTCTGCCGGTTCCCTGACTTCATAGCTAATGCCATTACACTCTGCAGGTTTTTAAGAAAAGGTAGCCAATTTGTGTGCAAATTTTATAGCAGGTGTGGGAAAATCCTCTAACCCACTATTGGTCGCAAATAGGTAGTGAAGACCTAATCATGTAAGTTAATATATTAACCTGTTATACTGCCCAGCATATATCTAGGATTTACTTTATTCAAATATTTCAGCTAAATCTTGCAGCTGAGTCTTAAAGGAGGGCTGAAGCTCAGTGTACTTTATGGCAGTACCTCCAGGACACATTCAGTTTTCATAGGAACTACACAGAAAACAAGATGACTTGTGTTGTTTTTGTTTGTTTGTATTTTGCAGTGCAGTGAAGTCATTTGTCTTGGATTTTTTCTGTGAAATTTGTTCCTTGATACCATGAATTAATTTTTGTTTCTTAGATAATTTTTAAAATCTTTCAAAAGAAACCAGGTGAACACCATAAAGACTAGTTAAAATTCCAGTTCCAATTAATTATAGAGTTTCCTTGAGATTTTTCTCATAACTAGGAAGTTCTTGGTTTTGTTTTCCTTTGGGATATTTCTGTATTAATCTGAATTTTTCATTAGGCAAGATGAGCTGTGAATTATAGAAGGGGAGGGGCTAGAATACTTTGGGAAGTCTTTATGTATCCCTAACGTAGGCTAATGTTACAAAATGGGGTTACATGTTAAAAAAAACTAAAATGGGTTAACATCATCTTGGAGAGCCAAGGCACTCTGTTAAGTACTTATGCTACTTAAGTAAATTGTTATGTTTATGTGTTATGAGATGCATGAAAAGAATGAAACCTATGGAACATAGACGTCTCCTGCAATCCTCCAACCCTCTTCCAATACTACTATTGTAATACAGTCATTCCTGGGAAGCAGGACTGTGAAAGTATATATTTTCTGACACAAACTCTGATTTGTAGTTTTCTATTTTGTTTTGTTTTTGTAGGTTTTTTTTTCATTTGCTTGCAGGTTTACTTTTTATTGAGGAAAAAAATGTAAAGAGCATTACAGAATACATACAAGCTGATCATTTTTTAAAATAAAAAATGAAGTGCTTTTCATTGCAATGGCTATCCTCATTTCAAATGAAGTCTGCAATGATTAAATATTAAAATGATCGATGGTTTAAATTAATATAAAAACTTTTCAGGAGATTATTACAAAGATTAACATTTTTAATGTTTTAATACTTCCATAGTTTATCAATCACAGGCACAGTGAAACTGTTTTTAGTTAGCAAGCTGATGATCTCATATATCATTGCAATATTATGTACAACATAAACATCATGATGTTGGTAGAAGAGATGAAGAAACACAATTTATATTACAGCTGTTTAATAATCAGTTTTGGTCTTGAAGTATTTTTTGATGCACAGAATAATCAGGTAAGGTTTTTTTTTCCCCCTCTGGAACGAAGATTAAAAAAAAAAAAGGATGGTTCCAGAGAAACTGTGGTGTTTGCCATTTAGAAAGGAATTCTGTTTCATGTAACAGCAAACAAAGATGGCCAGTGGTACTGCTACAGGAGAAGAAAAAGCACTTGCATGTGTTTTTCCAAGGAGGACTTGCATTAATGCAGCTTTAATATCCCAAAATTGTCTGCAACACCTATGATTCCCAATACATTTTTACTCTTTATTAGAACTGTATTTGAAGGTCATGGGAAAATGTCATGGCACTCCAGGCGCTTTTGTATCACAAGCTGCGTGTAGATACCCCTATAATTCAGTGCATTGAGTAAACACTTACTCCAGGAATTCTTGACACGGACAGTGCTAATTCCTTTGTTTTCAGTTTCTTCTACTTTTTCTTTTCTTTTTTTTTAGCAGGAAGTCTAGAAATCAGCTTTAGTGTTTTGAAGTTTGATTTTGCCTAGCTAACCATATATTGCAATGATACAATGGAGCTTTGTACAATAGTTTATTGTGTCCCAGGACTTTTTTCAATGTTAGTATGATAATTCATATATCAACAAGATATTGTTTATTCATGTGTTGTGATTGTTCTTGGCATCATCGTTCATCCAATATGTTTACCATCAAAAACAAGATAGAATTGGAAAGACACAGTGTGATGAATTAGTGAATGTAAGCGCAATAGCACGTGTAAGGAGGGACAGGAGATACAGTCTGGGGTGGAAGGGTAAAATAGAAATCCAGAAATAGCTGCTGAGCTGGTAAAGTGAATAAATGGGGAAAGACTGTTCTGACAGCAGAAGCTTACAGTGGAGAAGGCACTTACACCAGAAAGGGCAAGTATGAGAGAGGAAAAGAGCAAAGGTTAGCACTAGGTTAATGTTGAGAATAGTATTGGGAAGTTAAAATCCAGAGGGCATAGTGAAGCACACCGTTTTGTACACAGGACAGGTTTTTTGTCAGCTACTAATGCTGTTATTTCTATTCTTAAGTAAGACAACAAAATAAAAGATTAGGTTACATTGCCTGTAGTTGGTTGCCTCTAGCCAGAAAGCCAAATTTATCCTCATGTGTTTCCACTGAAAGAAAATAAATGAAACAGAATAATCTTTTATGTTATGAGCTGTTTTTTTTGTAGTGGGGAAACAGATTGGGTTGGAAGTGTAGTAGATTTCAAAGTTTCAATTGTTTTCTTTCTGGCTGTGCTGTGTGATGTAAATGAAGAAAAGGTTAAGTTTACCCGTGATAATTCCTGCTCACATTTACATTATCAATCAGCCTTTGTAGCTTTTTGTGCTTTTGTCTGTTGTGTTTTTATTGTAATCTGTGCATATGAAGTTCTCAACTCGACAAACTCTTATGCTCAGTTTTTTTCATGACTGGCTTAGACAGATGTGCTCTGGAAGCCTTAGATGCTGTGGTTTAAGACGCTGCCAGCTGGTTGCCTTCTCCCCACCCCTCCGGTTGCAGTCTGTAGGGAAGAGTCAGCACTACCTGCATCACAGTCACCGGAGTTTGCTTCCCTCACCTTAATCTTAATCTATTCTTAATCTATACCTTAATCTATTTTTCAGTGGCTTGACCTGTTGCATGGGCTGTGAGTGGGGCTCCTGGAGCAGAATGCACACCATCTCGCTGCCTTTTCTTACAGGCAGGTCACCCACAGCAGAGAGTTAGGGGCAGAAGCATCTTAAACCCTCTGAGATACCCACAGTTTCTTCATGAGACTCCCCTGTAATTTCAGGTGAACGCGTTCTTAACTCTGTGTTTTAGATAACCTGTGTTTTCTGCCTGTCACTGTACCAGATCAGTTTGGGGGACATTGCAGTGCTTGGCTTTACTGTATCACCACCTCTTTGTCAGCTCTCGCCTCATGGTTTTGTCTGCTCTTAAAAGTGATCATGCCCAAAAACTCTTACTAAAGAGCGTAGATCCTTCTGTCACGTAGTGAGTATGCCGTAAAAGTTGTCCAGTAGGCAGTTTTAGTGTTGAACTCATTGTGTGTGGAGCTGATTAAGCTGCCTGCAATTAAGATTACATCACTTTATTGCGAGGCCAGTTTTGTATTACTTGTGTCCTTGCCAAAAGGAAACAGTTAACCTGGAGCAATGGATTATTTGTTTTGTTTTTGTGTCTTGGCTGTCAAACTGAAAGTACACTATTCGTATAGCTGACAGAAATTTGATTCGGTCCTTGATTTACTGTTACTAGATGAAAATTAATTTAAAAATTAGGACTGTACAGTAACAATAAAATGGATAAAGGGCTGGGTAGCTGCCAGCACTCAGAAGCAATGGCTGGAGGCCACTGTCAACGGATGAGAGCTTGTGGGGACTTTCACCAGAGTTAGTTTCGGGTGTGATGCTTTTCACTGTTTTAGCCAGTTGTCTGGGAGTAAATGTAGAAGCAGTAGTGACAAACTGGGGATGGTTCAGTGGCTGCTGGATTGGTGAAGAAGCATGACTTCTTCATGACAGCATGGCTGAGAGCATGATAGCATGAGTCTCTTAGAATAGGATTTGTCTGCAAATGTATCTAGGAAGTAGGATTGCTAGATATTGCATGCAGAATGAAAGATTTTATCTTGGAAAGCTGGGGCCATGTGAAGACTTAGGGTTTCTAAGGAAGCTCCTGTAGCCAAAGATGGTTCTGGTGCAGGGCAGTGGCAAAAGGCGGCTGGTGCAGCCTAGTACGGGTTGGGGTGGAGGTGGAAAGGCAGTTTAAAACCCCTTGGTAAGACTAGTGCTGGAATGTTGCATCTAGTTCTAATTTCTTGGAAAAGCCTATCCTGAAAAAGATTGAAAAAATGGTGAAAACACAGACTTACTGCTGCTAATGGTAGTATTGCTTCGGTAGTGGTGCCTGCCTTTGGTAGTGGTGCTTGAAAGTGAGTTTGAGCTTGCCGTGCTATTTGTGACTACGTCTACCTTACCCACTTTGGGCTTCAGCAAGATCTGTGAGATATCTATCCCACCAGGTTGCTGCAGAGGCCCTGCTATGTATGTAGCACTGGGAGTCCTAGGCAAGCCTGTGCTGCACGCGTGTGATTTTGTTATTTCTTTCCGTTACACAGGATGTGGAAAGCATTGTTTCTTTTTTGTTGTATGAATGTATCATGGAAAGCTTTCTATAATAGGTTTTTTCAACCTTAGGCTTAGGTGTGATTAAATTTAAGTATGATTTTAGTGGAACCACAAAGAATTTGAGCAGCTGATAATTTGGGGTTTTTCATTCTGCATTCATAAAATGGTCAAAGCAAGAATTGATGTTGCTTTCTTTGGAATTTTTTGACATATACCATTTAATTTGTGAATGAATCTTTCAGTAATTTGGAGTAAAAAGGTTAACAGAGCAGTCTTAGATTGCTATTTAGCTTTTTATGCTGAAAGATAGGATAATTTGAAATTCTGAGTTATTTCAGTATCTTTCTGGGTATACAAAGCAGCCGACTAACAGGCTAAGTACAAAGAGAGTATTCTGGAAAAATGATTATTATAGAGACAAAACCTATTTAAAAAAGCTTCAAACTATTTTCATTTTAAGTACACCAGTGGGGTTAAATAGTATTAGTAACTTCTGTTAAAGTAACAGATCATCATAATTTAAAACAAAAGGTCCCAGTGCACTTGCTAATATCCTTTATGGCTTCAGTAAAATATATCTGAAATGATTTATGAAGCAAAGCTTCTGGATGAATTCTTCCACTTCTGCATGAGGAGAGAGCCTGTTTATCTTCGTGTATGTTTATATATACCCATGGAAATTATGATCTAAATGTGGGTACAGTACTAAAACATAGCCATATATGCAGAGTAAAGAATCCAAAGCACTTGCATTCTGTCATTTATTGCACACGAGTAATGTATATTGTATAGGCTCTGTTCAATTCTGTATCCTGACCATAGAAGGACTCTATAGAATCTGTACTGTACCTTGAGGAGACTGTCAAGGGGAGGGAATGGTACTTGTAAGAAAAAGCCCAGGGCAATGGCTCTCTGACCAAACTTGTCTGGTTTTGAGCATCCTGACGTGAGCACCGTCAGGGCGGGAAAGAGGAAAGAGCTGGAAAGATGTTTGCATTGTACTGTATTGGAATAGGCTTTCATTAACTCACCTTATTTTAAAAAAAAAAAAAAAGAAAAAAGAAAAAAAATCAGTGTGGAAACAACCAGGATGGCTGTAAAGCCGAGTACATGGGATAGTGAGAGTATTTCAGAAGTTAAAAGCAGAAGCAACGTAGCCACGCTCCTTTTCACCATTGATCCAGCTCTCCTTAAACTTCTCGAGCTTGGTTGTGAAGTTGTGCAGCGTGTGGTGGGTACAGTGGTGGCTGAACTGAGCAGTTGTTCCAGGAAGAGAACAGACCTGCAGTTTCTCATGCAATTGGTGTTGAGTGTTTGTTCTTATGAAAGCCAGCCTGAACTCGTCTTACTGTATGCTCCAGCGGTTTTTGTTGGTTGTACGCAGTCTGCCAGGCTCTATTTCAGGCAGCATCCCCCTCCTTCTAATTTTGTATTATTCTAATATTTTTACAATAAATACAATTTTGTGTGCCTTCAGACATCCAAATGACTACATTTTTTCTGTGTGTTCATCTCCGTTGATGCCATCCTCTCCTTGGCATTCTCCTGGACAATGAAATTTGCAGCAAAATTACTTCTTTCTTGTGACACACATGCACAGACACACTTTGAGAGTTTAGGAATATTGGGAATAGATGGTGACACAGTCTTCTCCCATCCTGTGGTCTTACAGGTAAAGCTGTAGAAAGGACCCAGGCAGATATTCACGAATGGTTGCACCGGGGAGCTTCAAACGTTCATGTAACCTAGCATTATTCCAGCTGGCATTTTTCATCTGTCTCCTGGTTTTTACTTTTTGCTGCCTTTTCTTCACAGCTGCATGCCACTACTTGTCCTCTCTGCCTTGAAATGAGGCAATTAAAGAGTTTACCACATTTTCTGATGTCTATCAAAGTTCATTTTTTCATTTGACTGTTTCCACATATGAAGGTTTTATCCTGCTTTTGATACGCTTTTAATTCAATTTTTTTCTTCAAGAATCAGATTTTTGATAGATATCAATGATTTTATGTTCACTTCTTTGCCCAAATAAAACATAAACCTCTTCAAGAGATGGTATCGTGTACACTATTACTTTGTTCTTTGTCTTAAAAATCATTGCCTTTAATGGGCTGTCTAGGTAGGTTTCAGGAGAGCCAAGTCTTGAGCAGTTTAGATGTAATCTGCAGAGAGTGTGCTTGGGCTATTGTTTTGAACTACTTTGGAAACTACTGAACCGATGTTATTTAAGCTGTATTAAACTCTTCACCCAATTATGGCCTAATCCTTCAAAGCCAATAGAGTAGGACTTGTTTTTGAAAATGCTGCTGCTAACATCTATGGGTCTGTTCACTGAGCCTGCCTATTAAGCTCATTATTAAGTGCTATAGGGCTGATCTTTACATTTGGTACGTTAGTACTAAATTCTGTAGATTCTGGTTTTCTACTGGTTTTCACATCAGACAATTTTAAATAAAAAATATAAAAATGATGTATTGCGTTTAGGCTAAGGAAATGCATGTCAGCTTCGTCTTCTGGTCTTTATGGGGAAGATTAACAAGTTTTTCTGTCTTTAATCAGTTATTGAAAAATAGAAGAAGATGTACATGCCAAAACCACCAAATTAAAACTCTTTACACTTAATGTTTCTTTTGCCTAGTGACTAGAATAGATTTTTTTTTTTAAGCTGACTTGCTTGCCTGAATGCCTAAGACAGCATGTGAGACAACAAAAGGGGCATAAAACTATTTTTCTTCGTTCATAGACCAGTCTATTTAATACTTATTGAGCTGCAGTAGTTTCATAGAAAGGAGGAAAAAAAAAAGCATTCATTCTGAACAGTGGATGGAAAGATTACCTTTTAAGTCCTTTCGAATACTGGGTTTTGTAATGTTTGTAATGGAGCTAATAATTCAGTTTTGCTGAAGTGTTACAATTAGGTCTACGTGTACTGAAGTGTTATTTGCTGCTGCCATTTGTAGCCTGCTTTCAGCTTTTGCGTGCTTGCTCAAGGTAAGAAGTGAGACAATCATTAGACTATAAGTGTGGTGACCAGTTTTTGCAATTATTATGGCTTGAAGTCATGTGTGATGGGACATTGTATTACACTGCAGTGAAATATGTACCAGAAGGACACGCTTGTCTGCCTCCCAGCTTTTTGCCTGTGTGGCTGATTTGTGGCTATTCTCTCTTCTTCTTCTTCTGGTTTCCATTTATTAGGCTGATTGTCAGGCGGGAATGGACTATTTGCTGAGAGCTGTATTTCTTCATGAACAATAGACAAAGTTCAATGAAAATTAAGTCAAAGTAGATGGGATATCAGTAATAGAAATAATGGGAAAAAAAGCTAAAATTTAGCCGAATGTACTTCAAAAAAGCAATTTTTGAAAGGCAGAATGAGAGGCAAGGAAGAACTCCACCAGTTTCAAAATGTCTTATTTTGATATATTTCTTTAAATAATTCTAATTTTCAAATAATTCACTCAGAAGTTGTGTATTTTTAATGGTATAACACAAGCAAAAAAAAAAGGCACAATGGAAACAAAGAATTATCAATATGGATTTATTTATTTATTGTGAATAACTTCAGGAAGTTACTAGTTTTATTCTCACTGAAGGTTGTATCCTGTTTTGCAATATTGAAAATGTTGAGAATCAGACATTCTGTCCTCTGGGTGGTTTTGACCTCTAATTTAAGGTGAATATGCTGAAGGGAAGTATAATTACTCCCTAAATATTTCTTCTAATTTAAGGAAGAAATAAGAATTTCATTTCCATCAAAGATGAGCCTAAGCTTAAAATCTTCAAATGAAGAATTAGAAAGTGTATATAATTAAAGCACCCAGACTTACAGCAAGCTATAACTTGTGGCAAATCCAGGAAAGCAATAACATCTGGAAAAAATCAGATTTTTGTCACTTTCTAAAACAAATAAAATAGAGAATAAAAGGATTATTTCATAGTTTAAAGAAAGCAAAGAAGTTGTTCTTCCCCTACTGTACCATCTAGCAGGGCAAAACAAAGTTTCTGAGGTCTAGGAACAGGAGCTCAGTGAAGCCACATG
Organism: Chauna torquata; assembly: GCA_013399475.1. NCBI lineage: Eukaryota > Metazoa > Chordata > Aves > Anseriformes > Anhimidae > Chauna > Chauna torquata. Next base: position 42,831 of record VXAL01002050.1, on the reverse strand, counting down.
GTGCTCTACTGAATGCAAGAACTGTAACTTCATAAAAATCAGCTAAGCACTTCACTTTTAATATGTTAAATTTAAGGTCTCTGACCTCTCTCTTTATACCTGTTATTTAAATTATTCCCTACTTCATCAAAGGAAATGAGTGCTGAAGGTGTGTGTGCTGGTGATCAAAGGGGAGTAAAGCTGCCCGTATTTAACTGAGCCTCAAAACCTTCACTGCCACTGCTTCACTTGCTGAGGCGGAACAAGTAATTGTTTCCCGTGGTTGCTCTTGGCTCGATGAAGTTTTAACTTGGGTGGCGGAGAGCGCAGGCTGGGTGAGGTGCCCACCTGAGTCTCTTCCCACCCTTTTATCTCTCAGTTCTACCAT
>VXAL01002050.1:0-36236 GCA_013399475.1 Chauna torquata | reverse complement strand
TTTCTGGTACTGACAGTGATTTTCAAATTGAAAACAATGGGTAGAAAAGATGCCTCTACAGCAAGGACTCCTGTTGACCAATACAGGAAACAAATAGGTAAGAGATCTGAAGAAAAGTTTGTGTGCTTTAAAAATATCTCTGTTTTGTGCAGGTAGACCACTTGGTTTAGTAAAATGTATTCTTTCTCTTCAAAAGCTTTGTGTTGCTTAAAGTAACTGATGCAAAGTAATGCACGCTCCAGGAAAATATATTTTGAATGCTGCTAACTAATTCATTCAGCAAAACCTTTTATGCAGACTCTATTTTGTATAACTTTAAAAAAAAAAAGAAAAAGAAAGAAGTAAAGAAATCCACATCTATATTTAGAAATGGTAGTGAAAGGCTGCAGTTAGGTGGCTATGTAATACTTCTGAACTGCTGGAACTTTCAATATTTTCTTGTTTGTCTCCAGTTTGGAATACGGATGTTTCTAAAAAAAAAATTGTGCTCATGCTCATAACAGTTTTTGATATGCTGAATGATACAAACCTTCACATTGTATAGCTACATTTATTTTCACATTACCTGGAATACTTTTAACATTTTAATAATTTCTTTTCCCATTTTTTTTTCCTGTTATTACCCATTGTAAATGTAGGTAACTTGTATGCAGTGTATGCATGCACACACACGTACACTCACAGATACATACCCAGCAGAAACAAATCCCTATTTCTTTGCTTACATGCAAAGGTAAGTGACTTATTTTTGGAATCCATATAAGAGGAATCTGTCTAGGTGTAAAATAAAATTATAAAACAGAATATTTTAAAGGTACATATATGAAATGAACTACCTTAATCTATTCTCAGTTATTTAAGTAAATGATTTTGTTTCACAGTTGCTAAGCACCCACATCTGTGTTTAAATATGCAGAAAAACAGCAAGTGTCTGGGAAGAAAAGGCTGTTTATAATGTACATTCTTATGGTGAATGAGCTAAGGTTATCTGAACAATTGTAATTTTATCATGCCTTAATTTTTTTAGTGCTATCTTACAATTTTAATGTAATTGTTTTAATGGGCTTTTCTGCATTTAGAGTTGAAAGTAAGGGACTGTTGGAGTATTTGCTTGTGGTATTTTATTTTATTTTTTTTTTTATTTTAACTAGCTGTAGTATGCTCTATATTTCCTAATCCTGGGCAGTTAGTGTGGCAGACTTCCTCGGTTAATTCTCTGAGATAGTTAGAAACATGGTTGAAAATCTCCAAGTACATTTACAGATGGAATCAAATGTACTGGAAAATGTTCAAGCAGACGGGCTCTCTGCTTTTGTACAATTTAGGTTTTCTGTAGAAAACCCTGCAAGGAAACCATTACCTAGGAAAAGGTGACACCACAAATATTTCGCCAGAATGGGTTAGGTAAGAAGTAGGAACCTCTCAGCCCATCTTCAAAACAATGCTTCCCATGGAACTGGGTGTTTAGAGAGAGGTTTATTGCATTAGCTTGTTGACATTTTCTCAGCGTGGTTTTTGTTGTGGTCAGTGCTTTTCCAACTACCTCCTTCAGGGTCGCTTTTCTTCCTTTTATGAACACCTTCAAGTGACTACTGTTAGAGTCATATTTTTTGATGTCCTCTGCAGGGTAGAAGAGACTAGTGATCTTGAGAGGGCTGCTCAGCAGGGCAGGACTCTGGTACGTGAAGTTTCTCTCATTTCAGCAGGAAATTCTTCTGCCCAGGCTCTGCCTTCAGCAGGATCCTCCTGGGACCAGGCTGGGCCACTGGAGGACCAGAGCGAAGGTAAAGCTGCCATTACATATGGGACTTGCAAAACGACCTCACACTTCAAAGCTTTAGATATTTCTTGCACGTTAACGCCACTCGGCACTGTGGTTGCACGTCTCACACCTGTATGCCAGGACTGATCTGTGGTGACTTGAGCAGGGGAGAGGACACTGTGTTGTAGCAAGGAGGCAGGAGGATGTAAATTGGGGCCCAGCGCTCAGAGGGATGCTGTTATGTCGCTGACTCTCCTGTTTTGCGCTAGGCTTGTACAGCATGTTGTCTGAACAATTTGGCACCTTCCCTGTTACATGATGCAGCACCATGATCTATTGGGTACTGCAGAGTGCGGTGTCTGAGGGGTCTCGTAATAAGCTCATTTTCCTTAGAAGTGATGCATTGCTCTTAGCTTGGCAAAAGCAAGCATTAAAAATTATTGTAGGGAAGAATCTCACACTGGCAGGCAAATAAACTATATAACCTACGAGGTGTTTTTCTGTCTCGAGTTTCTGTGATTGTATTATTCCTTAGAGGACAGAGAGCAAGAAGTAAAATAGACTATCCATTGCCTTTTGCTCTGATGATAGTTGCTTCAGCTCCCACTCTGGTTGTTCACTGATACAACTGCAGAGTTTGCCAATGGAAATTAGCTCTCTGCTCTCACCACTGAACTTAATGAATGTAACAGGGGGGAGCTGAAAATTTATGGGTATGGTTTTATACTTCAATGTTGCAAGTGTGTTTGAGTTTTACGTATAGGCAGTTTGGGCTAGCTTTAGGCCTGGTAACTGAGCTTAGTGGAGCTATCCCTCTGTTCTTATGCTCCCAAGTGTATTAGTGCAATAAATACAACTATGGTCCAATAAACAGCTTTTCTTACCGTAATGAATATGGAAGACCTTTTTTTTTCAATCTGTTTGTCACAGAATCACAGAATGGTTGAGGTTGGAAGGGACCTCTGGAGCTCATCTGGTCCAGCTCCCTTCTCAAGCAGAGCCACCTAGAGCCAGTTACCCAGGACCGTGTCCAGGCAGCTTTTGAATATCCCTAGGGATGAGGACTCCACAATCTGTCTGAGTAACCTATTCCAGTGTCTGACCACCCTCAAAGTAAAGGGTTTTTTCTTACATTTAAATGGAATTTCTTGTGTTCCAGTTTGTGCCCTTTGCCTCTTGTCCTGTCACTGCGCACCACTGAGAAGAGCCTGGCTATGTCCTCATTGCACCCTCCCTTCAGGCATTTGTAGACATTGATGAGATGCCCCTGAGATTCCTCTTCTCCAGGCTGAACAGTCCCAACTCTCTCAGCCTTTTCTGACAGGAGAGATGCTCCAGTCTCTTAATTTTAATTCCTCTTAATCTGTTTGTTCATGACCAAATTTCATTGAGATGCTTATTAAAAATCATACAAGAAGAATTTCGTTTTTTTCTTAAAATCTAGTCTTCAAATAAATCCTGGATTTGGCAGGTTAGATACTTTTGCAGGGATGCATTAATGTGAGGCTGCTTAGTAGAAGACCCTCCAGCATACAGAACATTGTTGCTCTCCAGGACGGTGTAGCTTCTGGGAGGTCACTCTTGTCTGTAGCAGAAGAGAGGCAGAAGGATCGTGTGTTTTGGAGGTGGATGTTTGCCTGTCCTTTCCCAGATAGGTTACAATCTAGAAACAGTGGACAAAGGGATGCTGCATTGAGCCGGTCTTTAAAAACTAATTTATCAAGTCCATTTACAGTTCTAAACCCATGTGTGAGTGATTGCCATCCTTCCTTTCCAGGTGTTCAGTATGTATGGATTCTTGAAAATGTTGTGATGGCTGCTGGCTGAACAACTGTCTTTTTCTGACTAATGGTGTGGAGTTATTTTTTAGCTCACGATTTACTGTTTCCTAGCCTTGCTGAATAGAAGGTAGCCAGATTGAAACATTCTTAATACCTTTTTTTTTGGATGGAAAATGCAGTCTTCAAGGAACAACATGTCACAAAGTCATGTCAACTTCAACACAATTTTCAATTAGGTTTTTAGTGGAGTAATTTGAACTAAAAGCAGATTTTTAATTTCATTTTGTTCCAAGCTTTCTGTTTTGTTCTGAGTTTCCATACGGCACACCACATGCTTGCCCTATGCCATGGTTTAAGTTCATGTTGATTGCTTCAGTTCATCCTGTTTCTCTCCTTCATGAGCACAGGATCACTTGTGTTTTGTTTGCTGCTGTGCCATTAGCAGTTGCTTTTTGCTTTCAGAGGATTCTCCCAGAATAAAGACTGATACTGCTTGTCTTTGTCAGCTGGCTTCCAGCCACCTCTCCTGCCACCAGCCAAAATTTGTCTGTAGTGCCTCTTGTTCAGCAAGTGCTCCTGTATCCAACAACGGCACTGCCTTTTCCGCAGGGAGTAGAGGGAAGTTTTTGCTTATCAGACCAAACTGGCACTGGCAGCTTGAACACTGTCCCAGGTGAGGCAGAGGACGGCAGCAGCATCCTTTTCAAGCTGCCTTGGACAGTGCCCAGAGAAGGAGGGGAGGAGGCAGGACGACACCGTGCTAATTTCTGGGTACTCAGTCCCGTCCAGCAGCCCAGGCTCTAGGGGAAGCATGAGGAAAAGTGATTTTAATGTTCTTTATTCAACCGTCTCTCCCGTGCACAAATGTATACCTCAGCATGCACAACATATATCTCTGTGATGCATTAGGAAACAGGGTGCTCCTCTGGATAGCATTTATTTATCACTGCTGCTGTTTGTACTGCTGTGCTTAATTTGCTGGGATCAGAGGAGAGGTGTGAGGAAGCATGCATCTTTCCGCATCTATATAGCTTCGCTTCACGAATGCTGTGAAAATAGCAACAGGTTTTGCACCATATTTGCTTTGTTTACTGTTATGTGTGCTTTAAGTTCCCAGAACAATTCCACATGTATATTTTCCATCCCTCTTCATCTGGTGTGTCACTTGCTCAGCATAGGAGCCGCAGGATTTGTGGGTAGTGTTCATGACTCGTGTGATTGTGGGATCCTAAGCAGGCATACTGAGAGGATTATAGTATAACTAAAACCTGGTCTACAAATCAGGAATAGACATACTTTTGGCTCACATTACTATTGTGTTGCTGTAACAATTTTTCATGAGGAGAGGTTGTTTGCCAATCATTCAACTTCCAATTTGTAGACTCAAAGGACTGCTTATTGTCTGCTCTGTATCCTTGGACTTGCTGGCTTGATCCTGCGTGGCTGTAACACGTGTAGGCACAGCTCTGGGGTGAGCCAGGCTGTGCGCAGCCCCTGGGCAGGAGTGAAAGTTATGAATGAAAAGAAATTCTCTTTTTGTCTTGGAAACCACAAGGTGCTAGGGCAAGCATGACGGCTCGGTGGTGGGTGTGCTCAGTGGTGTAACGCACACGAAGCCACACAGTGGTGAAGGGGACTGAGTGGGAGTCCTGGAGACCCTAGTGTGGAGAGAGGGCTTTCAACTTGAACAGCTACAGCTCTGTGGGTGAAGTGGCCCCTTTTCTAAAACTCCGGAGTGTGGACAACTGGAGACTGGCCTCCTGGCCTCCAGCACAGAGTACCTCAGCAGGGTGGCTGCAAAGGAGAGCAGTCCCAGCCTCCCAGCCAGGAGGTATTTGTGGTAACACGGTTGCACCGATGATATGAAGGAACAGGTCATGGAGAGATGGATGAGGAGGGTGGGACGAGTGGCAGCGTGGACATCTCTGGGGTTCCCACCTCCCGCCACTAGCTCGGTCCTGAGCATGGACCTGTTGCCTCCCTGTCTCCGGAGGGAAGCCCTGCTCATGGCAGGTTGCCATGTCCGGTTGTCCTACTGTTAAAAGGAAAGTCCTCTCCCTTTACTGTCTACCACTTCACCTTTGTTGTTTCCCATTAGTGTTCATTTTCTCTATTTTTTTTATAGAGTTAATGTTCCCCTGCCTTCCTTATCCTGAATAGTGCCATACATACTCAAATCTACTTATCTTCCTTTTCAGCTCAAAAAAAGAAAAACTGTTGTGTTTTGATATTTTCTTCTGAAATACATTATATACTTCATGAAATGTGATTTTTTTGTTTGTTTTGTTTTGGATCAGGAGATGTTATCAGCATCAAAATTTTAGATTTCATTTCTGAAACAACAGCAACAACAGCAAAAAATGTTTGGACTGAATTTGTGCTGAAAGTTTCAAAATCAAACTGTTTGTCACAAAACAGTGATTCATGTATCTTTTGTCTGCTAAAAGAAGGCATAGGACAAGAAGGCAGCATTTCAATCGTTGAGATTGCTGTCCTTTTTGACAAGCAAATATGTAGCAGGACTGATGTCAATGAAATAAAAATTCTCCAGCCCACTTTTTTAAATGGTCATCTTTTTTTTTTCTTCCGTATTTGGTATCAGTCAACTATTTATTAGGGGAAAGATAGGGAGGGGAAAAGTACAGAAAAAATACCTGCTATTCTGACTTATTTTAAGTCAAGACAAAAAGAAAGATACCTCTCCTAGTATTTATTTATATAGGGTGGAAAAACAACCCAAGAAATAGACAATGCCAGGTTTTTTTGTTTGGTTGGTTTTTGGCATAGGGAACATTACATTTAGTCTGTTGAATTTTTGTAATAAAAATATACTACTAAACATAATAAAGAGGTGTAGGAAAAAAGAAAAAAAAACTTTTGCTATTACATGAGAGTGTTGGCAAGTTTTGGAATCTTTTCCTGTGCTGAGTTTTGTACTTTACGAGATATGCCATGGATATCACGTGTAGTCGTTCTTTTATTTGAGAGGAGGTGCTACAGAGAATGAACTTCTTTGTCACAAAAACTGAGCTATATTTTTTGGTCAGTGATTGTTGTTTTCATTTCAGTTCTGTGCCAGTAGCATCTCTTTTTGGAAACTAAAGAGCAGCTGAAGGAAACATTGCTATGAAGTGAAACCTAGGCTGGCTGTGCTAATGTAATCTGCATGTTGTGTCGATTGGGATGTTTTTAAATACGTTCCATGAAGACTGATGATGGACTTTAAGCGCATATGATATACAATCACTTATTTTTTAAAATCCAGAGAAGTAAAGCTGTATTTTATTGCCTTGGCTGAGAGCATAGAGGGTGATTGTAGGTCTGGATATGTACTTGTGTTTGTGTGGATATTACTGAGCAGGGAGGGGAGGCTGCAGCACACCTCATGCTGTGGAGGAGGAAGGTGGGGAATCATAGAATCACAGAATAGTTTGGGTTGGAAGGGACCTTAAAGACCATCTACTTCCAGACCCGCTGCAGGGACACCTCCCACTAGATCAGGCTGCCCAAAGTCCCATCCAGCCTGGCCTTGGACACCTCCAGGGATGGGGCATCCACAGCTTCTCTGGGCAACCTGTTCCAGAGTCTCACTGCCCTCACAGTAAAGAATTTCTTCCTAATGTCTAATCTAAACCTACCCTTGTTTAGTTTAAAACCATTAGCCCTTGTCCTATCACTACACTCCCTGATAAAGTGTCCCTCCCCATCTTCCTTGCAGGCCCCCTTTATATACTGGAAGGCCGCTATAAGGTCTCCCTGGAGCCTTCTCTTCTCCAGGCTGAACAACCCCAGCTCTCTCAGCCTCTCTTCATAGGAGAATCCAACTCCCTTGGCTCCTGTCCCCTCTCCACAGTAAATCCTGTTGTTTCTTTGAACTTGTTTGATTATACTACTTCTATACGTTTATACGACACTTGTTTAGTACTTTTATACAGATGGAGGCTCATAGTCTGCTCTTATTTTAAGCTCATCAACAGTATCACCATTTCACGCAGTGGAGTCGCTAAGAAATTTTTTTATAGGTGTAAATGAGAGTGAAATTTGACACACTGTTTCCAATTGCTGAGCTGTGTTTCAGTATGGTGTTATTTCAAGCACTTGCAGTTCCTGTAAGGTATCTGGTGTCTACAGGGTTCTTGCAATGATACGTATTTGTGCTTGTGCTTTCTCTGAGCTGCCTGATCCATTCTTCAATGGATTCATTTTTGCAGTCAAAAATCATCCTAAAACAACCTCTTTGTATCTTCTCCAAAATACATAAAAATTTCACTAGAGACACATAAGCATGTATGTATTACATTGAGGTAGGGCAGTTTAACCATTTTTGAAATTCTTGTACCAGTCTTTGAAAATCTTAGCTCATACGCAAGAAGAGTAGACTTCAAAGTACTCATATCTGAACGTGAATCTGTAAATCTAACTTCAGACACACATTTAAAAAAAAAATCTGGGACATCATTTTTGTATGGGTACAGTATTCATATATATGCATTCTCTGCATGTGGTGCATGTGCTTGTATTTTTAAGTGATAATATGTCAATATAAATGCAAGGAGAGTTGAGCAACAAACTACAAATCTGATTTCCTCTTATTTCATCATCAGGCAGCAGTGCAGGAGGTATAAAAATGAAATGGTCAGTGCATGCTTCCACAGATGCTCTTGCTAGATGTTTAAGGTGGACATAACGCATAGCTGTAACTGCATGTCTTCATTTATGATGCTACAAGATGTTGAGCTATTTTGTTTGGTGCAGTTAGGTTTTGCCCAGGCATTGTCCCACAATGGAGCTCACTGTCTGGACTAACAGAAATGAAGGCAGCAAGGAGGCTTATAAGCCTTGCTGGGGCCACTGAAGTCAGAAGACGTACAATCTCCTTAGTTCAATTCTGTTCCTTTCAAAAGGTTTAACTGGAGGGGCTTTTGTACTTCATACTTCAGAATGTGACCATGTGCACTCTGTAGTTCAGCAGGTATCACACCTATTTATGACCGTAAAAAACATGTTAGGTGTCTGTGTTCTGGGTAGGCGTGACCAAAGAACAGTCATCTGGCTTCTGCAGGAGGAATTTTTACATATTGGTGATGGTTGTCATGTGGTCCATTAATTGCACGTTGACAGGGATTTCTGTAACTTATCTGTATTGAAATATTTTTTTCTGTGGAACCTTTTGCTTCTATTATGCCTTATTTTGGAAGAAAGAAGTTAGGAATTGGCTTCATTGTGGTTTATAAGGTCTTAAACTATTTATGGGATTGCCTGCTAGGTCCTACATATAACTTGCAGGCTTTGAGTGTTGGATAGGAAATGAAATAACAGGAGAATCATCTTAGTGAGTTCAAACTGCTAGAATGAAAATATAAAAAGGCAGTTGCTTAATTTGAATTAGAGTTACAGAAATTGCAAACATCATGCAGCTGTCTTTTGCTTTTACTTAATGGTTAAAGCTGATCAAAAATATGCGTTATTGAAAGTATTCACACAAAGTTATTTTGAGATGTTTCGGTTGTGTAGCTGTTGGATCAGTACAGCAAAGCACCATGAAGTGAATAAAAGAGCTATACAATCAGAAGTGGAATGTAGGAAGTCAAATACTGTGCTCTGATTGAGTACTCTGACTGCAATTCATAAATTTACAGATAATATAAGGCAAGTCACTAATCTATTGTTTAATCTCTGAAATATTTTACTTGAAGTCTTGTTCTTGTAATTGTCCCAACTACATAGATAACCTATTTACCATGGGACCAACCGAGTGGATTTTGCTCTGCAAAACTATTGGTACTGTTGTAAGATAACTCATATATTAAATAATAATATTTTAAAGAGTTTTGACTGCCTGTTAATTAGGAAAGGTAGTAAAAGGCTGCCTTTTCCTTAATTTATGTTCTATGAATGTCTTATCTTTATCACCATGTCTGCATTGGTGCTATAAGATTTGTAGCAGTACTGATGTCCTGGATCATGACTTTTGATTTTTCATTAACAAAATAACAGTGAATTTAGAATATGTTTCATTTCTAAGAATTATTTTTCCTATGGTATTTTAACTAAATACCTGTGAGCTTTCTCATTTGTAAGAATTGGGGTTTGGATGATCTAGGATGTAATAGGTAACAGGATGCGACACAGCTCATCACTAAATCACTTGCTCAGGTTCAGCCTAGGTGATAGTCATGGGAAGATGGTAACTGCCTGGCAGATGTTGGGTGGCATTTATGATGCAATGTTTGTGCATTCAGTTCCTGGCGGAGAAGTGTTGAAAAACATCATTATTTGTTGGCAGTCAAAACAGCGAGGAGCTGGATAATGAACTAGCATATGGAGTGAAACGGTGTCTCAGCATTAGACATGGTCCCTTCAGCTCAAGGTTATGGCATACTGATGAGAGAGTGGCCCAGATTCACTGAAGCTGTTGCAAGTAAGACTGAATTCAGAGGATGTGTTAAGTCCTTCAGCTTTGGACCCCTGGAGCATTGTGCAGGTGCTGACCTGCCTCTTGGCAGTGCTAATTGTGCAGAGAAGAGCAATGAAGCTGGTGAAAAGACTAGAAAACAGGAGTTATGTGGAGCAGCTGAGGGAACTGGGATTATTTAGTCTGGAGAAAAGGAGGCTGAGGGGTTACCTCATCACTCTACTCCTACACGAAAGGTGTTTGCAGCAAGGAGGGTGAGAATCTTTTCTCAAGTGACAAGTGACAGGATGTGAGAACGTGGTCTTAACCTCTGCACCAGGGGAGGTTTAGATTGGACATTAGGAAGAATTTTTTCATGCAGAGTGTGTTTAGGCATTGGAACAGGCTGCTCAGGGAAGTGGCAGAGTCCCCATCCCTAGAGGTATTTAAGAGATGTGGACGTGGTGCTAATGGATATGGTTTAGTGATGGGACTCGGCAGGTCAGGTTGATGGTTGGACTTGATCTTGAAGGTCTTTTCCAACTTAGATGATTCTTTGATTCTAATGAACTCAACCATGATGCTGTGTACTACGGCAGTGCATCACCTTGTTTGAAGTTGGCTTTTACCTAGCCAATTCAGAGCACAGGCAGCATGAATGTGCAAGTGTTTGTGTAGACCTTGCCTGAGGGACCTTCAATCAATGTCACTGAAGAGCTGGAAGAAGTTTTAAGTTAAGGTAGAATGCAGATAGGGCCTCCTAGGAGTTTTGGAGGTATTGATTGAAGATGTGTTAGAATCATCTCTGTAGGCTTTTATTCTAACAGGTGAAAAGTCTGAGTTCGGGCTGGTGTTTCATGTCTGCACTCATAAGTTAAACAAGCCTGGGACTGCTTTCTGGCACAGAAGCCAACTGGCATCGAACGCCTCTGACCATGCTGTTAAACTCTTTTATCCCTAAGACAGAGTGGCTGCATGCAGACTGCTTCCTGGAAGTTGCTCCAGGCCCATGTTAACTCTTGAGCCATGTGTGGGAATTGCTTGGGAGGTACTTGCCTTGGGCACAAACTGCATCAGGAACTGTCCTAGCAATTGGATAGCACGGACAATTTAATTCCAGTTCCTATTGGCACTGTGTAATAAATAAATCAGTACACCTGCAAACAGATAGCCAGAGGGTACAGTTTGACATTACAAAGTGACCTTTAGCAACACCCACCTAAGGTACGTGAATCTTGCTACTTGTTCTCATCCCCATGTCATAGTGTATACTATACCATCATTTGCGATGGCACAGCTGTTTATGTGCTGTTTTGACCCAGCTTGAAGAAAAAGATGTGCTGGGCAGTTGAATCAATTCACTGATCGGGTTCATCATCTGGCTGTGTGCAACTGAGCTCGTATGCATTGAAGAGCAGGATGGCACACTGCAGGCACTAAGACACATGCCAGAACTCAAGCAAACAAGTGCCATAAGCCGGTATTGCTGTTGAACATATTGTAAAGCCAAACCACAGCTCAAGTCAGTCTAGAGAGAGCCTTTGTTCCATCTAACATGCAGATTGAACAGATTAGGAGGCAGTGTGAGAAGGATTAGCTTCCTATGCAGGCTTTCCTCAATATCCTTAGAATCACTTTTGATTTCAGTCTGGTGATGTCTGTAGGTCAGATCTTGAGGAATTACATTATGAATAATAAATACGATCATTTAAGTCCATCTGCTTTTGAAGGCATTTTACACTATCTACAGAGAACAATGACATTGTCTTTCATAGGTGTGGAAGGCACAACCGAACCTAAATGTGGTTCTTTTTTGGCACAGCATTTTTCATTATGTTCGGGTATAGTACAGTGTATTGTGCCTACCAAAGATTAGAAAGAAACAGAATGAAACGATTAGTGGGATTATCTCTGAAGAAATACTTTTCCAGAAAAGCTAGACTGCAGTCTTCTATGCCTGTGCTGGAATAGATGGGAACAGTGCAAACTAGAATGAAGTGTACAGGGAGAAACATTGAATAAATTGCAAATCAAATAGAACTGAAGATGCAATCCTTAACATACTTCATAGTGTGAAGTGTCTCAGAAAATCAACCCGTTAAGTACAATAGCAGATGGAAATGATCGGTAGAGGTACAAGAAAATGAGACGCCTGTCTGCAGCGCAAGAGGCTCTGTGCATCTTGATAGGGAGCTTGGAAAACCACAGACCCCATAGCGTATATTCTGTGGAAGATTTCCTGCCCAAATGGCTTAATGGAAAAAGCAAATATGACCTGTTGTGTTTGTGTAGAGAAAACTATTAAATTCTAATGAGTAATCATCATGAAAGGGACAAAGAGGGAAGTGCTTTTACATACTCATCAGAGGGAGAATAAAATGCTCAGCTGTGGACAAAAACAGAAAAAAGTAGTTCATGAAGGATCATCTTCCCCGTCTTTATTCTACCCCTGATGCAAAAAGAGAAATGAAAAAGCATAGTTCAGTGGTAACTTTTTTGCTTTATCCAGCTACCTTTTAGGCAATTTTTAGTCTAAAGAGAAACACTTCTTACGGTCAAAAGGCCATGGCTAGAAGGTTGGATTTTACTATGGTAGAGGTTTGGGACAGGTACCGAACTACTGAACTGAGCAGAGTTATTTCATATGCTCATCCTTGTAACTAGGAGCAAAATCCAATCCATAAGTGTGAGGATAAAAAATGAGTAACACTTAGACACTGGAAAGGCTTGTTATGTTGCTTCAGGATTTGTTTATTGTCTGTTGTCAAAATAGTATTGAAGAACTGTTCATGTTGCTAACTTAGTAATAATTTTGGAAAAGTTTCGTGATAAAGGAGGCTAAACACTGGTAGAGGTTGCCCAGAGAAGTTGTGGAATTTCCATCTCTGGAGATTTTTTGGCACATATGAAGACCTGATCCATGTGATCTGACTTTGGACATAGCCTGGCTTTGAACGGTGGGCTATAGCAGGTAGCCTCCAGAGGTCCTTTCCAGTCTGAATTATTCTGACATTCTCTATGATTATTCTCATTTGCTTCTGAAATGCAGGGAATTTAGAATGGTACTTTGCTTAGAATGATACTGGCATAAAGTCGTATCACAGAAGAGGTTCTCAGAGCTGCTCACTACCCTCCTTTGCCTAGGCAGATAAAGAAACAGCAAGCTAACAATGTGGCAGTTGTCAGACATCACTGTGTGGGAATGTCAGGGTGGGTTGTATCTTAAGGCATAGCTTATATCTTTACTTTGATGGCCAACTCACTGCCAATGCTGTGAACTCATCAGCCAGAAATCTTACAGGAAAGATTACTTTGTTTCCAATGATCACCAAAGTATAGTCATGAAAACAGTGTGTTTTATTATTGTGTGTATTTAAAGTAGAGATAAGAAATATTAAAGCCATTGAATAGGGTGACGGTGCATTTGAAGTACTGAGTACTGTTTTGCTCATCAGTGTTTAAGAAAGATGAATTGAAAGAGAGAGATACTGAAAGAACTACTAGGATGGCCCAGAAAATAAAAACAATTTTTAAGTTGACTTGTTTAGCCCAGCAAAACACAAGCTAAGACAAATATGGTTGCTCTTATTGAATGTTTTAGGAGTGAGCCCTAGGGGATGACAACAGTCCATATGCACCCAGTCTGTAAGTGAATATAAATTGTCCGTAAAGAAACACAGCTGGAAATCAGAAGGCAATTTCCTTCCAATAGGAGTCTGAGGTTCTTGAGTGACTTGTAGTGTTAAAGACAAAAACAACAAACAAACAAACAAACAAAAAAACGCAAAAGCTCTAGATTGTTTTCCAACCAATCGTTTTCTATGATCAGTTTTGAACAAAACTGAGTGATATGGGTGCCTTCACTAACAGAGTACTGGATGTGAGTAGTTCACAAAGTCCTTTCTAGTCATATGTTCCATATGGACAAAGTTTCACTGTGAAGTGGAGCAGCTTTCCAAGATATTTATAGCTAGAAAATTCATTTGGAAGGATTACCATAACTTTCTGCCTGTAGTTTTACTTACGGAAAAATTAATACTGGGTGTTTTCACCAAAATCAAATTTTCAGGAGAACTGAAAAGATAATCTTGAATTTCACAAGATTTTTTTCTTTTAGTTGAAATGAATATGAAATTCATGCTACAAGTCTGGGATGGAAGGAGAAAGATGAGGGAAAAGGGGCACATTTCTGTGGTAACATTACCCTCTGCTTTTCAGTGCTTGTGCTCTCAGCATAATATGGTGAAACTTTCAAATCATTTCCACAGCATCATCTCTCCTGTTTTTTTGTGCGTGCTTTGTTGTTGTTTTGTTTGGTTTTGTTTGTTTATTTTTTAATAAGCTGCTGGGTACATTTGGTGTTGCTGCTTTTTTTTGTACTTTATTTTATAGAAGGACAGTACTGAGAGAGTCTATTAGTAATTACAGTACACAATTTCTTGGGAAATCCCAAGATACATCTTTGACTAGACTTTCCTATGTTATCCCTTGGCCCTAGTTGTTTTGGCATGTCCCGCTGGCAGGAATAGGATGTGACTCAAGATTTCTTGTCATAAAAAATGTCAATGGGAAACAAAAAAATGGTTCACACCAAATACTTCTAGCCAGTAGTTCATCTCCAAGGGGACAGAAAAGAGAAGCGCATAGTTTTTGTAGGTTTTTAAGGAACCTGGGAACATATTTCATTCGGTAAGTAAATAGGAAGAGTTTGTAGCAGGTGCCAAAGGCTGTAGAATAAGGGCATGATAATAGGGGTGGTCTCCACTGCATACATCTTTTTATTTATTGAACAGTATATGCAAAATCAGTTGTTTCCCAAGAACAATTTTAACTTAGCTTAGCCCATTTTAAATGAAATTCATGTGGGTGTGCAGCACTAAATATTATGCTGACATATTCAGCATGAAATTGCTCTGATCATGGAACTGCACACCAGTACAGGGGACATTGAAAGAGCTTCATTCCCAGTATATCTTATATGTAGGTGGATATATTGACTGAAGTGGGTTATAGTTGGGTAAATCCTTGGAGCAGAAAGTAACCAAGGTACATGTATTTATTTGGACTGTTGGTAACTAACATATCAACTAGGGCTGCTATTGGATGGTGGTGGGAGATGCTGGCCTCAGAAGAATACGGTAAGGCTATTGCCATGTTTTACCTTGTAAAATCTCTGTACTTGTACTATGAAAAAAGAAGGAAGACTGTAATCTAGGACATGAATGTCTTGTCCAAAGTCATACACAAAACGTGGCTGAGAAAGGAAGAGATATTCTGGTTCTTGTCTTTTACCCTGACCATAAATGCATTTGTCATCTTCTGTTGGTCCCTTGCCTCATTTACTACACATTATACAACTTGATCAATGAGTCTTATCGTCCATATTTACTTAGCTACTGAGAGAGGAAGGGACTTACAGCATACATTATTGTAAAATGGAATTCTGTGTTCTGGTGTATGTTAGGAGCAGACAACTTTGTTTATTCCTTGACTTTTCAGTGTCTACCTTTGCACTTGTTACTATCTGAATCTGCATTAAAAATACAGGTAGGTGGGTACCTAAGGAATTTTTCTGTGTTTTTTTCTGTGGAAGAAAAAAAAAAAAAATCACCAGCGCACCACTGAGTGAACTGTCAGTGAGTCCTTTTGCCACATTCTGTAGCCCTTTTATCATAAGAAAAAAATTACTAGTTAGACCATGAGCATGAAATTAGCATTGTATTTCTGACACTCATTTGGATTTTGCACGAAAAGAACTAAGAGGATGGAAATCTCCATTTCATGTACCTTTCACTCAACTGTTAGTTGCACTAATTCTGTTTTAATAATTTAGTGGCCTCTATTCTGCATACACAAAATCCTTTTGCTAAATTCTTAGAACTTGGTATAATCAGATCCACTGGCTTTTCCTTGGATCTAGGAAAAGCATATCTGTCGTAAGGACTACATTGTTACTGGAAGTGAAGTTGTGTCTCTTCTCTTCTGAGGAACTTTACTGTTCAAAAAAAGGCCATAGGGAGGGTGTGTGGCTTTGTTTTGTTCCGTATTTCAGTATCTGTCTGTCTAGAAACAAGACATTCACAAAAGCAGTTCACTCTGAGTGTGAGACGAACCTTTAGGTTGTAAGGAACTGGAAAATGACTCTGAAAAAGAAATGCATTGACTGTTTTTTTCACTCTGCATGCTATATATAATAAGTGTGTCCCTTCTGATGTGTTTAAAGAATCAATCAGAGCGAGGTACATTAATAGAGAACTGTTCTGGTAGTTTACAAATAACCTCTTTCATCTGTCTTGAGCAATGCCTGTCCATTCTGGTGGGAGCACCCTGCCATGGGAAGTGGTGGAATCTCTGCTGATGCTGCACATCAGGAGTAACCCCCAACACCTCACCTAGGACTGAGTTGCTGGGCTGTACATAATGGTGCATGGGTGAAATTCTGTATCCTGTGTCGCCCATGAGGCCATACTGGGTGACACTACATGAAGGGACTTCTTCAGCAAGGAAAAAGAGAGGGGGGGTTTTACTTAGGACCTTTGTGATCAGACCAGTGTCAATATTAAGAGTTTGTGAGGAAGCAGGCATAGCTAAAAGTTAATTTTTTTGTTTAATTTAGATTATTTTTGTATGCTTTTAATTCCAGAAACTGAAATTGGTTTATGTATAGGTTTATAAATATTTAACATGCATTTTTAATGAATAAGAAATTGACTTTAAGGGTCAGTAGCAGATTCGGTTACTTNTAATATAGGCCAGCAGAGAATCATCTCTAATAGATAACACTCATGAGTATTTTTCACTTCTGTTACACCATTACTCCAGGATCTCAGAGTTTTCAGTGAGTACCAAAGTCTTGCGAGTAAAAGAGATTTCCCAGGGTTGTACAATAATTTTGTGGCAGATCCAGGAACAGAAAGCAGCTCCATGCTTTATCTGCTCTAATAGAATAGTTTTCCAGACAGTAGGCTGTTTTCCTCAGCAGTCACTCCAGCTTTTATGTTTCCTACAAGAGGCAACATACTTAAAGATCATCCTATTATATTGAGTTTTGGAAAAAGTCATGCTGGGAGCAATCCTTTCTTTTTTGAATAAGCTTCCTAATGCATGCCTTTCACTATTTAAATTGTTTATAATTTATGATGTAATCAGGTTCAAAATAAAACTATTACTGAAGCAGCCTGACTTGATTCATAAAAGCATCAACAGAGGGCTGATTTTGGTGGTAATGATGAAATAAAATCAAAAGGTCTGAGATAAACTCATTACCATCACTCTGATGGCAAAGTGATTGGAAAAATATGACATCTGAGTTAATTGACAAATTTATATGCCGAAAGAGAAGGTGTGAAGGCAAGCCTAGCTATTCTGCTTTATATTTCAGAGAGTGCAGTATTTATGAATGGATACGAGACATTCTCCTGTAAGGCACCAAGTCCAGTCCTGAAGTCCAGAGTAAGATGCTGTTATTTTACATGTTTTAATACACTGCACACACACATGCAGTTTTTCCTCCACGAGCCTTCACAAAAGGGAAAGAAAAAGCTGGAAGAGTAAGTCTGAAAAAAATAAAGATAAATATAAAAGCCAGCCAGGTTTCTCTATCTTTTCTTTCTGTAGTAGCAAGGTTTAGTATCTTAATACAAACACGGATCTTATCACTGGCTATAGCCCAGTTTGGCTTTTGAAGGTAAAATCACACCTTCTGATGTGCATTCAAGGCATTATTACACCTTTAGTTCCTAGGTCCATAAACCAATACTCTGGGTGCTCATAAATATGCATTTCCTTTACATTTTTAAGTAAGCTGCTATTGCTGTCATTCACTTTTAGTTAAGACCTGTCAGGTGATGTTTCTGTTGAAGGAAGGAAGTAAATTATGGGTGAACTGAAGACATGTAGTTCTTAGGAGTGCTAAAATTATGAGTGAGTTGGAGAGATTATTCCTCACATGTAGTTTTAGGATCCTGAGGGATAATGGTGAGGTATGCAAGAGATGTACTCTCTCCGCTAATTCCATTAAAAGCCTCTGATTTCTGCATTGCTGGAGTGAGATTCCAAAAACCTGCTTTTCTGACTTACGTAATCACTTTCACAGTATCCTGTAACATCCACCCCAGTCTTGTCAGTGCATTGACTCCTGGAGTGACAGTGATATGTAGGTCTGACAAAGCATGCTTTGCAATATGCTTCATTGAAGTGAGAACTGCAAATACTGACAGTATTACTGGAAACCTTTTACTTAGGCAGAATTAATAAATTACAACTTGTATTTTGGGATGGTCTTGTAATATACAGCTGGTCCAGAATGATATGACTTACTAGTAAGGAATTACTGCATCTTGGCAGACAGCATCCAATTTATTTTCAATTCTGAGAAAAGCGTTATCCACTGGATAAGACAGTGGATCAGGAGTTAAGACATTCAGGATTATGGTTGTGCCATTCTTCTGGTGCCTGACCTCATGCAAGTCTCTTCACCCAGATGTCTTTAGTTCCTTACCCCACTCTGTCTCTTTTTAGGTTGAGTATTGTCCTTAAGTGTTGTTCTTGGCTGTGAGTATTCGTGGGGTGTCTCCTTTAGGTCTTGCAGCTTCTCCTCTCCTAGGTGAAATCCATGAATCTCATAATTGGACTAAATCTCTACATTTAGTCCATTACCCACAAGTTCTAGCTCCAATCCAGATAGTCTTTGGTTCAGAGTTGGGAAGCTTTTCTTTAGCAAGTTGTGACCATTGATGAGTTAACAGTGAGTCAATCTGAAGAAAAGAATGTTTTTAATCTTGTCGACAAAGACACAGGCTAATGTTAAAAAAAAGATTTTCACCAGACAGGCATTAGAGAGAAGTTAGCCTAGCCTCTCCTTAGCTGCACTGTCTCTGAGGCTCTGTTACTGGTTCATAACTTGACTTTATCAAAGTTCTGTGTTTGCCACAAGGCTTTTTTGATTTTCATAAAATCAGATACAGGATTTAATAATAGCTGATGTATTAATACTGTTCAAATTAATACTGGCAGAGGCGGGGACATGAGTGAAGGAGTGATTCCAGATCCATGTGGTGCCACAGTCTCACTGTGATGTCCCCCAGGGACAGGCCACAATCGTTATGGTTGGACACATCAGGTAGTGAGGGGTTAACTGTAGCAGAGGGGGAGAGAAACTGTGCTGACCTCCTGAAGCACCACTGACCCTTTATCCAGAAGGTTTAATATTACAGTGCTTGGTGATGTTGCGGTGCTTATTCAGCAACCACTGTTGTGAGTGATTCAGTGATGGTTTCTGGCACTAGCATGATATACACCAGAGTAATTTGGAATAAATTTCAAATTACCAATATTGAAAACATTTTTTTTAGGCAGTAGTTGCTTTGGTCCTGTTCATGTGCTCAGAGATTAAACTTATTGCCAGAGACATGGTCTGGAAGAGTTCCTTTCTGGTTCAGAGTGTGGAACAGGTTTTCTTCAGTGGGGGAAGAGTGGTGGGGATATTGCTTTCCTTTGGATCATGATCTTAGAATCATTTACATGTGTGTTGGTTTTTTTCCTAAAAAAAAATCACCAGTAGGGTATCTTTAACTTCTGTGACCTCAATCAGTCCTATCCTGTGTAAGGTCAAAAGAATGTAGGTTTATGTAAGATGGTAGGAGAAATTTCTGGCTATGTAGTTGTGGGGGTGAGAAGAACAGAGATGTTTTGTGGAGCATCTGTTACATGGATATGCTTTATTGTGGGCAGCTGAATTGGGTGACCTGGTCATCAGTCTCTATATTTTCCTTTATTGTCTTTAAATGCTCTCAGTGGAGAAGTAGTAGTAGTAGTCTTCTACCCTCCTGCCTGAGGACGAGCTAGCTTTTGCTGGAGCTAACCTCTAGTAATTATACAGCCAACATCACAATAACAATCAAACAGATGGGATATATAATATTCATAAATGATTGAATGCAGCTTCCTCATCTTTCACACCCTTCAGGACAGGGATGCACTGTGTCTTGTAAGAACCTACAGTACAATGAGGAGGTAAGTAGCAGCCAAAGTGATTTGTCAATCCAATCTGATTTTCTTCTGTGGCAGAGTAGCAAATCTTATAGTGGGGAAGAGGAAGAGGTGCCATATGCCTTGACTTTCTCAAGGCTTTTTGATGATGTATTCTGATAAATAAACTAGAGTTGTGTGAATATGAAGCTACTGCAAGATAAGTACCAAACTGGTATGAAAACTGTACTTGATAGTTATTAATGGCTTATTGTCTGTAAAAATGTAATGAGAGATCCATAGAGGTCTGTCCTGGACACAGTATTTTAATTGCAAGTGTGATGATGAATTTAGTTTGCAAATTACATCAGTATGGGAGAAAGTAAAGAGGTAGCAGTAAAAGATTAGTATTCATATATAAATAACCTGCAGACTGCATAAGGGAAACAAATGCATAGGCAATAATTTTGGAATGGTCAGGAGAGTATATATAAAAGGTACCAATAAGGCCTCAGCTGAAGTGCTGTGTTCAATTTTCATAGAATCATAGAATCTCCTGAATTGGAAGGGACCCACAGGGATCATCGAGTCCAGCTCCTGGCTCCACACAGGACCACCCAAAAATCAGACCATGTGTCTGATAGCGTTGCCCAAACGCTTCTTGAACTCCCGCAGGCTCGGTGCCATGACCACTGCCCTGGGGAGCCTGTTCCAGTGCCCGACCACCCTCTCAGTGAATAACCTTTTCCTAACATCCAGCATGAACCTCCCCTGTCACAGCTCCATGCCGTTCCCTCGGGTCCTGTCGCTGTCCCCAGAGAGCAGAGATCAGCGCCTGCCCCTCCGCTCTCATCGTGAGGAAGCTGCAGGCCGCCATGAGGCCTCCCCTCAGTCTCCTCTTCTCTGGGCTGAACACCCCAAGTGACCTCAGCCGCTCCTCATATGTCTTCCCCTCTAGACCTTTGACCATCTTTCTTGCCCTCCTCTGGACACTCTGTAATAGTTTCATGTTCTTCTTATGCAGTGGTGCCCAAACCTGCACACAGTACTCGAGGTGAGGCCGCACCAGGCAGAGCAGAGCGGGACAATCCCTTCCCTCACCCGGCCAGCAGCGCCGTGCCTGATGCACCCCAGGGCACGGCTGGCCCTCCTGGCTGCCAGGGCACGCTGCTGGCTCGTGTTCATCTTGCCATCGACCAGAACCCGCAGATCCCTTTCCACAGCGCTGCTCTGCAGCCTCCTGTCCCCCAGTCTGTATGTATAGCCAGGGTTGCCCATTCCTAGGTGCAGAATCTGGCACTTGCTCTTGCAATTTTGCACAAAGAGCAGAAAAAAAGTCCAGAGATGAGCAAGAGAAGTCCAGAAAACAAAGACTGAAGGATTGGGGTTTGTCAATCTGGAGTGCAGAAGACTTGAGAGATAAAATGACAGTCATTAAATCTGTAAAAGCCTTATGCAAAAAAAAAAAGCAGATAATAAATCAACTGTCCTCCAAGTTTATGGTGGATACGACAAAAAGTAATGTTCTAGAAGTTCATTAAGGGAGATTTAAGTTAGGTATTGGACATGAAGAAAACTTTCATGATAAACCTGTAAAGCAGTGGGGGAAAGCTAGTGAGGCTGTTCAATCTCACTTTTTAAGGACTGTTAAGAACTGTGTAGACAAACATCCATCAAGAATTACTTAGGTAAACTTCATCCTCCCTTGGGGCAAAGAGACGAACAAGGTAACTTCTCAAAAACCCTTCCAGACCTGTTTAAATGTGATTGTGTAGTTACTGTGTCAGTGTGACACATGGTCACTGGAAGGTCTTCCAGGTACCTCCACAGATACCTATCAGTATCTGTGACAATGATAATGACACTCTCTTTCACCTTTGCTACATAGCTTCTACTTGGTGGATCCCCTCCTGTTCAGCTTTTTTTACCTAGTAGGTGAGCTATGAGTGTACCTTTGAACAGGATATATTAGAGAAAGTCTGAGGCCACGAGAGACAGAGATTGCAAAGAACAGAAGAGCACTCGCAGACCTTGCACAGCTCTGGAACAATCATGCAGCATGCTGTGTCTGTCTTCCTAGAAAGCTTTGACCATAAGTCCACAAGTCTGTTTCTGCTTATTTCAGGGTATATCACATTTTCCTATATTTGCAGCCAGCAAAGTTAATAAAATCAGTGTAAGCCAAGTTGGAGCTGGGCTCAGCCTGTCACAAAAAGGCAGAAAGACTGTGTATGTGCTGTATGGCCCTCGTACCACACATTGTGCGGCCTTTTTCACACCTCTGATCATGAAAGAAAGAATATGATAGTTTCCATTGTCCAAAAAAAATCTAGTCAAATATATGAGAAAAGCATGGCTTGTATTTATGTTAATGTTGGTACTTTACTCCTAAGCAGTCTCGTTTTTGTTTTGCTTTCCTCAGTTTCAGAATTTATACTAAAACATGATTGTTTATATGAAAGTGCAAATGCTGGTAGTTGTTCTATAACAAAGTAATAAAAAGGTGCTCAAAACTGCAAGTGGACATTAATGCATGTATATGCTATGTAGGTGGAGTAGAAAAGAAGTGAAACACTCACCCAGTGATCTGTTTCAAATTAATTGTGTTAATTTACTTATAAGAAAGGTATTTAATGTTTTCGTAGTTGTCTGAGTACAAAATGTTAAAGAGATTGTTGGAGAGGTTAATTGGAGAACTGTCACCATGTGCGTTCAAGATACTCCTTTTTACATGAAGCTATTACTTTTTAATGGCTGTCAGCATGCACCTGTTGGGCTTGAGCAAAAGGTTTAAAAAGATTATTTAATTTTGAAATGTATGAAAAAATGCCCATCAAATAGTATCTAGTAAGCATCAATATTTTTACTGCTGTTCTTCCTATCTTTTGTTATGGTCTTTCAATTAATTGGGAATATTCTACAGGTGTTGAAGATAATGAAATTTCATGACTGAATTAACTGATTTAAAGTGTAGATTTTTTTTTTACCGTATTGATAACCAGTTTTCTGAAATGCTTTTCTTAATTATTTATATATGTTTTTGAAAGATTCCTTAAAAGAAGTTTCAGAGGAGGTGCTAATTTAAATACTTTTAGTTGCCTGTTATAGTCAGCCCATGCCTAGTAGAAATTTTAAATGTAAAGCATTTTGTTAATGAAATGCTTCTTTTCATGACAACTCATAGCAAATTCTGAGGGATTTTCTAAGGGATTTTGTTTTCAGTCGGAATATTACGTTTAACAAATATTACCAGACTTGTGTTTTGGAATCAGGGAAAGATATAGCATTAATTAAATGGTTATATTTTGGTATACTTAAGGATGCTTTATATTTTGATTTTTTTAATCTTGCAGGCAGCATACGATGAATTTATTCATTTTAATGCATCCTTCTTGTTGGCTTAGAGCTGAAATATAGTTGCTTGAAAATTAATTTACCCCTCATGAATGACTGGTTGGATTATCTTTGTAGCATTAAATGTCAACCCTGAGCTCAGAGCACATTGTGTCTACAGTAAAAAGTTGTCCCTGAGCACTTAATGTTGTGTTAAATGATGATGTGTCCTTTGCAAATGTATTATTAGTGTCAAGCTGTTCTGTCTCTCAAGATTGAAAAATGGTCAGTGATTTGAGCTGCCATTAAACCTGAATAAAAAAGAGAGAGGCTGTGGGGGGTTTTCATGCTTTTTCTGAGTACAGACATATTCTTGAGTATGCGTAAGACATAACAAAGTGTTTCTGTTAACCTAAGACTCCAAAAACTCCATTTGCAATCACAGCAATTAAAAACAAGAAAACCCTTCTTATGCTTCTCTGGAAAAGAATGGTCCTTGAATACGTTTGTGTGACATCAAGATCAAAAAAAACAATAGTAAATACTTGAGGGCTTGGTCCTGGTAGATTATAACACCCTAAACACCGTTACTGATAAGTGATTTGCTGTCCAGTTTTAACTGAGGTTAGGCCAGAATTTTCTGAGGTTGCTTCTGAGGTGTTTCTGAGGTTCCTCTAACATCCTAGATCAATAGTTATTTCCAATTTTAAAGTTTTAGTGTTATAGATGACACATGCATATTTAAGATGTAGATGTCAGGTATGATTAGAGTTTCACAGAGTTTCACTGGATTCAAATTCTGTTCCTCAATGAATGTACAGTGACTGATTTAAGATCCTTCAAAGAGATTTAAGCATATACTTCTGTACACACATCTTAGAAGACGGGTGCATTGGTTCCTCTGTGGATCTGAGTGATGTTACAAAGCACTTAAGAAAACACTTCTTTCCCCATATCAGGCACCTAACTTTTTGGCATTAATAAAAGCACTTAAAGAAAAATTCTGCTACTGTGTATGAGACAGTCCAGTTTTCAGGAGTTCCAGGGCATGTAGGAAATTCCATTCCCTCACCACTGTAAAGTTATGGAATTGTTGAAAGTGCAAAATGACTTGAGCATTTGAGTCAGTTGACTTGCTGTTTTTAAAGCCTATTGAATTCCTTTGGTGCACTTTAGTTACATTACTGCTTCACAGAATTTCACAGAATGGTTGAGGTTGGAAGAGACCTCTGGACATCATCTAGTCCAACCCCCTGCAGAAGCAGAGACACCCAGAGCAGGGTGCCCAGGACCATGTCCAGGCAGCTTTTGAAGATCTCCAAGGAGGGAGGCTCCACAGCCTCTCTGGGCAGCCTGTGCCAGTGCTCCATCACCCACACAGTAAAGAAATGCTTCCTGATATTGAGACGGAACCTTCTGTGTTCCAATTTTTGCCCATTGCCTCTTGTCCTGGCATTGTGCACCACTGAAAAGAGCCTGGCTGCATCCTCTCTGCACCCTCCCTTCAGGTGTTTATAGGCATTGATGAGGTCTCCTGTTCTCCAGGCTCTCTCAGCCTTTCCTCTTAGGAGAGGTGCTCCAGTCCCTTCAACTTGTTGGACTCTCTGCCATGTCTCGTTTGTACTGGGGAGCCAGGTCTCTCTTGTACTGGGCACGGCACTCCAGGTGTGGCCTCGCCAGTGCTGAACAGAGGGGAAGGATCAACTCTCCAGACTTGCTGGCAATGCTTTGCCCAGCATGCCAATGCAGTGCAGCATACCATTAGCCTTCTTAGCAGCAAGGGCACAATGGTGGCTTATGTTCATATAAAGTGAAGCCTAACTTTTCTCAAAGGCACACAATAGCAAGACAAGAGGCAACAGGCACAAGTTAGAACATGGAAATTCTGATAGGTAGGAGAAAACTGTTTTTACAAGGAGGATGGTCAAGTGTTGAAAAAGGTTACCCAGAGAGGATGTGGAATCTCCACCTTTGGAAATACTCA
Organism: Chauna torquata; assembly: GCA_013399475.1. NCBI lineage: Eukaryota > Metazoa > Chordata > Aves > Anseriformes > Anhimidae > Chauna > Chauna torquata. The sequence goes on along the minus strand of VXAL01002050.1, from coordinate 11,013 downwards.
AAACTCAGACAAGGACCTAAGCAACCAGAGATAACTTTAAAACTGTATCTATTTTTGAAGCTGGCTCTGTTGTGAGTAGAGAGTTGGACCAGATGACCTCCAGAAATCCCTTCTAACCTGAATTATCCTATGACTCTGTAGCTTNAATGTATTATTAGTGTCAAGCTGTTCTGTCTCTCAAGATTGAAAAATGGTCAGTGATTTGAGCTGCCATTAAACCTGAATAAAAAAGAGAGAGGCTGTGGGGGGTTTTCATGCTTTTTCTGAGTACAGACATATTCTTGAGTATGCGTAAGACATAACAAAGTGTTTCTGTTAACCTAAGACTCCAAAAACTCCATTTGCAATCACAGCAATTAAAAACAAGAAAACCCTTCTTATGCTTCTCTGGAAAAGAATGGTCCTTGAATACGTTTGTGTGACATCAAGATCAAAAAAAACAATAGTAAATACTTGAGGGCTTGGTCCTGGTAGATTATAACACCCTAAACACCGTTACTGATAAGTGATTTGCTGTCCAGTTTTAACTGAGGTTAGGCCAGAATTTTCTGAGGTTGCTTCTGAGGTGTTTCTGAGGTTCCTCTAACATCCTAGATCAATAGTTATTTCCAATTTTAAAGTTTTAGTGTTATAGATGACACATGCATATTTAAGATGTAGATGTCAGGTATGATTAGAGTTTCACAGAGTTTCACTGGATTCAAATTCTGTTCCTCAATGAATGTACAGTGACTGATTTAAGATCCTTCAAAGAGATTTAAGCATATACTTCTGTACACACATCTTAGAAGACGGGTGCATTGGTTCCTCTGTGGATCTGAGTGATGTTACAAAGCACTTAAGAAAACACTTCTTTCCCCATATCAGGCACCTAACTTTTTGGCATTAATAAAAGCACTTAAAGAAAAATTCTGCTACTGTGTATGAGACAGTCCAGTTTTCAGGAGTTCCAGGGCATGTAGGAAATTCCATTCCCTCACCACTGTAAAGTTATGGAATTGTTGAAAGTGCAAAATGACTTGAGCATTTGAGTCAGTTGACTTGCTGTTTTTAAAGCCTATTGAATTCCTTTGGTGCACTTTAGTTACATTACTGCTTCACAGAATTTCACAGAATGGTTGAGGTTGGAAGAGACCTCTGGACATCATCTAGTCCAACCCCCTGCAGAAGCAGAGACACCCAGAGCAGGGTGCCCAGGACCATGTCCAGGCAGCTTTTGAAGATCTCCAAGGAGGGAGGCTCCACAGCCTCTCTGGGCAGCCTGTGCCAGTGCTCCATCACCCACACAGTAAAGAAATGCTTCCTGATATTGAGACGGAACCTTCTGTGTTCCAATTTTTGCCCATTGCCTCTTGTCCTGGCATTGTGCACCACTGAAAAGAGCCTGGCTGCATCCTCTCTGCACCCTCCCTTCAGGTGTTTATAGGCATTGATGAGGGCTCCTGTTCTCCAGGCTCTCTCAGCCTTTCCTCTTAGGAGAGGTGCTCCAGTCCCTTCAACTTGTTGGACTCTCTGCCATGTCTCGTTTGTACTGGGGAGCCAGGTCTCTCTTGTACTGGGCACGGCACTCCAGGTGTGGCCTCGCCAGTGCTGAACAGAGGGGAAGGATCAACTCTCCAGACTTGCTGGCAATGCTTTGCCCAGCATGCCAATGCAGTGCAGCATACCATTAGCCTTCTTAGCAGCAAGGGCACAATGGTGGCTTATGTTCATATAAAGTGAAGCCTAACTTTTCTCAAAGGCACACAATAGCAAGACAAGAGGCAACAGGCACAAGTTAGAACATGGAAATTCTGATAGGTAGGAGAAAACTGTTTTTACAAGGAGGATGGTCAAGTGTTGAAAAAGGTTACCCAGAGAGGATGTGGAATCTCCACCTTTGGAAATACTCAAAACTCAGACAAGGACCTAAGCAACCAGAGATAACTTTAAAACTGTATCTATTTTTGAAGCTGGCTCTGTTGTGAGTAGAGAGTTGGACCAGATGACCTCCAGAAATCCCTTCTAACCTGAATTATCCTATGACTCTGTAGCTTAAAAACCCAAGGAACATAGCTGGTACACAAGAAAAGTTCTGAAGAAGCACTGTGATAATTATGGTACATCAGCACAGCAGTGGTTCTGTATTACAGATGTAACTAACTGGCTTGGGAACTGTCATGGCATAGCTGAGCAAGGGTGGAATTCACTGGGAAGCACCAGCTAAGCTGTGATTTTAGATGAATTTTGCGGTTCCTTTGTGGACCTCTGGTGTTCTCTCTAAAGTGCTTGTAATACCTAAGCTAATTACTTCAAAGGTAATTTGACCATGTCTGCAAATGTCTCGAGAGCCCAGATAAAATCATGTAGGGAACTGGTTCTCTTTCTCTACTTCTCCTTTAGATGTAGTCTCCTTGGCTTGGATTCATTCCACCTAGCTTTAGAGGCTAAACCAACCGTCGTGATTTCGGTGCTGAACAAGTCTAGGATCTTTCTGTTGCTGAGGACTGTAAAACAGGCACTACAAAAGGGCAATGTATGTTGTTCTACATGGCTGCCACTCCTTCTCTCAATGGGAAGCAAAGAGAGACCTACAGCAAACATATTCCTACAACTGAAGTCTGGTACAGTGACTGTGACCTTCTATGTCTTGTAGATTGTGGAGAATAGCCTGAGGCTCAACTGAGCCTTCCTCCGTCCTGGATGCTTGCCCCTGCCACCAAGACCTAACTTCTCCCCTCCCCCTGTTACAGTGGGGAAATCTAGAGGCTGCTCAAAGGCAGACTGTGGAAACCCTAAAAAGTCCTGAGGACCATTTTCTTCTTCTGTCCTTGTTCAGTAGGATTTCACAGAAGGGTTCCTGGAACTTTCATTAATTCAAATCAATAATAAGAAGAACATTGATTTCAGCTTAACTAGGAGTGCAATTTCACACTTCCAGTTTGACAGTAAAGCTTGCCCCGGTCTGTCTCTAGTTTCTAATTACCTGTGCTTACATTTTAGTCTGGGTTTCAGCATCAGTTACGTTAATGTACTTTAGTTAAACTACTACTGGTAACTAAAATTTACCTAATAGTTGTAGTTTTGTTACGCTTTAAGCAATACTTTAACATATGAAATGGATTGCTACTATGTGGAAAAAAATCTTACTAATGTTTTGATTATTACTATAATACCAGCGCAGAAAGATTCAGGACCGCAGTTTGTTGGTTGCTATGAATTATACTGGAAGTGTTGAAAGGAATTTTAAATCTGTAATGTTGATTAGCAAATTTTACTATCTGTCAGGTTTTTTGGCATGCTGTAAATAACTCATCTTCAAATAATTTGTCTGAGTAATTAAATTTAGATTGCACATTTCTCATTTCAAATATTTTGACTCTTATCTATTTGCTTTTCCATTGTGGCTTAATTGGTGTGGTCTATATAAACGGACAATAAATTTATATACCTTTGTTATAAAGATCAGTCAGTGAATAGAACTTGGTATTCATCCCAGACAGAATTATGATTGAATGTATTTGCAAGATTAAAGCACTGAATTTACTTTTTTCTAATTAAAGGCAATTAAAGATTTGCAGACACAAATAAAAGACAATGAATTGAGGAATAAGTGTAGGAGCAAGTCCATTTGCAGGTGAAAAGAAGTGCCTTTGAAGCAGAACCAGCTGTATTTTCATTCAAAGAATAACAGTTTAGGAAGCTTTTCTGCATGTGCTTGCTTGATAGCATAATGTACTCATAAGCAGCTTACGCAGTACAGTATTCAGAAAATAGCAGTGCATTAATTTTTAAAGTAGCAAATGCAGGCAAAGAGCAGTGCTGCCACATGATGATAATGAAGGTGGATATTGTAAAGTCTACTGAGAGAAAAGAAAGCAGGGAGCTCCCGAAATGTGAACATTTATAAAACAATAACTAGATATTCATATGATAATAAGCTTGGACAGCAGTATCAACAAAGGCCAAAGATGCAGTCCTGTTTCTGCTTAAGCCTGATGAGTTGAAAAGCAGAGAGGCAGTCTTTAGTCAGTTATTCAATTCCAGTAATGAGCTATTGTTAGAATGAAAGAGTAAATATCTAGAAGGGTCAGGAATCTACATTTTTTTAAAGAAGTTATTATATAGGTTCAGGATGTATGGTAAATAGCAGCATCTTTAAACAAAATCTTAGATGTAGTCCGTTTTCTTAAAATGTAGCGCTCAGCATGTTGCATTCTCAATTACATGTGTTACGGAGCATACCAGATCAGGTCCTCTCTAATCTGTTATTAAAATTATTGAATAGAAGATATATGGGATCTCATTCTCCCATGTGAATAGAGGAAAATCACAAAAATTCTTGTGAAATCCGTAATTTTTTAATCCTACTTATATGAGGAGAAACAACTTTATGATGCATATTGTATGAATACTTAACATTTCCTCTGAGGGAAACACTTTGGCATTTTTCACAATACAGCTGTGTTTAGTAGCTGAAAAAGTCCCTATCTTTCACTCTTATCTTCATGCTTTTCTAATTTTACAGCTAATAGAAGAGTCCTCATTTCCACTCCTGGAAAGTTTTCAAAGCAAAATTTGTAAACAGGCACAACTCAGTTAGGCTGCTGCTGAGGTCCCTTTGCCACACAGAGAGTAAAAAAAACTGGGCAAACAAGGACAGGATAAAGGGGTGGGATGAAGAGTGAACTCTAGAGAGCTTCTGAAGGGCAAAGGCAACTGAAATGGAAAGGTGGATGGTCTTTGTAGCTGCTCTTGAGGGGGACAGGCAAGAGGCAGGGAGGGAGGAGATGGCTGTAGTCAGTAAGAAAAGTTTCCTTATCGTGGACTAGTTCTTTGGCTTTAAAAAATGGAAAGAAAGTGGTGGACTTTGGAAAAGTTGTAAAGAAGTGGTGAGTTTGTCAAAAAAAAAAAAAAAGAAAAGTAAGGTAGTTAAAAAAAAAAAGAAAGAAAGAAAGCCTGCACTGGAGTTTGAGAGAAGAGATGAAGAACTGATGATAATGATAATGTGAAGAAGTAAAAGAGGAAAGGATTTTGCTTAGGTAATACAGAAAGTAGGATTTGGTCTGGAAATTTTCCAATTCTGTTTTTGGCTTCTTTTCTTGCCTTCCTACATTCCCTCAGGAAAACTCAGTGTCTATCTTGAATAGACACTGGGTAAAGCAGACAAATCAGGCTTTGTCTGATGAGTCCATCTTAACTGGCTTTGGCAGTCACTTCCTGGGAAGAAGAAACAGCTTTAGCTGATGACTCTGACAGATAAATGTACAAGAAAGCTTGTGGGATAAGTGAGATAAAACTAGAAGAAATTGGGAGTGTGAATATATGTATTCCAACTGGTTGAATTTGCAGACTCAAAAGAACATAGGGAGCTAGTATTATTTATTTCTGCTTGTTTTCCAGGTGGTAATGATCAGTGTTCACGTGGTAGGGGCTTTGCATTTCATAGTTCTTTATAGTCTTGTAGTGCAGATGTCTTTCCCAAGGCCTCAGAAAGTTCAGATGTTTTAAGAGTCTTTTAGCACAATTGCTAAATCTGGTTTTCATTACAAAGGACTCCACAGATGCCCTTTTTTAAACTTTTGCACTTGGTGGACTCAGACTGTTTCCCTACCATAGACATTTTTTTCCTTTGGCTTTCACATTTAGCAAGAAGAGTGGTAAATTAATGACAGGTGCATAGATTTGGAGAACTACCAGCTCTAGAGTCATTATTAAAATAGCTTATTTGTTATATAGGGGGGTTAGTTGTTCATATCAGATTTAATATAAATCTGGATGTATTCTCTGGATAAGTAGAATCCAGTCTTAGCCATACCCACAATACTGGAATAAATAGTACCAGAGTGCTTGAAACTGAGGGAAAGAATACCAATAAGTTTTCCCTTTTCTAGGGATAGACTCTCTCCTGTGCAATATTTACCCCTGCTCTAGTCAACTTCACAGTTGATCCTTGGAGAGGAGACGGGAGACTGGGCAATGTGAGGAAAGGGAGGTGGGGGTCAGTACCTGACTTTTTTTCTCATTTCTAATGGGCCTTACAAAGCTTTCTAGTTTTTGTTATCTAACGCCATTGCATCACAGGAGGGGAACCTCTGACTGTCCTGCCTTATTTACCCGAGGTGGGAGAACAGCATATCTGAATCATGAGAACTGAAGTTGAACCTATGCCTTGTCAGTTTTATACTTCTAAACGAAGGTATTTGTCATGCTTAAAACATCCCAGATAAATTTCTATAGTTTGTTCAGGAGTAAGTAAGAACAGCTACATCACTTTATTGAAAGTTGACTCCAAACAAACAAACAAATTCAAGGCTGGGGTATACCTATGCCAATTTCACCTTGGAGTGGATTTTTATGAGTTATAAACTCCTGCCATTTATAATGGAAATTCTGACAGCTCTTTAACTGTTTCAGTGCAAAGGTGTGACTGCAGTACTTTAAGGGGAAGAAACATTCTCTTTCAGGCTGGCTTCATCTCATGACTTAGCCATTTTGGTAGTTTCTGCAATTCTTTCCATAACTGTTCAGAATATTACAGCACTCCACTCTCTGATGCATCCTATTATCAGATATCATTAACTTCTGGAGAATAATGTTGAAGTCCTCCTGTCCTGTAAATGAGATATGTTGACTGGATGAATATGTTGGAACATCAGGCATAAATAGTCATTCTGTCATCTTTTCTTCACTCCGTCCTCTAAGAAGGCTCCTTGGATGTATTCTTTTTTCACATGGTTTCAGTTATTTTTCCTTTTGTCACTGAGTATTTTCTAAATTATTTCAGGTCTTTTATGAATAATATCTGACCAAAGGATGATACAAAGACCTTCACAGTATATAATACCTAGGGCTGAGGAGAGATTATACCAGGAGACCAAATTCATAATGCGAGTTCAGCATCCACAGTATGCTACATGGGGAGGAGCTCTGCATTGAATATGAGCAGAGAGATGAAACTGAAAGGGTAGACAAAGGTAGAAGTATGTTTCCATGAATCCAGGGTATCACTGGAGAAGATCTTTCTTTTCCAATTCATGTTGCAGAATTTCACTACTGCACTGTAATATCCCAATTTTGAAGATGACCATAAAATGAGAAGATTGCACTATTGATTATAAATGTAAGACCCCATCTGGTTGATTAAATGGGAATATTGCATGCACAAAATTACTGGGCACAGTTTTAGAGGAAAGGTTACATATTTGAATGTAACAGTGATGAAACCTAGATGTAAAACTAGGTAAAATTAGTGGTAAAAAAAAATAGCAAAAGATTTCTGCTTTAAGCGTTGTAGCTCAGCTTTGGAAATAGGCAAAAAGGACAAAATGCAGGTATACATTGGTGGGGGGTGGGGGGGACGAAAGGACTTTTTTGAAAAGCCAAAGCGGTTGTGCCGAGCTTCTACCCCTCAGAGCATTTTCTTCACAGATACTTCTTTTCCTTCTCCTCCTTTTCTGACTGTATCAGTACCTTGACTTCTGTAGCTAATGTTAATAGTATACAGTACAACAGTAGCAGGCCCTTTAAATAGCAAAAATATCCCTGAAAGGTATCAAGTATTTTATGCCTTGTTATTAAGTTGAGATGAATGATTTATGCCATTTCTAAGTACTTTCATGTCCTCCTCTGAACTCAGTTTGTATGGACTCACAGTAATGAAACACTTGGCTGCACTGTTTGGTGGCTGCAAGAAGTAGTTCCCATAATTTTTTTAAAAGCCCATCTAAGACGCTTCTAGAATATTCTGTGTAACATGTTTCTATAAACAGATGGTGTGAAACAGCGGTTTTATTAATGCTTACTTGGACTGACCTGCATGTCTCTGAGTTCTGCTACTCACAAATAATGTTCCAGTTCAGAATAATGAAACATTTACACTCACCATAATGTCACGTATTACACATTTATAAATGCATTAGAGATGACTAACCAACAAAAATTATAATGAAAATTTTGTTTTGATTGAAAAGTGAGGGAAAAATGTCATCCGCCTTTAATCTACTTACTTGCTCTCTGATGCTTACTGAACAATTTAGTAAACATTGTACTAGTGGATGGCTGTCAGTACGTGTATTTGGATGTCTCTCTGGGGTAATAGGTACTACACTGATTTATCAGCTCTTGCTTGTTACCATCACCTGTGCTGAGGACCATTGTTCCACTGGTTGAGCCTCTGTCTTATAAAGTGGTTTCTATTTAAAGTGCTGAACTGTGGGATGTTTTCAAAATGATCTGACTTTCAAACTGAAATAATTGCTGACATCTTTTTTTTTTTTTTTTTGGCATCATTTTCAATAAATGTGTTTTTCTGCTCTAGGAAAACAAGATTATAAGAAAACCAGGCCTATGTTAAGAGCAACAAGATTAAAAGCAGAGGCCAAGAAAACTGCACTAGGCGTGAAGGTAGAGTTGTAGAGTTCTCTTTGATAGCTTATACCACCTTTGTGTATATGTTGTTTCTCTTCCCCATAGATGTACTGCATGAATATTGATTTCTGAGATAGATTGTTTATGACACTTCAAAATCTAAGTGGAATGCCAGAATCTAAAATATTTATGATGGATTGCTTTTACTTAACCCTAAAATAACTAGAGTAGTTGAAATGCTAGAAGATTTTAAGTGGTCCATATTCTTGTTATGATGCATACTTACTTTAATGTCAGTAAAATTTTTTATGCTTAGAAAATCGATCTTTCCAGGGATCCACTCTACACACAAAATAAATGCTTTGACGAGTTTATATTGTTATAAAAGTGACAATAAACATCTCCCTTCTTCCTCATCCTGTCCTATACTGAGGAGTAATTTAAAGACAGAGTTCATTAAGTATTGTAAATTCACACCATTATTATCTCAGTCTGCATTCTTGTGTACTGCCTGTGTCTTGGAAAACAGTAGGCTTAACCAACACTTGGAAAGGTACTGAACTTTATTTTGGAAATGTCCCTGTTTCAGGCAGGGATGAAGTATAATAATAGCCAATTGATCACGGCTGTGAATATAAACAAGGAGGACAATCAGGAATATTCTATACTATCTACAATCCAGTATCATCAAAATGGAGTTTGGCTGAACGTACATTGTTTATATCGGTTGCATCCAATATTTTTCCATCAAACTTATTTTTAAATCAAAGTGATGTACAATTAGCTTAGCGGCAAGGGTAAAAAGTGTGTAAAATAAATAAATTAATAAAGATTAGATACCTGGGTATTCTAGTGAAAGAAACTTCAGAAATGTTAAAAGGAGAACATTTTCTTGTTTCTGGCAGATGAGAAATCAATTTTTTCAAGTTATAGCTTATAGCAAATGCCAAGGTATTACTACCAAGCTGTAACAGCTGTTGAGCTGCCAGATGATGTATTTGGTTGTCTTCCAGAATTTGCTATTATAATCACGAAACAGTGCTTTCTTTTTGCTCCTGATTGCTGATCTCGATCAAGCATTACCGTGCGATGCAGTATGTTTTCACAACATAATCTCCTCAGTTAGTGCTGTGTGTCAGGTTTTAATGAGAAAAAGTAGATTGCCTTTTTTGTTTAAAGGATAGATTATTAACCTTTTGAGTTCGATATTTTTTCCTTCCCTTCTTATTAAATTTTACTTTTTCTTTTCATTTTACTTTCAATGACATGACCTTTTAAAAGTGATGTTCTACTTGGAGACTTTTACTGTACAGCCTAGTTCTTTAGAAATGTACAAGTTTTATGCATATCTCTTACAAGTGAGAAAAATATGAACCTTGGTCCTTCGAAACATGTTTTGTTTCATTTTTTTCTTAAGTAATTCTTACTTAAAAATGAGGGAGAGTAGAAAAGCATATGTGTAATCGTATGTCTAATGAAAACCAAATATTAGTGAATAAGGAGAACAAGAACAGTTTATTCTGTACAGATGTGTACCTGCATATTTTAGTAGAATGCCAGCTTTGCTGAAGTTAAGAATGACTTTTGCCATCAACGTGCACGTGTGCTCTCCAGGTCATGGGGTGTTGTGTTCCTGGGGTTCTGCTAGTTGCAATGTCTTAGGTTTGCAATTCTGCATCTGCCTTTAAAATAAAAGCAAAAAAAAGGAAAGAAATGCTTTAAAGTATTGTCTTCTGGCTGTAACATTTCTTGCATACCTAGGCCTTAAAATATGATTCTGATCATCCCCAAACAGATCACAGTCATTTTCCTTGCTTCCTAATTGCTGAGAAAAGCTGACAGAGCTTAAGCAAAAGGGAGAGGAGAGGAACCTTTCCCTCCAGGGATGTGCTTGTGGGGGAAGGAAGGCAAGGCCTTTGTATGCATCCTTCTCACTGAGCCTATGTAACCCATCAGGTTATGTACATTTGTGAAACTATTTTGAGGCTAAGTGCATATTAATTGTTTGTTTCCTAACATTCATAGCTGTGCGGGTGCCTGAGCTCTTCATTTGGGAAGGTGTTGTCACAGCTGTCACTTCATATTAGCAAAGTTTTCTGATGCTGATAAACAACATGGTTCACCTTCCTAAAGGTGAGGTTTTAGTGTTTTTATACGATGTAGGCTCTGATTCTGTACTGTGAGAGTTGATTAACTTCAGTCTGTGTTGAGGAAAGGAAAGTGGTGTAATTACGGTGCAATGCAATATGTAGGCAGCAGTTTAAATAGAAATGGCCAAGGTTCTTGTTAAATGTTTGAGAAAATACATACATATGTATATTCACCATTTATTTGTTTAGGTTTCAGTGCATGATGCAGTATGCAGCACTTCAAACTATATTAACATTATTAACATTATTAACATATATTAAGCTATGGGACTGCACACCAATTTTGGAGGAACTACATGCTGGGGAGGCCCTTCAGTCTGCCCCACGAGGGGCTGAGTTGAATGACAGACATCTCAAGTGTTTCCATACATACACATGCAGCATGAGAGATAAGCATTTCAGGGAGCTGAAATGCTTGTATACTAATGCGTGTAGTATGGGTAACAAACAGGAAGAACTGGAGATCTGATTGCGGTCGCAATGCTATTATCTCATTGCAATCACAGAGACGTGG
>VXAL01002049.1:90473-152719 GCA_013399475.1 Chauna torquata | reverse complement strand
ACCCCACCATGCTAGAAAGACCAACAATAATGGTAGCAGTAAAATATAAATCAAGAACTGTGTTTAACCAGTAACTGTGAACAATAGATTTGTTACCAGCATAATTCAACAACTACATCAAGTAAATGCAGTACAAGTCGATGCCATACGCATAGATCATCCAGCCGCAAGGAGCCTGTATTCACAGAGGGTTCAGCCCTTACATGCAATAGTGATGAGTGCTGATGAGTTCGGTCGGCTCAAGGCAATGGAGGAGATAAAAGCTCTGACACACAAGAATCAGACAATTTCTCTCAAAATGAAACCCAGAACACATACATGGGAGCCTCTATAAAGTCTTGATTTTTATTTTCTACTAATTTTGTTTCCATAAAATTGTATCAGCATAACCCCATCAGGCATATGTTCTCCAAACCATCATGAAGAGCGTGGTATCCAGAGTGGTCAGGATCCCAGTGATCCTGCCAAGCACATGACTGGGATGTGCAACTTTTCTTTGCAGCCCAAAAAGTTATGAGACAGATAACATCGTACAGTGAACCACAGTGCTTAAACGGACGCAAGCACCCAGATTTATCAAGTTCCTCTCATTCTTCTAACTGCACTCATTTTTAAAGATTTTTCTATCCACAAATGGAAATGGGACCTCTTGCACACGATTTTCAAACAAATTATCAATAATGTTGTGAATTTGAACATATGCTGGAAAAAAAAATCAGTTCCTTTCAGGCCAAGTGCCTTTTCTTTCAGCAATGGAAAAGCATTAGGAAAAACAAAAGTAAAATCTCTACAGACAGCACAGACTGCTATTACAGACAGACTCTTCCGCAACATGCCACAGATTCTGTTCAAAGAATGACATCTGCTTTCATCAGACTTCTGAATCCAATATATTTAAAGAGGTAGTGCATAGGAACTAAATTATAGTTATATAGTTAAATATTTCACAGAGCTTCCGTACTTCTTTTTTGTCAACAGAGGATAGGTGGCTTTCCAGAGAATATTCATTCAGTCTGTCACTTGAAATGTCTCTCTTTAAAAATTAACACAAATTCTTAACTTTGAAAGATGTTAGCGTGTCATTACTTGTCACATAAATTGCAGAGTTAGATACTTGCGGAGGTGTATTTGAAGACTGCTCCTGAGCAACTTTCAGCATTCATGAATAAGATATAGAACCTTTCATATTCCATTAGATATATGCATATATACGCATATAACTTTCTATAGTTATTGAAGAAAAGTACTCAATGTCTATTTCTAAAGTAAACGTTCACTTTGAACAGAATTTTGAATGAATTGTGTTGAGGCAAAAGCCTGTGGTCTCAATCTAAAGGTCCTTATCCACAGACATCTTTTCATACTAATCAATGGAGTGAATAATGTCCTTTTTGTGCTAACGTAATTGAAGAACAGTTATGAGTATCTGGAGGCAGATGCAAGCTGTCGCTGCCTGTCTGTACTGAATCAATTGACAGCTGAAAGTGTTAGAGCCAGGTAGAAGAACAAATGTTTCTTTTTCCTCATTTATCTTTCCTGTAACATACACTACAGAATACACTGGCAGGTCAGTGTTGCACTGAACTGACTTTAATTTGTTCACAGTAATGCACTTTGCATCAACATCTCCCTCCCATTCCACAGGGAGTCATTTCCCATCTTAAATGTTGAAGGACAACCCTGATGGAACAGGTATGCTCTGCTGTCTTCCCCCTGCTACCCAAGGTAACCTGGCTTCCCACCTCAATCCGCCTACCCCTGTACTTACATGTCCTCCACTGCTGCAGGGCCAGGTTTTATTTGTTTGATATCTCTGTGTTTACGAGCTGGCATACGGCCACCCTTTCCAGTTCCAGCTTTTGCTAAATGAGAAAACTCTTTCAGCATTTGCACCAGTGCTTCCACACACGTTGCTGTTTGGAGTGATTTNTCCAAGGTAACCTGGCTTCCCACCTCAATCCGCCTACCCCTGTACTTACATGTCCTCCACTGCTGCAGGGCCAGGTTTTATTTGTTTGATATCTCTGTGTTTACGAGCTGGCATACGGCCACCCTTTCCAGTTCCAGCTTTTGCTAAATGAGAAAACTCTTTCAGCATTTGCACCAGTGCTTCCACACACGTTGCTGTTTGGAGTGATTTCCACCTTAGAAAATTGGCATTTCCAGTCATACAGAAATTGCTTATAGAATTCAGGCTTCTATAAAAATATTATAGAAAGAAAGGAGACTCAGAGCATATCCATACTCTGTCCCAGGGACAGGTCACAGCACTGGAATTCCAGCAGAAGCATTTGGGAAGGATTTCGGAACTAATAGGACTTTCAGAAGTGTTTCTGTTAACCTACAATACTATTTCTTCATCATCGAATAGCAAGATGTAGTAAGTTCAGATATGTAGAAATGATTAGTACTGAGGACCAAATGCTTGCACTAAACATGTTTGAGAAGGCTGCGAGAAAGGAGGTAACTACTGCAGAACAGCTGTGGTTTGCACCCGAGGAGGAAGCACCCCCAGAGCTCACTTGGCAGTAGCCAGATAGTTTCTCGCATACCAAGGCTGCAAAAGTATAAGACTGCAAACACGTCTCCTGCTGCTTCCCTCAATCCTTCAGCCTCCAGGAATAACCTCAAACTGGCCTCTGCACTGGGACCACCTACCTATGTGGGTCCATTTCCCTGAAGGATCACATCCCTATTTTAGCCTCCCTGTTCTTCCTCACCCCAAAGCTTCTTGTTTGCTTTTTGTCTCTTGCTTGTGAACTTCCCTACAAGCATTAGGTAACCTTAAATTAGAAAAATCCCAGAACACAGAGCTATGCAGCAACTTTTCCTCAAGGGACATCTGTCCTGACAATTGCACAGTTAAACAAATGCAGAGCTGCAAGAATGTTATTATTCAAAATAAAAGTGGTTTTAGGCCAAAAAAAAGTGAATGCATTTCAGTTTGATACAATTAAATGACTTGGCAACTTTGAATCTGAATTGTGAATCATCCTTGCTTGGTCCTCTGACTTAAATTCTCTTTTGTTCAAGCAGTATTCATTAAAGGCAAGTGAGTCATTAGGTATGGTCCAGCTTTCGAGTAGGAGAAGACTGTAGAAATTCCCCACTGGAACAAAAAGGAAGAATCTACTTCAAAGGCTAATGCAGCACTGAAGTGTTTTTTTTTTTTTAATACAATTAAGTGGATGATAAATTGCTAGAGATCTGTGAAGATGCAGGAGACAAAGTTCTATTATAAAAATTGACAATAGTTATAAATTAAAACTAGTTTATAGTCTTAGCTATCCAATCAAACCTTTAAATTGATGGAAAATACCACTCACAAGTTTATGGACAGGGAAATGTTCATTTATTTGCCTGATTTACCAGTGCAATGCACCTGTCTGGTCCATGCTCTACCTATTTTATCCTAAAAAATATATATTGCTCAGTTCTGTGTTAATTTCCTCATTTTTAATCTAAAAATGTGTAGTTCTATAAACTATGCATAAGAAGGATACTCCACATGCCATCTGCACAAGTAGCTTTCTGTTTCAGGTCTGAGATTGTCTGCATCTTTGCAACACAGACACAGCTTCCTACCTCCCGAAGGTAGCAGTGCACCACACAGTATGCACAATCACAGATATTTGCTTTTTGAATGAATACTTTAAAAGTAAAAAGTGTTTCCTTACCCTTTATGCTACACACAGCATAGATTTTACTTTTTCTTTTAAAAGACAAAGATTGCTTATTTAGATTTTGACAAAAACCCAAAACATATGTTTCAGCTTATATCCAAATGCCACAACACTATCAATGAACAAGTTCCTCCTCTTCAGCCAGCCACGACAGTGTAGTCTCAGTTCTCCCATCAGGCAATGGACAGGAAAGAGAAAGACCGTCTGTGCCAGGGTAGTGTATTTATGATCCTCTATGCCTTATGGATATGCAAATATCCACCCATTAAGTTGAGCACTCGAACACAAAGGGACAGCCAAATTCCTCCAGCTCCAGCTCCATGAAATTCCAGTCCATGCAAATTGAGTGCTGTTTGTACTTGCTGTACATCACAAATAGGACAATACATTTATTCCCAGAATATAATCAATCCGCCAGGATGTTGGAGGAGATACATGAAAATGATGGAAAAATGTAAAAGGATATGAGAAGCATTATGGAAGAAGAAACTGTACAAAAAAACTTGGATAACAAAGCTGGGGGAGGTTGTTTGGTTTTTGTGTGTGTTTGTGTGGGGAGGGGTTGATGTGTTGTACCAAAGCTATAAATGAATTTCTCCTGAAGTCAATGACAAGTCTTGACCATATTTTTCAGGTCTGAATTCAGTGTCAACACACAGACTTTGCTACCACACAGTAATTTCATAAAAAATCTGTTTCTCTAGAATTACTTCTTTGGAAAGCAGTATTGATCATCTGAAGGACATTACAAGCAGTGGGAGATAAACAACAAAATATGAAGTGAGACCCTTAAAAGTTGAGTTTGTTCCCAGAGAGTACCACAGCTGGAACTGAGATATAGGAAGGGCTTTATTCCATTGCCTATGCACATGTGCCTAGTGCCACACGAGCTTCACCTGTGTACCAGGTCCCACTCCAGAAGGCAGCATGGCTTCTATAAGTGATATCAGATATGCCAGCCCAGCATGGATATTTTGGGCAACCTAAACAGTACTAGCTGCCTGCATGCATCCAGCTTAACTGCTATCAGCATCTGTAACGACAATAGTTCCTCTGAATTAGGAGCAGGTACACTGATTCTTCTCATTTTTATTGTCTCATGAATAAAAAAAGTAAAAACAAACCGTATTCACACAGAAATAACCTATTATCGGTAGGTCTTCAATACCCTTGCTTTGTATGGTTTTAAATTAACAGTCAATTCCTAACCCAATAAAATGTCCAAAGTTCTAGGCAGTAGGAATGAAAGACAATACTGAAAATATTAATGACGGACAAAATTTCTGGAAGTAGATGTTTTTAAAAATAACCTAAACCATGTGGTAGCTTAACACACAAATCTCTATTAAATTGTACATGGAAACAACCTTTAGATCAGAATAAAACAACTTCAGTGTATATACTTTAAGTATTCTGCTTTGTGGGTGAAACCCCCTCCACTAACATACAGCTTGACTATTCACATCTGATGTAGCTGAAAAATAGAGCATCTGGTAAAGTGAGAAGTAGGATCACAGTATTGAGGGTTTTATATTGCAACACAGAGATGTTCTCATATAGAAAAGAACAACAGTATTTCAATCAGTACAAAGTGGTATTTTCCTTAATTTTTTTTTTTTAAATAGCATAGAATGTGTAATCTTGTCATATATCAAAAGGAAATAACTTCCTCTTTCAGTTAAGATGTCAAAATAGCGTGAAAATGTGTTCCATATCAATGCATGAAAAATTCAAAACAATCTTTCAACTGCAAAAAAAATCTCCTGGTTAGATTCTTAGAAGCATGCCAAGCAGATCTGAAAAGTTTATTTTCCACAGGCTGTCTCACATCCACTTGCTAGGCCCTCCAGCTGCCAATACTCAGGTCTTTGACTTATTTCTTTGCTCTTAAGAGACAGTAGCCAGATGGCCAAAATTGAATATCCCTCCCAGCTGGCCAATGTGAATGCATGTACCTGCTACCCAACTGGATACCAAGCTTCAGGCTGGCCAGCCAGGAAGCATATGCTGCCTTTTCACTGAGCTAGTGGACCAGCAGCAGAAATCTAGGAGGAAAGCATGAGACAGAAGTGAAAAGATGTTTTATTCCAGAAAATTAAAAGGCACCCCTGCTCACTTGGGCTGCATACTCTGGCTGAAGGCTCTTGGTATGCTAAAGGATGCACAATCCATCTGTGCTCCAGTAGCTGTTGTGATTACATCATGCACAAGGCTAAGCAAGGCAGGTTGGAAGCTATAGGCAGAGAACCCAAAGTGCTATGAAAAGCATCTCCCCAGCATTCAGGCTCTCGGAGATGCTTACTCAGTCAGAAACAAATGCCCTGTCATCATGGCTTGCAGTCCACAAGCTATTACAATTAACACAACAAAATCTTACTCAAAGACATCAATATACACATCAATCTCAAATTTGCATGAAGATAGAACCCTAGGGTTGCTTGATGATCAGAATTATGGTTTCAATCCCACAAAAGGATTTAGACAGGATAATATTTCGAATTGACACATGTAACTTTGCACACATCTGATGTGGATGCATTCTGTTCCAGAACAAAATCCATGGCTTCAAGTTGTGCTTAATTTTCCTGAACTTGGGAGGGTGAATGTGATGTTTGACATCCTATGAAGAGGGTCCTTAATAGGCACATTCTGAGTAGGGGATTACTAAACTAATGAACAGAAAATGTTACAGAATGAAGTGCAACATCTCCTGACAGTTTTAGAAAAGAAGTCTTATTTAAGTAAACCAGTATCAGTTGCATCAGAATCTATATGTGCAGAAACGCATCTTGGTTTTGTCTTCATTCACCAGCAAGCATACGACTTAGGGAGGCTCCATCTTCTGCTCTCATTATGGCCACCTAAAACTGTCAAACAAAATCAAACAAGCCATCCTCTGGTGCTTCTGCCACAATGAAAATAACTTTTTTCGCTTACCTCTGTGGCTGCAGCTCAATCCCTATTTACTCATTTCTCTCTACATAATGCACCCACATGACAAAAAACTTATGCAGACAAAAGCATTTTATTCAGTAACAACAGAAGAGGTTACCAATATGTGCAGCTATATGTGGACATGCGGAACTTCACTCTCCATTAAGGATGATAGCCCAAGGGCAGGGCAGACCACAGAGGAGACAGAAAGGAGAAGCAGCTCAGACTGACCTTTGAATGTCAGTAGTCTTTAGTAGACATTATCATGCAGCTTAGGGACAGCTGAGATTTTAACAACTGGTTTGACCAAATCAATCAGGTTGCTGAAAGACAGGGCTAGAGAATCCTGACAGGTCACATTACAAGTTCAGTGCAGGACGATCACAAGGCAGCTTGGACTAGCGCACCCTCAGAGGTGACACCCATAGGCTAAGTGTGCTCCAGCCCCACAGCTTGTCTTACTACTGTGTACAGCAGTTGCAAGCTTGCTGTATGGTAGCTCTAAGTCCAACAATGAAGAATTAAATTCAAGCTGAACTTCTTATACCAGAATTTGTTAAACTCTTGACAGCACATTCATAATTCCTGACTGTCAAAGAGTTGACTGGAGGCAGCAGAGGCAGGAATAATCTGCACATGCATAGGTTATGAGGCACCCCAATGCACTATTTTACATCTGACCTCTACAGTGACTGCTTTACAGATATGGAATCACATGTGGAAAATCAGTGGAAGAAATGGGATGTAAAGTGGAGACGCAGATCCTGTAGGTTTAGAAAAATTGCTTGCACTCATTCAAAAACTGGAGGAATTATTCTCTATCTTGATAAAAACTTGTGCATCACAGGGAAATTTTCTGTGAAACAAGATTTCTTGAAGCAATAAGATGCCAATATCTGTATAACTTTGCCTGGGGTACCAGAGCTATCAGACATACAAGCCACCAGACATACAAGCCACAGCTCAGAAAAGCTAGCGTCAGAAAGACAGACAACTGAGATAAGAGGGAGGGCATCCATATGGAGAGAGGTAATGAGGTAAGCTCCTCATGCTTCACCTACACGTATACACTCATATATAGCTTATGTAGCTGCCAAACCCAAAAGTTCCTTTGTGTTGTTCCCATTTTGAAAATCTATGAGCTACAGGTGTGAACCACAGTACTGCCATCATATCACCTCTTTTACTGGCAGTAAATTGTATTTATCCAACACAATCTGCTTAGTTCAGCTCACAGGAGCTGGAGCACATCAATCTACACCAAGATACAGCCCCTACAACATTATTGCAGATCTGAAATACTGATCCACTCAGTGGGAAACAGGGAGCCAAAGACGACCAATCACCTGCCTGAATAGGTGCGGGCAGAGGTAGATGCCTTGGGAATTAAATATTGCACATTAGCTTCCTGATAAAAACAGTTGGGCATTCTGATTATACACTTTCTGATTATATTGAAAATTCTTAACAGCATTCTAGTAATTCATATTCATAACATTTGAACCCATAATCCCTTTATTTTTATTGTCCATAGTTCATTTTTCTTACATTGCTAATACCATTCTTAGGAAAGTGCCAAGCAGGTATACAACGCTGAGCTATGTCAATGTAGAAAATACTGCAGGTTTCAAGCATTCATAAAAAAGATTTTTTTTTTCAATAGAAAAAGAAATCGTAAGAGATATTTAAAAACAGACAGGTGATTATGAGAATAGCTTCTGGTCCACACTTACTCAATTATGAATCAATTAAGATTCACAGACTTCCTCTCCTTTTTAAGGCCATTTTCCAGAATTATCATCCATAATTTCCATATACAGGATAAAAGGATTAGAAGTTTGCCTAGGAAGATATTCAAATAAAAATGGAGCTGCCATATAAAAACCTTATAGGATATTGTAGAAACTGGAAAATAACTAGAGTCACCACTATTTATTTTAAAGTTTCTAAAAAGTGTAATACAGGGGCTGTAGAGTGTAACACAAATTTGTATCTCAACTTAATGCAAGAGAAGTATCTTTGCAGGTTTTTCTTTCCTTAAGCATGTAAAGCACAAGAGTTCTGATAATAAACAGTATGTACTCACAACTCAGTGGGATGTAATGATGCACATGAAGACAGATCTGAGTTGCAAAAAAAAGTGTAATAAGAGATTACCTCTTTCTGCTGAAAAAAAATCTGAATGACATCTCAATTTCTAGGTAAAAATGTTACTACAAGTTCAACAAGCATATAGGGATCATAAGCTTTTAATTAACATGTGATGTTTCAAGCATCAAAAAGGACAGTGGAGAAGAAACAACTGACGTTTAAAATCATCAGAACAATGACTTCACACATTTCTAAAGTAATTCTGTTCTGAGACACTTGTGGCAAGCCTATGCAAATATCTTCAGGGTTTTTACTTGTTTCACTAAATACTTCTTAAGAGAACAAAATCTTGGCTCAATTTGGCACAATTTTGTTTTCAAAGCTTTCGGACCTCAATTCATTTACCATTTAATACTAGACCATAGTTACATCAGGAAATGAGTTAAGGTATTTCATATCTTCCTTTCAGGGCAGCACTCCCTGCCAGAGCCCATTCCTACCTGCTTCCCTTTCATGTCACTACCGCGCTCAAATCAGAGGTCAAAGTTAATTCCTATTCTTAGTTAATCCACCTGAATCTCCTGAAATCCTCAAAGAAACAATTTAGAAACTAACAATGTAATGGGAGTATTTCAAAGGCAGTTAATTTTTAATACACTAAAAGTTATTATTCTACCCCGTTTGTTTTATTCAGTAAAACCCCTAGAATTTTCCAGACGCTTCATCATAAAAAGGTCTCAATATACATCTGCATACAAGCTCCTGATACGTAGCAACCAATGTATTAAAATGAAAGAATTTAATTAAACAAATGCATTTCAATCCTCAGGAAATGAGATCTTCATGTAGAGAAACAACAGAAAAACAAAAGATGTAACCATTACCAGCAGCTCGTTTCACAGACGAGCACTAGTACTTTACCCGTTTTTGCAAAATACTTTGGAGACTCTTGGCTATGTTACTTTTATCCTCTCCTTACTTTTTGTTTTAGTTAGTAACGTTATCACATAGTTTTTCTCATCCCCAAGTCTTTCTTTTCCCATTCATCATTAATCTTTCAACCCTCTGGATATCTTCTCTTTTCTGTTGCAACCATGTACCTCCGACCTCTCTCCAGATACCATCGGAACTCCTACAGCCTCTCGCCTGGACTCCAAAGCCACCAGAGTCCCTCTCATATTCTGTTTTTTCTCTTGACATCACTGAAACCACTGTCACTAACACTGACATCTTCCTTGACAAGGCTCAGAAGAACAAACTTCAGCCTTCTTGGTAGTCCTTTAGAGTTATCCTCACTTGGGTATTTGAAGTCAGTGATTCTGTCATGCCTTGGTCATCTCAGCACTGATTCGGAACACGGGATAGACACCCTAAATTCAGGACATATGAGAATTTCTGATAGGCAGTGATAATCTATTTCAGTGGGGCTCTTCAAGTACATATACCCCTTCTCTTCAGATAGCTCTAGAAAGCCTGCTAAGATTGCATTATGTCTATTACCAAGTAATTTAACCACAAATATTTAGCAAACAATATACAACAATGTAAATATCACATATCAGAATATACAGTGCTAAATTTCAACCTGACATAAACCTGCAGAGTCACTATTCAGATTCTTGCCTGTTGTCATGAATTAACTTTTCAAGAAGGTGCTAATGGTCCGGCCTCTTGATTTTTCACTTTTCAGCCATATTGCCTCTCAGCCTTTTAAGCCTATTACTGGATTGCTTCAAAACTTATTTACCTCTGAAGCCTAAAATTCCCAACTGTCCGACAGAAAAGTCATTTAGTAATTAATTTAATCCCAGACAAGACATCTGTCAAGGCAAAGGGCAGAGCACGTTCAATATTCATATGCTAGTATTTTCAGAAACACATTTGATGAATGTCAGGCACAGATTCTTAGGGTTTTCTCCCACTTACTAGAAAATTTTTTTCCACCTAAAGGGAAATACCTTGTTTGATACACTGTTGTACAGGTGAGGCCATAACCTAAAATATCTTCATTCTTGTGTTTTTACCAATAACACACATACTTGCTGTTACTATTTTGCAATGAATCAAAAAGCTATGGGCTTTACGATATTTCTAGGCTCTGAAAGAATTCACTTTCATCAGTTCCCCTATTTTAAGGGATTCCAACAAACTGATAGCAGCCAGCAGAAAAACACACAGGGCCACCCCTCCAGATTTTGTAACACTAAATGGAATTTTACTGTCCATCCTTCAGAATTCCGAGGCTGGAAAAACATGGTAATTTACTTGGCAACTGTCCTCAACAGCACACAGCAGCATCACATATTAGCTTTATGCTTCGCATTCTATGTCTTCCTGCAATCTGTTACAACCCAGAAACTGGTGAGCTCACTGCTCTGATCTGTCATATTACATGGTGTCACCATTCAGTTGCTTACTATTAGCTTATGCTAAATAGTAATACATACAATCAGTTTTGACTCAGTTGGCTCCAGCCTGGAGTGAAGCAGAAGCAGGGCTCATGGGCAGGCACTGCCTTGGTGGTCAGGTGGCTGCACTGCTGCCTGTTATTCCCACCTGCAATGTCCATTTGACCACATTCTACACTGGACTCAGCTGGTGAAAGTAGATTTATCAATACTGTAAGTCTGCTCACTACAGCTGCAAATTTACCAGAAGTAGGGAAAAGAAGGGTAAGATTGAGACTTGCCTAATTTATGATGAAAGAACCAGATTTGCCATGCATTTCATAGAGAGGCTACTGTGAAATACTCTCAATATTAGTATGGAGAGGAGCAGAGGGGAAGTTGGAAGATGATATTGGGCTCTGAAAATATGAGCATCAAAATCAAATACTCACATAGAGACAGCAATACTTCAAGGATGACAAAGAAGAATCTTCAAAAGCCATCAAATTGCAGCATCCTTTGCTTTTCAAAATTATGCCTATGAAAAAGTCATACTTCATTCAAAGACCATTGTATGCACAGAAGATTGTCTTCCTAGCACCAACAATGAAAAACATCAGTTGTTCAACCACAGCAGAGCTTGCAAGTTTTTCAAGAAGGCCCTTTTGTTTTGTCCAAAATGGAAAAGCTACAAAGATTTGTAAAATCCTTAATTAACGAGCAGGTTAGCAGTTCTGCATTTACAGGCTTACTCACTGTCAAAGTAGTTTGGTATCTAAAGTACTGAGCTATCTGAAAACCCAAGCATTGATTTTTTTTTTCCCCATATTTAAAGAAAGCTCACCTTCTTTTGAAAATCAGATTCAAACATATATCAATAAAAAAATTATTTAAAATATTCTAATCTGACTGGGAAAGGGAAGACAATCTTAATACAAGATAACTTTATTAAATGCAAAATATTAATATGTATATTTTGGTCTTCACCTACTGTTTTCTCACTCAGACTTTCCCCATGCGCATTTTTGTATAGTATCTGGCAGTCTGGGTTTATAGGTTCTTTTATTGCTATAGGAGACAACATACGAAAGCTTTGGTATTCATGCACTTAACACACGGCAACATTTTCACAAGTGCATCCACATGGCAGATCAATTCTTGTTTTAAAATCAGTGCCAAAGTTAGTATTGAAAGACTCTTTCAATAAAAGATTCCACTGAGGCATGAACTTATTAATGAAATTAAATAATGATATTCTATTAATCTCTTAAGGTTTGGGTTGATTGTACACTTGGAAGGTAGATTTAAATATGCAGTAGCATGTTTGGAAAGATAAAATATGTTTTTCTGTCTGTCAAAACTGCAGACAATACATTACTGCCAATGGAGTATTTCTGCTCCATCTAATATTTTCCACATTAGTTAGCGGTTCTTAGTTCTATCTATTTCTATCCTGAAAAATGAAGAACATTTTATTCACATCTTGATCTGAATTATTTCTATCTATAAAAGCAAATAGCAATACATTTTATTTCCACGTGTCCTAACTGGTGATATCAGTACTATTTTACTGTCTCAAAGAAAACATAATTCTTCATGCTCTTTCAAACATAGCTGTTCAAAGGCTGCGTTACATCTGCTAGACATTGCTCTGAAAGGCAACCTCCCTTTTCATCAATGCAATTTCATTGCTGAAATCAGTTGTAAACACTCCACACCAACTACAGATCTCTAGCTACTGACTCACGCCTCCACTTGTAACATAATGATGGGCTACCAGAGGCTCAGGGCTGCTGGCACAACGGGGCTGGTGCTCTCCCAGTCTGCAGGGGTAAGGCAGTGGTCTGACTGCACACAGCAAAAAGAGGCTTTGCTGGTGTAAGTATGTAACAGGAGAACTTGTTAATCAACAGTCCTGAAAAGGCGATGTCCAGTCTTTGACTCCTTTCCTGATTGTATTATTGATGGAGCTATTCCATCTGTGTTCTCATACTCCAGGACTATTTCACATATGGCCCTCTCCATCCTTTCCAAGTTACTTGGAAAATCATTAAAAAAATATTTTCAGATGGGAAAAAAGTTGTACTATAGTTTTAGAAACATTTTATATGAACCTGAACAGTTAAAGAAAAGTGTGCATCCAGGATACCTGAATAGGTCAATCACGGTTTCAGAGCAGATGACTAATGCTGCTATTGCAACTAATTCCAGGTGCCTGGAAAAGTCCATCCCACCATAAGTATCCCATATGTAGCACTCCACGTTATATGTGTGTATAGACATGCGTAAGTATCTTTCCATGGATACACACATATGCAAATAAAATAGTCTGATGTTCTGAATTATTCTTTTAGCTGAAATTCAGCCTGGTTTTGATATCTAAAGGGCTAAAAGTCATAGAACATTGAGAGAAAATGGTATTCCTTTGATCACTATGTGCAACAGTTTTAATGGCTTCCCTTATTTTCACATAATAGACCAATTATTTTCTCATATCTTTTATCATAATCTACACAAGATAATAAATTCCTGCTTGCCAGATAAACCAACCATTTATCAGCCATTCATTTACCATGGCTTTGGAAGGACTGTCTATTTTTATTTGAAGCTATCATGTCTATTTTCAATGACCATCATTTGTTTCAGGCATTTTCTTTTAAGGCAATTATTACTATTTGATACTGCATGTTAAACGTTAACATTCAACAGACGTTTTCTGAACTGGTAATTTGTGCTGTTGTATTCAGTATATAAGCCTGCACAAAGCTGAACAAGGAAGCCATTTATATAAATTCAAAAAGTTTAGACTGCTGTTAATAGGTGTTTATATAGCAAATACAACTAAAATATTTCTTTAGAAAACCTTCTGAACTCACAGATATCTTCAATAGCCTGGATTTAAAAAAAAAAAGATAAAAGCTATAATTTCACAATCTCTGCACATCGTGAACTCAGTGAAGGCAAGAAGGCTTGAGTGAATAAGACCATGGGCTTACAGGTTAAAGTTCATAAAAAAGGTGAGAATTTGTTGAAACAATTTTCTGGAAAACATCTTAAAAAATTTCTGTGTGCTGACCCATGGAAGTTTTTGTGCATTGGTTTCTTCTCACATTTAAATCCTATGTTAAAATCCACAGGGAATGGATAGCATGCAACACTACATCTACATTCAGAAAGCATCTGTGTCATGAACTGAGATGATACTTCAGCGAGGCACATTCAGCTCTGATTTACCAGCACAGTCAGAAAATCCCCAAACTACATCTACACAGACCATAGCTGGCATGAATATAAATATTTGTTATAAACCCACGGTATGGAAACATACCTGGAGCTGAGTGAGTTTAGGGAGAGTAAATGGGCATAATTAGCACTAGAAATAATGTAAGGTGATGCTAACATCAGGCAATTATCGTTTTTAAAAGCTGCTAAGTAGTGTTAATTGGCTGCTATTGGACTACAGTTTTCCAGGTTTTACACAGCAATATTCACAGCAATTAAGCAAAATGTACTAGGTGACATAAGAAATAATGGAAATGTCAAAACCAAGATTTTTTGGATGAGGGGCTTGAATTCAGACCTCTGACTACTGTTGTAAAATGAATCTGATTTTGCCAGCTGAGCCACGCTGACGTTAAGTGCCTTCCTGTTATGTTGCACATCACAGAATACCTAACAATAACCAGTATCCCATATCTGTCATCTCTATATCTGCCAACTACTGACACATATTTGCATGAAAATGCATGAACACATACAGAAATTCATCTGTTGAAGAAAGACAGCTTGTTTCAGCTGGAGTTTCTAGACTTACAGCTAGCAAAACCAAGCAAAATCATGGCCAAAGGTTATTGCATATGAGGGTTTTCCAATTCAGCTGCCTCCCATGTAGTTTACTCCACTCCTGGTAATCTGGTCCCTAAATAACATGCTGCAGAGGGGCACTTCCTGCTGCATGCAGCAGGATACACCAAGTCAGCGTGGACTGCTGTGCAGGGCTGTCAGCAGGACACGCATACTTTTACACTCGCCTGCTTCTGCCAGGGTCTTGGCCACTTCTATGGATCAAAAAGTTATTCCATGAAAAACTTATTGGGCATCACTAGATTGCTTTTTACATGCCAGGAATCCCTGATTTCCCACCCCCCACCCCCAAAAAAACAGTTCTCCCTAGTCTCATACATCTATTTAATAGATATTTAGATACCAATTGCAAGACCATGTCATAGCCAAATGTGTAAAACCAAATAGATCAAACTGGATTATATTTTCCCTGAAACTACAGAAATCAAGTACAACTTGAATATTTTTTTATAAGGACAGAAAATGTGCTGCAGAGTAGGGAAGCCTTCCACAGAAATAAAAAAGGAATAGGGGGAGCTTAATTCTAAAATTCTATTTCTTGGATTCACTTGAGGTAATTTCAATACAACCAGCACTTCTCTTGTAGTTCAGACACAGTAAATTAATCCCTCTAAAGCCCAAATGAAGTAACATACACAGAAATAACAATTCTACTTAAGCTAATAGCAGGATGATTTTTCAATCTTTTATTTCATGGACTTTACGAATTATTTGTGCAGTAAGATGTGTCACCCTATTCTTACATGCAATACCTCCTGTAAGTGCTACTAAAAACTTGCACTCCTTACTGACATCAAGATGACCATGAGAGCAAGCGTTTGAAGAACTAGGGTGAGGGCTCCTTAATTTTAGTCATATATTTCAGGAACCTAAAATACAGAAAACACACCTGGAAATTTTCCTTTAATTTTTTTCTGTCCTAAGAACACAAAAATAGCCATACAGGTTCATATTAAGCGCCACCTAGCACAAGCTTTCATCTCGAACCGTAGCCATAGGCAGATGGTATCAGAAAACTAAAGGAAGCCTGGTAGGGTTAACATCTACAACATCTCCCCCAGTAACCTCCCAAGTTTAAACTATTATGAGATGCTTATCTATTATTAAGATAACTAAAGGCCATACTGATTACTGTACATTCAGACTGACTTCTTTTCCTGTATGTTTTCCATAAGCATTTGTTCTAGAATAGACTTCCTTCTCTTCAAAACTTGATAATTGGGTGACTTTAAGATGTACTCACTAATTTTATTCAAGCTAACATGAAACACCATTAACAACTTTACTATTGTTTGGTGAAATACAAGAAGTTTTAAAATTTAATGTTACAAAGTTAATAGATTTGTAATAAAAAATAAACAGTAGAGCAAAAAAATGTATGCAGAAATGAGCTTTGCTCTGAAATTTTTTAATTACAAATTATTCCTCCATGACTTGTGCTGAGTCATTGCCCACCTGTAAATATTTGTAGCAGATATTCCAAGATATTGCTCACATACTTTACTTCAATTATTGATGCCTCATTTTATTTCCACATGGCCAAAACTGACTTAAGTATTACTAATTGTAAGCAGGTAAGATAAGCACAGCAACAAACAGAACAGTGATAAGAGACTGAATTTTCATCTTTGGTTCATGTCTGATTTATTATTGAGTGACATGATTTAACGAACTGTGAATTTCAAAGTGTGGTGTCTACACAAAGCTTTACTCATTTCACTATACCCTTACACATATTACAGTTAACAGTAACTGTAGCCTTTAAATCACCTTTTCACACAGCAATTTCAATATAACAACAGGATTGGTCTATGACTGATGTCATACACAGCAGGAATTCCTCATGAGGACACTTAATATCCAAGTGAACATATTTTATTGAAAGTAAGTCTTCAGAGCCTGACTAATTTGGTCAGGTTGCCATGTGAATGAAGCACTCCATTTTGTTCCTCTGTAGTTGTATTTCTCCTCACATTTTGCTTTCAACCCTTGTTTCTAAAAAGGCTTTCCATCACCAAGAGATCTGCATGAACATCTTCACCTTTGCTGGTCATTTCAGCAACCCTTCAATAAGGTTTCATAGAGACGAATGATTTGCGCAACAGAAATGTTTTATTCATGTTTGAAAATGACCCAGATGAAACCTAAAATTATAATTCACTCCTCTGTTTTCAAGAAAAAAGGCTACATCTTGGATTTAACAGTAACAGTTTTTAATAATTGCTAGCGACAAATCATTTTCTCTGGAATCTATTCGTACCTGGTCTATAGATACAGTTGGACTCAAATGCCCTAACTTTAATACCACCTTTACCATGAAGGTTTTAGAAAAGTCATTTTTAAGCTTTATTCTGAAGCCCTCACAGTGCTTAAAGCTATATGTACATAAAGCACATAAATGGATTAACAGTTTCTGCAGCATAAATCAGTGCTTACTGATCTTACTAGATACAGATATTTAAGTGGCATCTGCCAACTGGCTCGAGTAGGGACCTCCAGAATTCAAAACAGAAGTGTTTAGAAGCATCTAGAGGATTATTTTGTTTCCATTCAATCCAGTATCTTATCCAGCTTACTATGTCTGTACAACTGCCCTGAGCACTGAATGCTAAAATACCATCAAAACCTTTGAAGCAGCGTTATAAGACAGCTATTCATCAGCAACAATACACCTCTTCTCCCTGCTTGATTTCTATTAAATGTTCTCACCACACAAGAGAAATGTTGAGAAAAAAAATTCTTCCCATATTATTAGTGGAGGAACTTAACTGGAGTTCTCAAAATTATCTTCATCTTAATAGCAAATTTTCCATAGTGTTTAAGTGCATGATACTCAAGTCCTTTCTTAATCCTATAAAAATTAAAATTAGCCTTATTCTCATGTTTTATCTCAAGGTGAGATGATCAAAATTGAAGACAATACTCTAGATAATGACAGAGGAAATTAAAAATAATACCATTGTAATTTTAAATTACTTGATACTCTGTTTCCCAAGTTTCTCTTAGCATTTCTCTTTCAAATTTCTTACTTTTGTACATTTTATCTAGTTAAATTATAATTAAAGTTTTTATAAGATTTGGAATCAAGCTTTCTAATCTCCTTAAAGAAAGTCATATCAAAATGTGATCTGGGGTTATTTTGTTTCCCCAAAAAGCTCTTCGCACTTCAATAAATATTTTGGTATAAAAAAACACACAAAACAAAAAAAATCAAAACAGGTGAATCAAGTACCTTCCTAAAACTTTTTTTTTTTTACACTAAGTTGTACTTACTAAAGTAGGTAAAGCTCTACTGTAAATAGTGTTAGTAATTGACAATTTAACAAAATTGTCATTCACTAAGACAATATTTACTGTAGAGCTGAGCACTTTAAGATGCAACTATAGTGGTAAAATGTGGTCAACTATGTGGAAAATAATTCCATCTTCCTCCACTTCTCCCCAAAGGCAAACCAGAATGTCAAAACTGGTTTTATCCCAGGGAGAATATCTTATCCCAGGACTGCTGCCTGTAGTGTGATGGACTACACTTTTCCACTTTCCTAGTGGTAGATCTATAGGGAAGTCCAGACCTAGGGAAAACCTGCAGTGGTGTTAGAAACAGCTCAAAAGTTAAGCTTAATCACTGTTGCACTTGTAAGTACACATACATTTATGAAAGGTGCTGAGCAGTTTTCATAATCTCTAGTTATTGTACTATCAGTAAGGTTACTCATTATAGCAAAAAAACCAAAAGACTAATACAGTTGATGTTCCAGCTTCTTTGAAGTAGAATAATCATCACAAGATTTAATTGTAACATCCAAAAAGCCCACAGAAGTCCTACTATTTATAGTAACACATCTATAACCTCCAGACAGGAAGTCTATTTTCAGACCCATCTTTATTATGATTTCCCTTGGAGAGAAAATGAACAAAACCCACAGATCTAGTTTATAACTCAATCAGATCAGTCTCACTGTAAATGATCTCTTAAGAAACACTTCCTCACTCAAAAAAAATCTCTAATCAACAGTTCAGTATTTTTTAGAAGTCTCTAAACAGGCACATTCCTGCATATTTATACTGTGTCGGTTGATGCACTTCAGTTTTGGATTGCAGCTAATGAGGAATATAAAGAACTGGCTAAGCTACATAAAACAGGCTAAATCACACTCACTAGTGAAGTTCATTAGGTGAACAAAATGTTAAGTATTAAAGTGAAAAGATAGTACGGTTGAGGAGAAAATTCCAGTATTATATCAGAGTGGTAAAAGCTAAGTGAAGGGGGTAACAACTACATCCCTGTGGCTACCGCATCCCTACCCCACAACAATATTTAGTAATTAAGACAATGTAACATATCAAAGTAGATACGGAATTATATCCCAGAATAGTGCACACAAGCTCAGTTTGTAGAGGTTTGGAAGGCAAGGACCAAGTCCAGGGAAGAGGAACCTCCTTCATAGCTACAAGGAGCCACAGGCACTGGAACTGGTGTCAGTAAAACCCAGAATTACATTGATTTTTCCAATAAGTTTAATAAGATAATCACTGTGTGGAAAGCTATAGAATAAGTACTAATTCATCATAAGTCATCTTACCTTTACTCAGTTTTATTTATAGCTACAGTCCCAGGTTCAAAATAAGTATTAATTCATGGGTTAGATTTTTAAGGCAGAAAAAAGGGCGTGTGCTGGTGAGGAAGAACAGCTTGAACTTTAAAGCTAATCCAACAGTAACTTCAAGGTATACCAGTAACAAGTATCCAGCTCCTCACACAGTTGCTGACATGAGTGCTGGTTTTCAATATCAAAGCTTCTGAGCTCCAGTGTGCATGGAAAGCACAGAGCATCCGTGTGGAATAATCCAGAGATAAAAACCTGAAGACAGGAGTATTTGCTGGTCTCACTATATATATATATAGGGATACTTCAGAAATTGGAGCATTTCAATCTAAGGTACCTGTACAGGATTTTATAGTTTCAAAGGAACATGACACGGAACAGAGGCAACCACAGAAATATCCACAGCTAAAAGCAGTCGGGTCCTGGGGTTAAATGGAGACAAGTTGTCAGGCAGCTCTCGAAATGCTTGAAATACACTGCAAGGCATTTTTCTTAAGCAAACACAGGGATTATCCCCAAATAAGTCTATGCCTTTCTATGGTGACAGACGGATAAGGGAGATGAAACAGAGGTTATCTGGAATACATGCTCCTGGGCAGATGGGAGCAGCACTGCTCAAAGTGGGCATAATGTGGGCTCTACGCTGCATCACAGCAGGACTCCTGTTCAGCTATAGCATGTCTACAGTGGGTTTCAAACACATGGCAAATGAAAGGTTTACCAGGAAAAAATACCTGCACAGAGCCACACTGCTATGCATGAGGAGGCATAGGCAGATAAGTCCATGGCCATTGGGAAGCACTGGTGTGGCTGCTGGGGGAGGTTCTTTCATTACACTGTGGACCAGGTCTCCTAATAGAAGGAAAGCTTTAGTTTCTAAGCTTTAAATTTTGTCAAATGAGAAAGCTTGCAAAACATATCAGCACTATCTTCCTACCACACTGAAGCTGCGCAGTTCGAGTATCATGCTCAAATTACAACTGCATGATCTATATCTATACAAAGTGCAAAACTTTGTGCTTAAGTAACAGCATGAAAAACACAGCCCTGCCAAACCTGAGAAGTCATTCCTGGGAGTAAGGGCTGTTGGGAGAGAGCAGCCTCCCAGAGACAGCAGCAGACACACAGACCAATGCAGCCATTCCCACACAGCTGTTTCTCAGTTTAAAATCAATGCAGAAAGATGAGTTATTTATCATCTTGCAAGTGTGTGTGTGTGTGTGTGTGATATCTATGTCAATATATTCCACAAGATTCTTTCTTTTGTCTTGTTTCTCTCCAGATAATCTCTGGGGCAACTGGTTACTCTTCCCTGAAGGTCATCGGCCAGGGGCCCATCCAGAAAGTGCTGTCTCTGAACAAAAACCAGATGACAGACAGCATGGTCCTATGGGGTTCAGCAATAACTGCAGGAAGTCTGATTTGTCAGAAAAAGTCTGAAAAAAAATATTTATATTTCTATAACTTTGAAAGAACATTGACAATGTCTAAATATTTCTCGTAAGTCTCTAAGGGTTCAGTTTTCTTATTCAAAGTACACATGCTAATAGAAATGTTTTGAAAGAGCCTGATCTTCTTCCCTTTTCCCCTCAGGTTTCTGATTTACAGACATTTCAAAAGATTTTCGTTTAAAATAGCTGTATTTATAACTTGCTAAAACCTTTACTCTTTCAGCAGGAAGCACTGCAGATGGACTCGCACTGTGGCTCCAGCCCCTGCAAACACACAAGTGACCGTGCCAAGGAAACATATCACCGACATCAACGGGACTCTTGCCCATAGATATGACACGAGCACATCTTTTCATCTTTTCACATTTAAGCAGAGGCATTTAGGCTGGCAGTGTGGTGGGCAAAGAGGAAGCACACGTATAGCCA
Organism: Chauna torquata; assembly: GCA_013399475.1. Lineage (NCBI taxonomy): Eukaryota > Metazoa > Chordata > Aves > Anseriformes > Anhimidae > Chauna > Chauna torquata. The sequence continues at coordinate 131,276 of VXAL01002049.1, read as the reverse complement.
CTGCTCAGCATGAGGACAGTAACTGGAGTGCAGCCAACCCCTTGACCACAACCTTAGCAAAAGCTCACCTCCAGAATAAGGCTGTAAAGTCATGCAGAACCTACCTGCCTGCTTATCCTCGTCTACACAAACATACACAGATTTGAGGTTTGGTTTTAATACATTTACCAACCCATTGAGCCCACAGACAATTGCTGCCTTTGTTGTGATATTTGGTCAAATATGCTAACAGAAAGCTTTCTTTAAACCAACCATGATTACAACAAGAAATTGTGCAGTTTGCAGAAAGTTATCTGTTTAAAATATTTTGGTACACCTCTGATATATATATACACACACATACACATACATATATGTACACACACACACAACTTTGCAATCCCTTGGAAAAATTAGTGCTTTAAGTATGAGACAGAAAACATGCGGAAGCAGAGTTATTTTCCTTGGAACTTAGTACTAACGTTATTAATGATCAATATTAATAGTCCATCTGAGTTGATGTGCACTGTCAGGTATGAAGACTAAAGTAGTAAAAATGTATATACAAATGCTTTAGGAAATTGGCAAGGGAGGCATTAAAAAATGAACATATATAAACAATTATTTCAAAATGATCATTACAAATCTTATCACAACAATATTGCATATTGTAGAAAAATAATTTGACTGTCTTAACTTCAAGAAACAGACAAAATGAGAAGCACAAAACCCATTAAAATCCAGCAAATATCAATTTTTATTTTTTTACTTGATTCATTTCAACTCAATGTGCCTCACTGCTAACCAGTAAACGTCTTGGAAAATTAAAGTAATTGCAGGAATCAGACTTAGAAGGAAATTTAAATTCAATCTCTTATAACCAGAATATTAATAGCAGGAAATTCTTGAGCCATAGTTAAGTTTATTTCGTGCCATTAAATAGTGGCACTTGTTTTTCTTACATTTAATTCTGTTGGCAGTAGCAGCTCAGTAACTGAGATAAGTGCAGCTGTAAACATCTAAGAAGTGGAGTTTACCTTAAGTCATTGAAGTCCTGTTAGTCTATAAGAAATTTAGGAAAATTGCCAAAAAATGAGAAAAAAGGAAATCAATTTTCAAAATCAATATGCCTGATAACACCCATGTACCAGTGGAAAAAATGGCTTGTGATGTTCACATCTGTGAAAGAAAATAGTTACCTGAATATATAAAGCATTATCCAGTTAGGTATACATTACTGAGATTACGGGATTACATGGGGCATCAGGTTGATACTATGGGAAGGGGGCATCACATGGGTAAAACAGAATGCGTGCTGTTTGCTGTGGGATGGAAAAACATCTCAAATTTGACTTTATACAAGTTCAGGCTTAAGTGTCCTTCCCTCTGAACAGTAGACTTAATTTGATGGCAAGTTGTGTTCAGAAATCAGTGATTATTTAGTAGTTACATTTTACTTACTTTGATTTCTTAATGAACTGAAAAAATCTTTAAACTCAAAGGTCTTTAGATCCCTGATGAGCTGTTACAGATATTTCTGAGCTAATTCCATCACCTTGACCACAGCTACTGAAATACAAATGGGTAAGATAATACCTATAGATCACGCTTTGTCACAGAGCCCAGCAAGCCCAAGGTACCTACCTCACTCGAAATCCATTTCTGGGATACCTTCACACATCAAGATTTTCAAGCTCCCAAAGAGCTCCTCTGCCTTATGCATATTTGATAAATAAACAATTTTGACAGCAAGGTCAAAACAATGACAAAAGCTATTAAGTGACATTTGGCATGCTATTGCCCTATTTCTAAACAAGCACAGAACCAGCATGAGCATCCCGAACCCTGCACATTAATACACACACCTTTTCTCAAGCTTTTTATGACTTACTACCACACCGCTCTACCAAATGCACACTTGATGTGCAGTCATGCACTAGTCAAGTATCATCAACCACTATGGAGATAAAGAAAAAAATCAATCATAATGCCTCAAATACCATTAAATTGTACTTTGTTGTAATGTTTGACAAATTTTGAGATCAGTTCAACAGCTGGCACTCCAAGACCTGCAGCAACACTGGTAAATTTTACTGCCTTGATTTTTTGCATTTTTTTCTCCCTCTTTGGTAATGTATCTGCCCCATATGACACTTAATTCTTCTCAAAAGCTACTATGAGTTTCAAGTCTAAATCCAGCCCATCCTAGCTATCATTTAGTTTACAAATACCAAGCTTTAAGCCATAGTCAGGACAGCAGAACCTCCTCAAGTAACCCACAGAACAAGTGCATAGAAGATTTAATTATCTTCCCTCATAAGAGGGAAGATATTTCTTCCCTCATGCATGTTTACTTTGTTCACAATTTTTCCCCTGCTCCCTCCCTGAAGAATTTGGTGCTGGGCAAATTATTTCATCTCTAGCAAGTCTGTAGCATGGGAACCTGTGCCAAATTGCATTTTCTAGCTCTTCTCCCATTTTTCTTGGCCACCCAAAATATACTATGAGACCAACTGCCTTACAGGTCCAGTTCCTTACCTTCAGGTTTGCCCTAATCAGTAGCTTGAATAGACAGCGATACATCTCTGTAGGTCCTTCTAAATTTTTAAGCTCTGTCAAAAGATTATATATAAATCATTCATCTTTCACATAGGTAAACTAGGGTGGATTTCAGCCACTTCTGCTCTTTCTGGTGGTGATGGGGCCTTAAAGCCACTGATGTATTTTGAAAAAAGGAGTAGTTTGGCACAAATCCAACCCGTCTCTATTTTCACATCAGTTTTCTGTAATGTTTATTTTTCATGCTAACTCTAAATTGCTGTATATAAGCCGATTACTATGGTTGAATAAAGTGTTTGCATAGTAACTGTTTAAGGTTTGTTATTTATGAAGTTTTGTACAAGACGTGAACTGTTCTTACTAGACAGAATGGGATTAAGAAATACATATAAACACAGAATACAATGAAATGCACTGAATAGGATGATGAGGAAAGAAGTGGAGTATAACAGGCTCTAATAACGCTTCTATCCTAATGCTGCGTATACATTTAATTTAAATATTATTTCTTTATTTAGAGTGAAATAGGACAAAGGTATTTCCAGAGTGGTCATTTAATAGCCCATTTGCATTGACAACTGTTATCTAGTCAGATATTGTGAACTGCAAATCACTTTTTTAATACCTAAAGGAAAATACCCTTAAATTTTGCTTGCATTTTATTTAAAGTTAAGCATTTGTCTTCAGAGAATAAAACAGGTGTTTTCTGTTCCTTTAGCTTAACCCATTTTGTTTGTCTAGCAAACAAAAAATGGTTACAGACACCAGGTTATCTTACAAATAGATAGTCCCTTGTTTTGGCAGTGATGCAGTTGCATGTAGAAGTACTTGCTTTCCTCTGGCATGCTCACCATGCAAGACTTCTTCCAACATGATCACTGCAATACAGGTTTTACCAGGGGGAAAGAAAAACTGATGAGATCTCTAGGCTTCATGGGGACAAATGCTGGGGTTCTGGCTTCCCATCAGGCACCAGAAAGGGCTGGAAGAGCTTTGCCTATAGATGCTTAAGTGGCAAAAGAGATACAGAGTGGTGGTGGGGTGACAGGAGGGTGTGAAATCAGTCCATTGCACCAGGGCTACTTTAGTGCACTTTCATACAGAATAATGCTCAGGAGTCCCTATGGTTATAATTATATATATTGATAAATGAAATTATGCAAAAAATGTAAGCATTTTAAAAAGGCTAAATAGCTATTTAATTGCTGTCTGAACAACTGCTGCACCATTTATGTCCTTAGAATGACAGTAATTGTATACAAACCTGACACGTAAGCTCTAAGAAAGCCACTTGCAAATTGTTGCCATACAAGGAGAGCATAAACGGCAATTATTTGAGCTTTGTAAAAAATGAAATAATTCCTCAAAAAAGAAAATATTACTACCTGTAAGTGCTTCTTCAATTAAGAGCATCAGCATCTCAATTAAGCTTCTATTTTCAGGGATTTATATGGTAACTAAGCTGCAAAGATTTGCTCAAGGGCACAATACGACAAAAAAAAATCCTAGCAGCAGAATTTGTATATATTTCTGAAAAAAATGGAGGAGTTAACTATCTTGAACTTGCATAACCATCCCTGGAGGTCTTCAAAAAAGGCTTGGATTCAGAGCTTAGTGACATGGTTTAATGGTGGACCTGGCAGCGCTAGGTTAAAGGTTGGACTGGATGATTTTAGAGGTCTCTTCCAACCTAAATGGTTCTATGATTCTGAGGTGGAAATGAGTAGCAATGCATTTCAGCACAGTGGTTCAGAGATCATGATGAGGCTTATAAATGGCTCCAGTTATTCATCACTAGCTAAATATTTACTTACATGTCTTCTAGAGCCATCATGGGCAACAACAGCAGTGCTGTTTTACTGGATAATATCAATAGCTTTCTAAAGGCTGACAGAAACCATTTCAAAACTCAGTTATTATTATTGGATCCAAACTATTTTTGGTTATTCTTTAAACACTCTCCCACCCACACAAGGAACATCAGCTTAGAAGATGTGAATTGAGATGAACAACTACCATCTCCCCCTTTCTACTGTTTTTATTACCGATTTACTCCATTTTAAACCAGTTCACAACCCTATGGGTGAACACACTGGTAAATTAACCAATGTCCAATGCCATAGTAAAAAAGATAGTTGTTTTGAATATAGATTGCAAATGGTAAGACTTATTCCAGAGAAAGTAAAGATTCATTGGAATAGATCAGCCCCCGCCAATTCATTCATTAGAAACACTTTGTAAACAATTACAGGAATAGTGGAGATCCAAAGAACAAATATTTGTCTTGTCACAACCCCACCAAGAGGGAAGAAACTAGATTTTAGCAAGGCAAAATCCTCAGTGATAAAGGAGTACCATTCCATTTAAATGCACAACAATATTGTTTTATCCCTACTGAGAGGGTAGTTTTAACAGTATTTGATCTCAGAGAAACACAGGGAAACTGAAACAAAGTAGATTAACTAAAAATATGAAGTTAAAGGGCATTAGTTAAAACTGCATTAATATCTATGAGGCTTCTCAGACATTCAGAATTAACATTGTTTACTCAGTTTAGCTTAATTTATTTCTACGGCCAATCTAAGATCACTTGAATTCTAAGAGCCTGGTTGTCCACAATTTAAAATGCATTTAAAATAATTCAGTTTAAAAGCCTCACTTGGATTATTTTTCCCAATTGTGTCCACAAAAAAATAAGCCACCGGCCTAAGAAAACTTAAAATTCTTTGGAAGACTGTGGGACATGAATTACCACATTGCTTCTGCAGTGTTAATGTCCGCAGAAGCAAAAGTGATATAATGTTTGGGATTTCAAGAGCAATCTCCCTCAGATCCACCATCACTGATAACATGCACATATTATAATTATATTTAGCAATATGAATTTCATGGTAAAATATATCAAATGCCCTCCACCAGCTCCTCTCTCTCTCCCCTCTACTGGACCACAGTAACAGATAATTACTTTTTTTAAAAATCATTTTTGTTAAAACAGCATTACTACCAGTCTCAACTGCTGTAATTGGCTGTTAATTAGGTTTCCCTTGAACTCAACCTAATTGAAACCACAGCAGCCATCCATCTGCTCCTCCACTCAGACTGTCACACACAGACACTGCAAAACTCCCATTTTTAGCCTTTTGCCTTTCTAATTATTTACCGGCAGCCAAATGAAAACATGAACTCCTCCCCTCAGCCCCAGTTCGGTAACTTTAAATTGTTACAGCTTTTCATTACAAAAATGTAAACTGAAAACAAAACAAAGGAGTACAGTGGAACAAGTGAAAGTTTTTTCCTCTCTACTTATTGAGGAGGCATCATCTGGAGCACCATGCTTCATTTTGGGCACCACGATTTATTAAAGATATAGAGTGGATGGAGAAAGCCCTAAGAAAAGCTGCCAAAACAGACTAGGAGACACAGCCTATGGAGATGGATGGAACAAACAGCAGCTCTTGAATCTCATGAAGAGACTGAATGGAAACAACCGTTTCCAAAAAAAAAGTGCCAAGATGGAAAGAATAAGCTGTTCCTCATGCAGTACACTATATATTTTCCCAATTCATCAAGAGACATTTAAAGGGGAAAAAAAGATGGAAAGGAAAGGATATTAACATTGAAATAGATTGCCTGAAAAAAGGATACCAGAATCAACATTATATGCAATTTCTATAGGCAAGAGAAATTCTTTCCAAGAATGATGATGCCTTGGGGTATAGGAATGGATTACCTAATCTCAAAGTCCCTTCTGGTCCCCAGTTTTCTAGGACATGATACACTCATCCTTCCAAGTCATGAACAGCATTATTAGCAGGAAGTTTGTAACAGGCATACCACAACCAGTGTAATTACCATGTCTGTGCCAGAGCAGTGGGGTAGATGACATGGACCTATTCGCTTTCCTGCCTGCAGGAGATGCCAGGCAGCTATCTCCTACTTCCCAGGAGACTCCATGGTTAAAGGAATCAAATTTCAGACAAGTCTACCTCATGCTTCATTCCCGAGTTCTTAACACATCTGACCAAACATGTCCTCTGATGGAGACAATGTAAAACTATCATGTAACAAATAAAACTGAAATCCAACTGAAATGGATTTGGCCATTTCAAGTCTCATCAGGTTGGCTCTGCAACCACAGCGTTGCTCTGTACTGCCATCCTGCACATACAGCTTCATTCTTCAAGCCATAGGAAGGAAAATGCTCCAGAAGCAGCTTAGCTGGTCCTTAGAAGAGGGTACACTTTAGTTAGAAAAACAATGACCCAGAGGGCTGACTAAGGAAGCTAGCTCATGTACTTATGAGAATATGATACTATCCACTGTGCAGTGATCTCAGGGGAACAGACTGCAACACAAAAAAAAGACACTCTGAGTACATCCAGAAAACTGGTGAACCCACTGAAACTCAGCTGTTCAGCACTGCTAAAGAAAGAACAGTCTTTTCTGGGGGTGAGAAATAATGTGAAATTTTGGAGGCAGATGGGCAACACTGTTGTCCTTCTGCTGGGACTGGTCTGCAGTCATGTAAGCAAGATCTGTCTCCTCCCTCCTTCCAAGCCCCTTTGCAGATGACTGAACACTGCTCATTCAAGCTTGGCCATAACCATTCAAATTACAAGAGAGATTCCAACATGGAAAAGCCATGGGTCTCTTGCAGCCTGCGTGTACTTGCTGGACCAGCGCATCTGTGATTTCCTACAACTCACTCATGTCCTCTGATTGCAACCAGCTGGTACCTGTTTCACAGCAGTGCTAGGAGCACCATCTCTGTCAGAAAGATGATTTCCTAAAGAGTGACTTTTATTGCCATGGGCTTCTTGAATACTCTTTCCATCCAAGAAGTCAGCCAGCCAGTCAAACACATCTGTGGGGAAAATGAACATCTAATCCGAGTAGAGAAGTGCTTCTGTTTGTCCTTCTGCGTAGGAAAGGAATGGGTAAGTCATTTGAATTGGTAAATTTTTGGGTTGCTGACATGTTTGAGAGGTTTGTTGTTCTTTTTTTTTTTTAAATCTTTCATAAGTGGAATGAAACCTAATCAAATTACAGATATTGTACAGGCCAGCACAATGGCAGAGCCAACTACCATTCATAGGATCTACTAAGCAATAGCTTTTTTGACACTTGGAGGAAGAGACAGCAACACAAGCGTTAATAGCACAACTTTGCGAGTTCCAAAAAACTTAATTTCCAACATTTTTTATATAAACTATACTTGTTGATACTTAGCATTATTGTCATCACAGGTAAACTTGAACTGAGTGTCAATGGAACGTTCTTAAGAGAACAGAGTTGCAATACTGACACTCCAGGAGGAGCAGGCATTTGAATTACCCACTTCCCACACACCTATCCTGTGCAGCTCTCAGCCACATCCCTCCATCGGATGAACCCAGAGGCGTTTCCGGTAAGAGAAATGCATTACCAGAGCACCCTGTGCTGACCCTAGCCCACTTCTGCATGTGAAAATATATTATCGTGCATGACTACAAGACCCTTCCCCAGCACCACACTTTGCAAGTTCCATGTTATAATTTTTCTGCATGAAAAACTATCCAATTACTACAAAGTAAAAGGTTTTCAAAAAAGCTTTGTGCATTGGTAACATCCTATCCGGTCATATCAAACTTCAAGGCTTAGGAAAAAAAAGACTGTTTTCATAGCGGAATTTGTGTAATATTTATTGCATCACAACATAATTAATTAGGCTTCCCCCAATTTTTTTTTTTTTTTTAAAAAGTAGTGCAGTTCATCACCAGAAGAGCATTGTGTAAGTGTGCCAACTTTTTGCCTTTCCCAATTACAGTAGCCAGGGACAGACATACATTAAATATCCAAGAGAAGTTTTTTTCCCCACAAAGTTATTACTATTTGTTCCTCACTTGCTGACAAACTATTTTCTCTTTTCTCCAGATACCTTTACTTTGGATTACAGATCAAGCAGTGAAAATCTCAGGCCAAGAGGTGAATGCTTTGGAAACATGTAAGCTGCTGAAAATAGGTTTCCAGAAAAGCCTACAGGGTTAATTAATTGGTTTGTTAGCACTCCTGCTGGAACACACCAACAGACATTTTTAGTCTTAGCAAGTTATTTTGATTGCTGTAAGTTTTGTATCTGTTTCTTGTGCTAATTTTTTTTTTTTTTTAGAAGAAAAACTGTTTTCTGTACACAGACCTTGAACTTTGCCATTGGTTTTGGACATGTGATTAGCTGTCTCAGGAACTGAATGTCATTTCACTCTGGATAGCAAACAACTAACATCAACTTTGTAGTCTGATGCTAGACAGATAATTGAAGGCTGTTCTCTAACTTTAAGTAAAAAAGTTACCTGTGGAAAACCTATTGCAAAAGAAGTTTTTTTGTCATGTTGGGTGTACAAAGAAGTAATTTGCTTCCTGACTTACCACTAGCTTATTGGAAGCAATCAAATGCAACAATTTCAAAAGGCTATTACCAACTCACTGTTGAAAAAGGATGGCAAAATAGATTTGATTTACATTTTTTTAAGGTCTTATTAAAATAAAATGCAACTAGAGACTCTACTCATTTCCCTGTCATTTGAAAGTATTCTTAGGGTTGGGAATATTCCAAGCTGATCCTTCTCCCTTCCTTTGTCAGCAGCAGGGATCTTAATGCTTAACTGAAGCAATTAGGAAGCTCCAGATACCCTGCCTGTAAAGTATTTTATTGAATTTAGACCTGAAACTGCATAATTTTATGGTTTCTATTTGTTATTTCTGAGGCAGACTGAAGCAGAGAAATCCAAATGCAGAACTTCCTTTTTTTTTTTTTTTGAGGTTTCTTGCATACAATTCACCTGCTTCTTTTGCCCAGTCCCAAATGACTTCACATTGCAGCACTTGATCTATGCACTTTGCTGAATCAAAATACTTACTGCTTTGAGAAAGCTTTTTTTGTTTGTTTCTTTGTTGTTGTTTTTTAAATGAGTATTTTGGATTGTCTGCAATGGCCTTGCAGCTCCTTGATGCCCACAAGGCTGGGTGAAGCTGTACCTCCCTGAAGGATGTGCTGACAACAGCATTTTCCCTGCCCTGTCTGGTGGTCACACCATATTCCTTGAATCAATATATAGCAGCTCATACAGGGACTGGTGTGAGGACTAAGGAATATGGCATATGCCCACCCATTTTTCTCCTGCAGAAAAATCCAGACTGGTTTTGCTGAACTCTACATTGACCCTATAAGACTTCCTTCCTTACTGAACACATACCAGATATCAAGCACCAGTAACATTCTCCACGCTGTTCAGGCACCTCTGTCCCTCACTCTCAAGCCCCATTTCCACCATTCTATGTATTACTTCCAGAAGAAAATCATAATAAAGAACATTGCCCATACCTGGACAACAGTTTTGAGCAGAAGTAAGTCCTAAGCTTTAGAGAAAGCCACAAGTCACAAAAAAACAGTAGAAAGCAAATTGCTTTTAAGCAACTATCAATTTTGTACGTAAGCCTGCAACTCTTCAAGTAATTATGGCAGCCAGTATTTTAAAGAAGACTTGATCAGGTGACTTTATAGAATTCCCAGTTACTGATATAGCAAAATTCATTGTCAAATTTGAATTCGTTTCATTTTGGAAGATTTCAACAGTGACCAGAGCTTTGTCTAACTCCATTTAGAGCTCTGCTCTCTTGGGCAGCACAGGGAACTGGAGTAGCTGCCAGACTTCAGGATCCACCACTCTGCAAACTGTGATAACACTAGTAAAACAGCCAAAGTTCAGCAAGAAAACTGTGCTAAGTCCACTGGAGACAATACTAAAACGTGTGGGTAGGTTCTTTAAAAACGTTCAGCCATGCCATGCTCTGGGCATTAATTTTCTTGCATTTTGGCACAACCTTCAGAGTCACTACCTCTGAGCAGCAGGTGTATCCTGCCAGGTCAGTAACAGTGAAATGTTAAGACAGTTCACGTCTGTGCACCCACCACATGCAGAATCACATATTTTAAGCAAAGGAGAAATTTATAATTGGTCTGAAAAAAGATCTGAGACTACTGAAGAACAACCACATTTTCTGTATGAAGCCCCACTTCATATAAGGGACAAACCATTTATCTGCAGAGAAATACACACATTTTGGCAGAGTATTGCAACTTGTTTGGGGCACCCTGAGCTCACTCCCCTGTGCTTCAAAAGCCACAGTCCTGTTTATGCAAACCTTCACTCAAGATGAAAACCAGGGTTCTGTTCCTATAACCCTGTCAGATGTTCCTTACATACTTCTCTTACTCCTGTAAGATGTTCATGTGTTAATATAAAACAGTTTAAACTACATCAGTACCATCATATTCAGCTCTGCTCATGCTAGCCTCATTACAGTCTGTCATATTTTATTCCTTAGCTATGGGAGAGCAACTCCTGCCCACCCTTTCAGGCAACTCACAGACCAAAACAAGTACAGAACTGAGAACAACCATCTGAACCTGCAAGTCCAATTCAGAAAGCTGGAAGCCAAAACAAAGTTACATTTAAAATAGGGCTGAGACTTTTTCAAAGGAGGGTAGAAATCCAGCATTCCTGAGTGCAAGCACCTGAATAACTGTGCCTCTGGTTATGTGCTGAGTGCCGTCGCTCAGCCTGGTGAGGTGGACAGGCTGACAGACTCTCCTGCAAGTCACCCATGGGCTCAGCTTCCTCCTACAAAAGAGCAGCTGAGCTACTTATGAAGCACCTCTTGCTGGTTTGTCTTTTTCATACATAAAGTAATTCCAGCTAACCTGAAAATTGGATAAGGAATTTTTTTGAACTATACTATGAAAAATGACCTAAAAAAGGTTCTGTGAGATGTATTCCTTAGGAGAAACACACCAAGCCACTGAAAGTAATCTGGAAAGTCAGCAGACATAGTTGTCTACTTGTTCTTAGATATCATTTTATGCTTTTACATCCTTTTTACTTCGATATATGCTGCAACCAATTTATCTCAAGGTTACTGAGATTTTTCTAATGTTTCTATTAAAGATAGCAACACAGAAACATCCAGAGGAACTAGGACACTATATAGGAAGCTCAGAAGCTTAAATTATTCCAGGTCCCAATAAGTTTTTCTGTCAGCTGCATTTTTAAAAGGAAAAGAAAATGAAATTTCATTTTAATTGAGTTACTGACTAGTGATAAATCATGCTTATTCATGTTACAGAAAGGCATTCTCTGCATACACATTTATATCGCACATGGCCAGTCTACAACAGAGAACCATTTTCTACATTATTACATTTTTCTCAGTGCTTGCAAAAACAGAAGGAAGAGATTGCAGATGACCTAAAGTGTGTCCTTTGTATATTGCACTTGAGAGAATGCTATATTCAGTTTGGAAAATAAAGTTAAAATTACATCTTACCACAGGGAGATCATTAACTTTACTTCCTGTGGGATACGTGAATCTGCATTGTTACTAGGTGCTTTTAAATATTCTTCCCCTCCAAAACTTTCTTGCTCACCCTCCCACATTCCTTTGGGAAGGCAGGGTCAAGGGAGCCAAGGGGAAGAGGAAGGCATCACTTCTGGAGAGGTGCTGAGCACACCTGGAACAGCAGTTGTGGGACTGGAGGATCTGGAAAGCTGTGGGTTCTTATATTTTAAGAAGCCTTTGGGCTGCTTACTTTCATTACTGCAATTTTTCTTCTGCATATCTGATATCCCCACCCCCACCCTAATTTTCTTCTGGTTTTCAGTGCTTTATTTTTTATTATTTTATATTTTTTTAAAAAAAAAATGTCTTTTTTTTCCACTCATTTACTGAATTTATTGATAGCACCAACAGTTCTCATCTGTGTTCACATAAAGCCAGCTGTGTTAGCACCCAATTAATTACAACAGGAACTGTAGTTATTATATGCAATTTCTCTAGAGATTTTTAATTGAGTTTCCTTGGAGTGCTCCAGCACATAAGCTGGTAGAGGGACTGCATACCTCATTTGTTGTATAGAGTGTATATATGCTTCAATCATACAGTTCCCCCTAGCCCAAATCACCTTGTATCCTCTCCCTATCCATAAGGGCAATATCTTTGTGCCATGCATCTCCAAATACATAGTGTATTTACACATTGCCGTTGTTCTGCTGGCTGGGATATCAGTTTAAGTGACCAAGATGTTTACTCTTTCCTTAGAAACCCCCTCTCTGCTGATTTCATTCTATTTGATCAGTGTAAAAGGATTAAAATGTTCAAGAACCACTGACAGTGGTTCATATATTCACCTGGACAGACGTGTTGCAGAAAATGTACACCAAGCTTTCTTTAAAATTCTGCAGAACAAAGATGACTTTTGTATAGCTAATAGATTGTTGAGAATAAGAGCAACAACCCTCAAGATGCAGCAATTTTCACAAGGCAGGTTGGATAGTCACTTCTTCCTAGAAGGAAGAGTACAGGAAAATGTAGATGGGTCACATTCATATTCCAACTACTGAAACACCACAGGTAAGGTTAAGTTCCTCTTTTTTTTTTTCCCCTTCAGGTAACATGATGTGTCCCTAACACAATTAAGAAAGGCATTCCCTAAATGGTATAGGGTCTTGTACAAGACAACAACACCAGTACACAAAATCCAACGGGAATAACCTTGGATTTACACCAGAATAAAAAAAATTGTGGTTTCTCTATGAAGATGTGGCAAAAAAATCAAAGGAGCCAGAAAGCTCCAAATGTTGCATCTTTTACTTGCAGAACATAAGCACAAACTACTGCTCCAAATTTGTAGTGCATCCTCTGTATTTGCTGGAGTAGGTATCAAAGATACATTGAAGAGCAAGCAGGAGCATGAAACTACAGTAAAACTAAAGACTGTCTCTGGTGTGTTATATATGACACGTACTATCAACAGAACAACCATTTCTCACCTCCCAAAGAGACCAAAGCCTCCAGGATGTTCTAAAACATCCTGCCTAATGAAGAATTAGACGAATCAGTTAATGCTCAGCAGCAAAGGATAATGCTTTTAAATTGTGTTAAAAACAATAAGGTGTAATAGCTGGCATGCTCACCAGTGTTAAGCTATCAACAGTACTTGCATATAGACATACACAGGAAGAGGTCTGGTTTCCATGCAGAGGCAGCTGAGGCCTGAAAATTGCAGGAAGACCACCTCCCTTGGCCAGGAGACATGTGGAGTAGGGGGTGAATCTGTGGAGGACAAGAAATCCAGATGTTTATCGTGAACTGGCTTGTTCTGCATAAAACAGCAAAGCAGAGTTGTCTGCAGTTTCCACATGAAACATTAGCATAGCTTACTTTTTATATCTAGATTTCTATTTCTCCTGTAACTACCATTACTTCTTTGTTAAAGGGAATGATTTTCAGAGGTTTTAATATAAATGCCATTAGGTAAAACCTCCATCCTTAGAGGTGTTCAGTCACGGATGCTCAGCTGTGAAAATTAAGTTAGTGTAGCAGTTTTTCATAAAAGAAATGTCTCCCCAAATATAATCAAAACTGAAACATGATCCTTCTGATAGTTACGGCTTCAGAGAACACACAAAACCAAACAGCCAGACCGTCCCCAGCCACAGCAATTCCTCTTTAGTGTTCCTTTGCAGCCACTCCACAGCACTGATTTTTATCACACAATTTCCCTTAAGAGACCAATATAATGATTCAGAAACTGTTCAAAACATAGTATTCTATAGTTATGGTGTAAAACCATGTTTTTATAAGAGATTTCTTTATTTCAATTAAAACCTTTCACTTCTACAGCCACTACAGCAAGATTTTGTTCATTGTTGTCTGCCACCTTTTTACTGAAGCCATGATTTATAGCCCCAGCCAGACCAGTGAGTATCGGCATGACCTGCATGGCATTTCTGCCATTAGGTCCTGTACTCCTGTGCCTGCAGATACTGTCTGAGGTTTTGACGTATGCAACGTCCACTGAACCTGTGGCTATTAGCACCAGTGCTTTCAATGACACCCTGTAGAGCAGTGAGTTATTTTCTATACTGTTTTGCTGCTTGGACTGTGTGTTTATTCCTTCAAGCCTGACTTATTCAACAAAGGAAGAGAGGAAAGTTAAAACAGCTACTACTACAGTTTGGGTTTGTGTCTTTACTATACACATACACACACTTTACTATAACTTTACTATAACACTTGTTATTTTTTAAGTCACAACTTTTTTGTGCTAATTAAGTTGCTGATGACTCAACTTTTTATTTATTTGTAGGCTTTGTCTTACTAGCTCTCCAGTGATTTACTACCTCATATCGTGTTTATATGAACCTTAGTGAGGTCATTTCTGTAATTTCACCTTCCACCCTCCCCTTTTTTTTTTTTTAAATCTTCCTCATAACTCATATGCCATCTGTTCCTTACATACATTGAAGAGGAACATACTTCTAATTTGTCTCAATTAGATCAGTTTTATTCAGCTCACCCACTACACTCATCAGTCTGAGCTAATTTACTCGTGAAGTGAAGTCACCCATATTCTCTCCACTCATATTTCACCAGTCCAGTCTGTAGGCTTGGCTTCGCTGAGGCCTGTAGCTCTCCTTTCAATCTGTATTTACCACAGCAAGATGTACAGAAATGGAACAAAGCTCCTCTTACCCCAGCTACACTGCTACAAACTACACACACATCCAGTTAGCATGCTTAGGACTACAGTGGACTTCCTCAGAGAAGAGTTGACCTTTAATTCACGTCCCCATGAGAGTGCCCAACTTGTCTTGAGCAGATAGGTCTTCCCTACGTCCACTACCACTGAGTTTGACAGTGACTTTCTGAACAAGCGAGTGGCATGCTTTCCTGCAGTAGCAGAAGAGAAACAAGCCCTGGCACCTCTTTCCACAAAATACTCTGAACAACTTTTCTGAAATGCCTTCTTTAAAGGCTGAGGAACTCATGGGTGATTTTGTGTTGTCTTACACATAGCGTTATTGAAAAGTTAGTTTGACCTTTTAAAATAAAGTTTGAAGAAAAATGTTGGAAATTTGTTTATGAATTTTTCATTCAATAATTTTTTTCTTCTAAATAGGAAACAAGTTTCAGTGCAAGTATTTCAGCCAGTGTTTGTTCTGAAGATCAGTGCCAAACACAACACCAGAAGTGAATGGCTATCCACTGCACAGAGGGTATTTATTTTTTAAAAATGAATGCAGACGGGCTTGTTGTGAAGGAAGTAAACATATACACAGTATTTAGCTGCAGTGCTGGGTTATCTCAGGACTATACGTCAGCTATAAATGCAAACATAGGTTATTTATCCTTTAAAAGATGTAGATGAGTACAAATTCCAGTAAAAGCTATCCTCATCTACCATCAATAACAGACTTCCTTCAGGCAGCCTGCACTACTCAAACTTGACAGCAGTGCCTGCACAAAATAAGCACCCAGTTCTGAACAGCTTTGAGATCCAATTCCCCACATCTAAGAAGCACATTCAGTACAGGATTGACACAAGCCAATATAAATCTTCCATTTAAAAAGTCCCAATAGCTCAAGAACTTAAGGCATATTGTATTTCCCTCAATGGCACAAAGAGAAGTATCATCTTTATCTTAGCATTCAAAATCTATTCCTACAGAGAAAACAACTTATTGGTAAACAACTAACATTTCCCACAGTGAAAACAATTTATTTCCCACAGAGAAAACAACTTACGAGCAGAAAGCACACTGGAAAGGCAATCTGGGTTCTGCGGAGCAGCTGCTCATCAATAACACTACTTTCAGAACATGCATTATAATGACCTCTAATGGAGCACACATAACATGGTGTATTACACCAAATGCCTGCATTCCTGTGACTTCATATCTTAGAGTAGAAAGGTATTAAACCCTCTAATATACCATGTGTAATTGTGACACCTGGAAGTCAGGATTTAGAAACTGGGAAGTGAAGTCTAGCATCTTTATCTCCAACTACCTCCACAGGAAATACTCATTAAGGACAAAGCTCAATTTCCATTTTTTATTCCACCAAAATGGCTTGAGTAATGTAAAGGCAGTTCTCAAAACATGACTAAATTTTTTTTTTTTTTTAAGCAAAGATGTGTCCCAAGGTGTACTATCAGAAGGAAAAATAAAAATAAAGAAAATCAAAGGTATCTATATTAATGAGTTGCCCTTTAAGCAGTGTAAAAATACACAAGCAACATGAACCTCAGTAAAGCAAATAAAAAGATGAAAAAGAGCAAAGCAGGTTTATTTTTAAGTCAGATACCTAGAAGTCAAAGTTGGATTTATTTTTGTTTTGGAAGAACATACTAATAATTAACTTTATATTTTTCTAGACAAGAGCTTTGCTCCCCATGGCATGTATTCTGCACACAGCATTTCTTAAGTCACAGTTCTGAGTTTGTGTTCAACCTCCATCAAGGCAACCCATGAGTGTTTGCATGTTTGTGCAGCATGATCAGGGATGTTTACAGAACTATTCATCATTTCATTCCATCTTGTTCAGAATCAGTGACTGTTTCTTGAAGCAGAACAGTTTCGAGAAAGGTCCACACACTTTTCAAACTAGATAAATTAAACTTCGAATGCACTGGTGCCTTTACTTAATGTCACTCAAAATAGATCTGTCATGCTTCATCATATACAGCATATTTTCAAAACTCAAGGAGTAGTACACTCTTTACTGTTACTTTCTTCTTCAATGGCAGTTCGGGGGTGGGGAGGAAGGGATTCCCCTTACATTCTTTGTTTCGGTAGCTCTTGTACCACTGACTTTCTGGTGTCCAACAGCTGCAAGAGAGCTAGCAACAAAGTTGGCTCCTTTTTCATGTTTCTGCCTTTAGTTTTTGAATTCAGCTTTCCCTGGAGTATGCATCTCAGTCATAGACAAACGACAGAGCAGGACCTCCAGATTTTATCCAAGATTGAACCCTACTGAGTGAGGAGGGCAACACAGAAGTATTGGTATTCCTTATTCCTGAAAAAATGACAGCACTCATGTACTTCTCAGGATGGGGAGCACACAGTGAAGTGGAGACTGTTCTATACTTGGAGCAAGTAGTTAAATTCAAAGCTGTCTTTTTTTTCCAGATGTCTGTGGATGATGGCACTGAATTTCTGATGATGTCCTCCTAGACCAGCTAGCACATGGACGACTGATCTGCATGAGGCATTTTCTGCCAAGGCCTGAGCAGACCCAAATCTTGCAGTCCTCACTATTTTCAGATTTTTCAGCATGGAAAGCTGTGGCACTAAAGCCCACCTCTTCCAGTGCCATGCAAATAGACTACAGGCTTTGACCTAGTAATGAGGCAGAAAAAATGGGAGCAAGAAAACAGTCTTGTTCAACAGTATGATTTATTTCAGGTTGGCAGCTCAGACAGCTACTGTGCTTTCCTCCAGCCTGTTCACTTGATGGATGGTGCCCCAGCACAAGTGGACAGAGAAGCTGCAGAGGTGATGGCAGCCTGCCCTCAACTCATGTTTGAGTAATGAACCCCAGAAGGGCCTGCACAGCCTTTGAGTGCAGAGTGAGGAAGACTGACTGCAGGAAAGGAAGAAAGAAATCCAAGAAACAATCAGCTTTTAATGGGAGACTCACTCACAGGTGTGAATATGGGAAACTATGACTTTCCATCACTTTACAGTTGATGCTGGGTAAGAGCAGAATCAGGCCATTTACTATATTATCTTTTCCCCATTACATTTCATATTCTTGGGGCTGAGCTTTGTTATAGGAAATCTATTATTGGGTCCTCATGCAGGCACAGCTCCCATTAGTGTCAGAAGGAGTTACTATACACCTGCTTATTGAGAGGAGAGCAGACTCCCCTGTGGCAGGACTTCTTTCAAAGAAAGACCTCACAGAACAATCAGGCAAAAATACCTGAAGTTTTAAAACCCTTCAGGCAATGATTATAGCTCTGCTGGCCCTTCAGAGGAGCATAAGGGCCCCATTAAACGGAATATTAGCATTTGATACCTGGCAGTAACTCACCTACGCTCTATTTCAAACAAGGGCATGAGCAGGTGACTACTTTGCTGATCTGCTATCTGTTGCCATCCTGGGCAAGAAATGATTGTTTTCAAGTCATCTCAAGATCTCCATTCCCACCTACACAGAGTCACGAGCCCCCACCATGCTCTGTAGGAGCTTTTATCACTGCAGCAGGACCAAGTTCTCCAACTACACGTATGCTTGCATCCAGTGAGGCTCTCTGCTGGTTAAGTGTTTCACTTGACCCTGGTCAGCTTGCAGCAGTGGAAGATACAAAAGAGCTCTGCTGTAAACCTGGGGCCGAAGGCTGCCTTATGAGCACTCTGGCTAAGACTCACCTCCTCGCAGCAGGCTGCACATTGCATGGGGTGGCCCTGCTCTCCCCGGGGGTGGGAGGAGGGCAGTGCTGCACAGAGAGGTCAGCAGAGGGATAAAGACTTTTATAAAGGGGCACAAGGTAAAATTCCCTTTTTCAATGATTGAGCTCAGAGAACAAGTAAATGCAGCACTCAATACCAATGGAGAGGTTGTGACAGCACATGATTTTTTCTAGTTTGAGAGGCTGGCCTATCATGACAACATTTTCGTAGACATAATTGCTGTTTTTACTTCGAATATGTATGGCTCTGAAGTGATGAGTCAAAAATATCAAAATTAAACCAAAACATTACAATAAAAATTTACAGAAGGTATTTTATGACAGTGGCATGAAGAACTTTGCTTCTCCCTTCCCCTGAAAAAAGAACCATGTCCGAAACAACTGAACAAAAACAGCTAATGAACTCAACAGTAGTACTTGTTTATCTTTAATTTCCATTATCACAGTTTTCCCTTCTCTCCCCAGAACTACAATAGCTTTTTTTTTTTCCACCATAGCACAAAAGAATCAAACTCTGTCACAACCAGAATGGGAACTATTATTTTGGCCAGCTACACTGCTGATGCCCACATGCTTTGCTCTGTTTTGTTAACTCAAACCTTTGCTCTCAGCACTCTGCTTAAATTTTAAGTGAGTAGGGGTTGAAATGGAAGGAAGAGGTGCTGCAGACTCCCTCCCTACACCTTGTTTACTGTCCTGGCACAGGTGAGGTCTGCAAATAAAATGATTAATAGTGAAAACTGCTTCTCCTAAGCACTGTACAGCAACAGTAGGAGGCAACCTCTGCCACAAGGAAATTGAAGCCTTTTTCTTGAATCAGAGATACCAAATGTTCACAAGCAGAAGACATGAAAAGAAGCTAACATGGAAAAACTAAAATGATACAAGCATATTTGAAAAGAAAAAAAAAATGGCTTCTAGCTCTGACAACTGCATGCAGCCTGTCAAGCAATCATTGTCTCCCAACTGTTTGAAAATTGTGAGTGTCCCCAAACCTATGATAAAAAAGCAGAAGCTAAATGGAGCAGAGAATATGGCCAGAGTTCAAATTTACTTGTGGAAAGCCAGATGACAGCTTTTGCTGTCTGAAAAGCACAAGGAAGACTGTGTTCTGATTTGTATATTGCAATGCAAACAGATTGCAGAGAAGTTCCTAATCTTGCTGCATTTCAGAATAAGCTTTAGTTAATTAAACTTGGCAGGACTTCTGAAAGAAATGCAGCAGTTACCTTCAACACATTTGCTGCAGTCACACATACAAAAGGGTTGTTTATTATTCTGTAGGTATGTCTGTTGAAGCAGACCATGAAAGCTATGTATCACTGGCCAAAATTATGTGTGCTTGCTGAAATAGATGCACTGTGTGCAAACTCAGTGTTACACAGCACTAGGGAGTTGCAAGGACATGGCTACAGACCTACAGGTTGGTTTCAAGAAGGCATACACCAAGACTGATTTCCACTTTGCATTGTTAATGTGCAGCTCTTAAAGGCAGGCTGTTTTGCAGCAATGACTCACATTGCTCCCTTACTAGGGTATTTCCCTGTCAGGACTACAAATCCCAGTGTGCACTCAGGGCACTGCACAGCTCCTTTCCACCAGCAAGGGACCTCCAGTTACTAGAAGTCAGTAGGCTACTGGAGATCACTTCAGATCTTTGAAAAAAACTGCAGACACAGAGGAACCAAGTCCACCTTTCTCCTACGTGGCACCAACAGAATCGCTCCAACTAGGAGCCCAGATAGCCAGTTCTGGGCACATATTTGCATATTAATCATTAAAAACATCCCCTACACATTGTTGTCTTAAATGAAAAATTGTTTAGCAAAGTGCATCACTGGTAGTAAACCCACATCCGGTGCTTTGGAGGGGAGAAGAGTATTTTTACTTTTTTTCCTCGATTTTCAGCTTTGGTCAGAGATGAGCTTTAGTTGGTATATGCATATCTTCTGAATTACAAACCTGTCCCAAATGCAGTTAACTACTAACATTTAAATTACTTCTTTTTAGAAAGTACTTTCCTTAGTAATTATCACAGTGAAGTTACTACATTACAGATCAACTCAAGCTTGTTTGGTACCTATCAATTGCAGTGTAATTTCTTGCCCTCTTGTTTCTGCTTTAGTTTTTCCAGATGAGATGCCCATTTTAACCACTTTCACTGCTACAACATCAACATTCATTTAGTGAATGGAGCTGGGGAGCTTGCTCACCAAGATCACAACCAAGAAAATCTGAGCCCATCTTTCCTGCATGCATTCTCCTGTGGTGGGACTAAGCAGGTCAGCAAGCAGGTCCTCTGTCTCTACTAATTAAGCTGTTCTTTGCATACAGTACCATTAGTTCTTAAGCTACGCATGAACATCACCATAGGCCAGCATAAGAAGCTGTAAAAAATCTTCCATCCTCAAGTAGTTAGATCCAAAGTATTCTTCATAGCACATTTTGTACCAGTCTGTATGGATGCAGTCCATTTACACTAAGCCAGTACCCCAGCCCAGACTTAGTCTATTCATTAGCAGCTAATAAAAAAAGCTTTAGAAAAAAGCACACACCTCAGTTTCCCTGAAACAGCACAATTAAGCACCCCACATTCTGCACACAGGCTGAGAACATTACTACTTCCTCCTGTTTTAGGAAGTTGTGATATAACATATGACAAATGTTTGATATTCTGCATGCAGTTTTAGAGTCCAGTGAAACCTTTCTCCCTAGTTTCCTTATTCAGTAAGGCAACAATTCACAGGGGATGTCTTCACATGGAGCTGTATTAAGCTTCTTGGACATTTGGTTCAGTAGATTTCCTAGTAGTTTAGCTCCAGAAATGCCTTTGTCCTTTCTCAAAATGCATACACAAGATAGAAAAGGAGGAATATCTGACATTACTAGGGAGGAAGGTGTTCCAAGCATGTATACTACTATCAAGCTGAAGGTGTTCCAAGCATGTATACTACTATCAAGCTGGTGTAAAAATATCATTTATTAACCCAACTTCTGATTATTCTCTAGGTAAGATATGGTACTTTGTTGGCATTCTCTACATATGCTTTATGATAAATGCTATTGAAGTACTTGAATTACTTTTGTGTTAACCATTCAGTATTGAAAGGACTAGACTTGTTTATGTGATCTCAGAGCTCAAACATAAGATGTAAATGACATTTCTTCTGATCAAAGAAATGGAATAACTTCTGTACTGAATTCAAAAGAAATTTTTTCATAACAATGCATCTCAAAAGACTGATTACCATAATATAATCAGGTCTTTACAAGAATGGGATCAAATGCACCTTTGCACATTATAGTGTTCAAGTGATGTTAATTATCTTGCAATGACTTATTTTATGCCATGCAGCTTTAAGAAAAGAGTTATTCATATACCATGGTTATTTGGACAAGCCACTTTACTCAGTTCTTGAAGCACTATTCAGATATTGAAAGCAACTGTTTGTCCTTCGAAACAGTTAAAGAAATTGGGACTTTGTTCAAGACAAGCACATGTTGACTAAACATGTCCCTCAGGCTGTCGAGAAGACTGTATGTTGTGCTGGAGAGAGCAATAGGTGCCTTCGGTGTTAGCAGTAAAAATAACAGAGGTGGATTCTTTCACATGGAGAGGCTTTATGTTGTGCCTAGAGGGAGTGAGTCACAAAGACTGCAGTGTTCACCTCTGAAGAAGTTCAATGTTTTGTACAGCTTAAGTTTTCAGGCTCTGCATCAGTCACAAGAACGGGGATCATTCCTGAGCAGCAGAAATGAAACTAATGGCTTTATAGGAATAAATAGCTTCATTGGAATAAGTGAGATGAGAAGCTGAACAAACCCTTAATGGGTATGCAGTCACAACAACAAATTCATCTGGAATAAAGGAATCAGGCTGCTGCACAGAAGTACTTCAAGAAAGACAGTGAAAATTAGTGATAGGAAGATCAACCTTCATCTCATGTAATAAAGACTGACTGAATATATTGACCTCCTTGTCAAGCTTTCTGCAGTGCAAAAATAAGCATCAGCCTCCCAGCAGGGAGGGCACAGGCCCCGGACATCCCTGGGACACAGCTGGCATGTGGTAACGCACCAGGAGCACAGCCCCAGAGGCAAGACTGCCTGCACTACCAGTGAGCTTTCCCCACTATCTTCCACATTCTTGCAGAAGATTGCACATCCTTGGAGCGTGTCAGGGAAGAGACAATGCGACTAATGCCTGAGCAAAACCCCAGCACACATCTGGCTAGAAAGGCAGATGGCTGACTGCTCACCTTGAAGAGCACTAACACAAGCTGATCAGTCATCTTAATTACTGGCAGGAAGCACCTGGGCTTCCAATAAGGGAGCAAGGGACACAAGAGCAAGTGCTGAAGATCTGGAACCATCCATGTAACAAAGTACTAAAGCACTTGGATCTGACACAGAGGGCAATGCAGTAAGATCTGACACCAGGCAGAAAACAAAGATAAATCCTCAGAAATAAAAATAAAGCTTTATCTTGATGCAGGAGGAAGAAAGTGGACCAGCGAAAGGATACAAAATTGATGGGGCTGTCAGTGCCAGAGACAATGGCAACAACCTTAGCAGCTTCAAAGAGGACTAGAAGAAAGATGGAGAGATAAAGGATGAGAGACTGGATGAAGGCAACATTCAAGATAGCAGATAAGATTTTGACTATTTAGAAAGAATTTCAGAAATATTACCTAAGAAGAATTGACAAGCTTAGGACAATAGTGGAGAACGAAGTCTTCAAGATAACTACAAGGAGATGGGCTTAGAAGGACAGTTACTGAGCTACAGTTACTATATAATCATCAAGAAGAAATATTGATTATGAAACTGCAAACTCATGGCAAAAAAAGTGATATTTCATCTGAAGTTTAAGATGCTCAAAGAGAAATGTAGCTTCCTGAACTCCTTTGAAAATCAAAGTCTAAGTGCTGGCATCCATTCGTTCTAGTTAAGGTATGCAAATATATATGTATTCATGACCAAACTCAGAACCTTTCAATGACAGTTTCCTCAAATTAATATATTAAAAGAGTTCATATTGCAACTCTGTCTGTCATATACAAGCACTATCTCAAGAAGCTACATAAGAAAATGAAATTTGAAAATGTTGTTTTGTAATCCTGGAATAAATTCAGAGATAATGAAATAGCTACCGCGCTGTTCCACTTGAAACTTAATTCCAGTGTAATTCAAATGCACAGCACTGATTACCCATGCCATTTATGAAAAAAATGAGGAGGTTTCAATACCAGCAAAACTGAAAACAACATCTATATTCCTACTGAAAGCAGAGGAAGAAATATATCTCAATTAATAAAGACTCTTGGGTTTCCAGACATTGCAATCTCATACATAAAAAACTACTTTGATTTTAAATGTGCCTGTTCCAAATAACAGACACAAAGGCTAGAGGCTCACAACTGTTCAGGCCCATGTGGCTGTCATTCACCACAGGCAACCAGTGATATGTTGGCAGAATCATTTTCTGATGATACATCCATAACGTAGCTGAAGCCACTTTGAAATAGGATTCTTGTATCAAACTCCTCAAGCAGAAGCCTAAGGGGATCTGTGTTTTGAAAACTGTGCACTGTATTTTGAATTGTAAAAATATTTTAACGTACAGAAAAAACACACCCCAACCAACCACACTGTACTGCTTTTAACCTGAGGTTTATACGAACCTTTTCCACTGTGAAAAGGAATGAAAGGAGAGAAAAGTCTCCTGTGCTGTACAATGTCCCTCTGGGTGACCCAGAGAATAAAGAATTGCGGGAGTATAGAAAAGGCTAAACTGAAGGGAACTCTGGAGATCATCTTGTCCAGCCTTCTCCTGCAAGCACTGCCCTACATTAGATTATTCAGCTCCACGTCCAGCTAAGTCTCAAACATTTCCAAAGGACAACCTCTAGCTCTCTGGACAACTTATTCCAATGTTTAATTGTTCTTTTTAGGTTCTGGAAGGCTAGATCCCCTGAGTCTTTTCTTCTCTAGCCCCAAACCTCCCAATTTCTTAAACTTTGCTTGATGTGTCAAGTTCCCACACTTGCTAATCATCTCAGTGGCCCTCCACTGGCCCTTCTCTAGGTTTTTCACCATCTTCAATGGAAGGGGACTAAAATGAGACAGTTTTCCAGGTGCACCATAGCATACACCAAGTAAAACAAAATGATCACATCTTACCTTTGGCTGCTGTAGCATCCACACCTCTGGAGGCACAAAGGGACCGTGGGACAGTGTTATGCTGCTGCAGACGGTAGGAAAGTATTTCAGGCTGTATCACCTCTCTTGCTAGGTGAATCTGAGCCTTGCTTGTTATTGACTGTTCAAGCAATGGGACTGTTATTCTTGACTGCATATAAAGTCTGAGAACTAAAGTTTTAACAAGCTATATAAGGATATTAACTTTGCTCAGGATTTTAAGAGCAGATACTATAAACAGTCAGAGCAAACACTATCAGTAAATGTTAGCTCTCTCCCTGCTCACAGTAGCTTTGCTCATCTGCATCAGTTGTGATGTTGAGGGTGGAAAACAAAAACATTAGAGGGCAAGGCTAACACCTGAGCAGCAAAAGCTTGAGTAGCAGCTTATGTTACTGTAATGACATCAAGTAGTATTTGCCCGGTGATAATATTCAAGCAAACACTCCTGCATCCATAATAATACAGTTTGGTTCTTCACTGTGGACAAAGGATTCCCCTCCCATCTCCATAAACAGTCCCAGTAATTAGATTTCTGACATTGGCTTGAACCCCTGTGCTGTTGAGTACAGCTCCCTTTTGACAGGGACATGTCCATGTTTTGTGCAGCAGTGTGAACAGGATCTCAGCACTATCTGTGCTGCAAGTTGATCAGATTTCTGTGTTTGTATTGGATTTCATCTTCAGTGATATTTAATAGTTTATATATGCTGTGATTAATATGCTGATACTAGTGAAGTGACTAAGGACTTCTTACAAACCCACCTATCCTGCAGGACAGAGCTTTTCAAATAGAAAATTGATGTTTATTCAGTAGAATTTGCTTTGCCAGTAAAAAAAATTGGTCAGCCTCAGGACTGTATCTTAGCCAGCTGTTAATTTGCACCCAATCCAATTAGTTTGAAAGCAGTTTAAACAATCCAGGAAAAGATATTAAGTACAGCTATACTCTTGATGCCGGGTTAAGAAAAAGGAGGAAATAATTTCTTCATGGTGGAATATGCTGTCTCCCATGCATAAAGACAACCCAGGCAGGTGGCCTACTGCAATCTGCACAGCATAACTAATTCAGTGCCTCCTCACTGCTTCAGTCTGCCTTGACCATCAGGCAAAGGTGAAATTTCCCAATGCTCCGTGTCCCCCATTGTTTTCAGTTGACACCAAATCTCCACCCAACACAGGAGAAACTCAAGAAACTTGGCAGAGAGCAACCAGAGAAGCTAAAACCATGCAGAGCAGCACAAAGATGCAAGTGAAAGTGCGACCCATGGACATGGGCCGCCCAGCAGGCAGGTGGCCTTATTCATTACTGCCACATCAGGCATGCTCCAGCTGTCCATCTAGGCCACTGCCACTCCTTCTTAAGAAAGCTTATCCATTAAAAGATAAAAATTAAAAAAAAATCCACACATCAAGAACTCTGCTTTAACAACGCACAAGGGAAAATAAAGGACTATTGGGTACAAATGTGTGCCAAACTGGAAAAGTACTCCTACAGCTAATGTAAACATCTCTCCTTACCACCCCTAAATTACTGGGGCAGGGTGGAACACAGATCAGAAAATATTTCTAAGCAGCTCAAACTCAGAGGGAAAAGAGTAATTATGACTTTTCAGGACTCCACTATTTCTTCTTTGTGTGATCTTGCACAATTCTGCTCCATCTGAAAGTCATTTCCCTCTGACTAGATGCATTCCAACTGCTACCCTCGTCTAAGCAGTGGTCAATAGCACCCACAACTTTCCATTTCTGTTCTTGTAGCTATTCAAAAACCACTCACTGAAACAGAAATGGTCACCTTTCAAGTTAGTCATCCTTCTTAGCAGTGCAGCCTTGCAAAAATATATATATTTTTAGCTAAATCCCTGGGGACTTTATTTAAATTATGTTGGCATGATTACATACAGTAATTACAACAAAACAAATACAAGACCAAAAAGGCAAGGCCTTTATAGATTAATCATGGGAATGAAACACCTTGAGATAAACTTTTTTCCAAATAATTTAACTAAGGTACATGGTCAATTCCTGTTTAAAAAAAATAACTAAACCACAGATTGTGTCTACTACCTCTTAGAGCAAAGATTCAAAACTGCACCCGTTTGGTATCACCTCAGGACATTTACACCCTACAAATTTAGTTTTGTTTTTTGTTGGTTTTTTTTTTTTTTTGAATAACTGATTATTCAGTCAATATTGAGAAATACTTAACTTGGTTTGATTTTTTCCTTTTAATTTCAGTGAATACAAGTCCCCATTCCAACTCCTTCCATTTGACCTAGGCAAGGTCTAAATTCAGAGTTTCCTGAGCCAACATCTAACATCAAGGGAACTCACTGGGAGGCTAGAGGTTGTGCCAGAAAAGCCCTTCAAGAAGGTTCTGCATCTGAAGTCATGCTAGCCTAAGGCTTTGCAGCCACTTTTTTGAATGCCTGTTTGTTTCTGCCATACATAGTTTTCACATACAGCCGCAGGGCTCAGTCCCCAGAGAGCTGCATATGGTCCATCACTGCAAGGTTCGAGGTAAGCCCCTCCATTCACAGCTGAGCACAAATGTGAAGCACTGCACACAAAACGTAAGGTGGTTTTCATTTGATGTGGCCCCAGAAACAGTAAGAAAGTTGTATTGTTATTTAAGGCTAGCTCTTAGTTTGATAAATAAGTATGTATGATCTTAGCTTTGCAACAGATGTCAAAAATCCCTAAACTTATTACAGGCAAGAGGATTTTATTGCAGCAGGAGAAAACTCAGATGATTAATGGATCTCCCCTGCCCAGGATCTTCCCACTCTCCCTCCATCAGTTTAGTGATGGGAAAGGTGAGCTGCAGTACTGAATATGCATTGGGAGTACTACAAGAATTATTTAAGTTAGGTACAAAGCCAGCACGTAAGTGACATTGGTATTAAAGTAGGCACCGACAAAGGCCAAAAAATTCAAGCATCCTTAGCTCAGCACTAGTGTGAAGGAGATGTGAGCTGGAAGTGGGCAAGTCCTACATCTGCATCAGTATATACCAGAGCAGAAAAGCAACTCCCACTTAGCTCCATCTGCAACTCTCAGGAAATGCAAAAAAATGACAGATACAGGCTGATATAGAATATAACCCACAACACATCATCCAGTGAATAATTCAAAAGGGAGCAAACGATGTCACCAGATCAGGACCTTAGCAAGGAGCTGAATGCTTTCAGAAAGCCAAACCTCAGTATTTTGTTTTAAATATAGCTTTTTAGGTTGTGTGTGTGTGTGTGTGCGCGCGTGTGTGTGTGTAGGAGTTTTGGGAGGGGCAGGTGCTGAGCAACAGCCTCAGTCACGTGAGGTAACTCTGAAGGAGCTAACTTGGGTACCAAAGCCAACACAGATGTCACCCCCACAGTAAACAACAAATCCTACATATCACTAGAGCTAATTAGCCAAAACCAAGTTTTATGTTAATGCAACAGTATTGTCACCTGAACCTGCTTGGATTGTTGAAGCTACATATTCTCAGCACACGTTTATGATTGTTTTCAGCAATATTTGGGTGAAAGGGAAATGAAAACAAAAAAATAGTTATGCCTAGAACTTAATATAATTTTTATAGCTAGCCAAATAACACCCTTTATGTAAGGTCTTCAAATACACCAAACTTCAAAGCTAACTTTGGAGTTCCATAAAATGTTTACATACACTTTATCGAAGAAACAGCTGTTGGTGCCACCACTTTGTCCCTTATCTTCCAGTAAGGGCAGGGTTGGAGGCAGAGACCAGGAGACACAGTCCTACCACAGAGGTGACATAAGATGCAGGGGATGGGGACTGAAGAAGCCCTGCTATCTAAATTACTGTGTCTGCCTGGATCCACAGCCCTGAAACTGTCTGCAGCAAAGCCTTGCTCACTCACCTTTCCTTCCCCAGTAGAAAAAAGGGAACCTAAACCAAAATTGCTTTTTGAGCTGCTCTCAGGCCACACTGCTCAGAAGAGACAGATGAGCTCTGGTTAGCTGGGGAAAAAAAAAGACAATACCTCAAATTTATTCACGCATCACCATAGTTTACATCATGACCACCAGGATAAGTGAGACTGTACTTATTTACAGGCTTCCCTTAACAGAAAGTAAAAAAAGTATTTAGGTTTTCTGCATAAAGAAAGAAGCAACATTGCTTCTTTAAGTGCCTGCTGCCTCTGCTAATCGATGGTAATTACTTTGCATCAGGACTTCCAGCCCAAGCAAGGAAAATGCAGGGAAACAGCTCCAGGCAGCATTTCTCAAGCTAGGCAGGGAATTACAGCTGTGCAGCAGTTGGGGCACATAGGAATCCACTGCATGCTCACCTCTGGAGCATCACCCCAAGCTCCAGGGTGAAAGTGGAGAATAGGGCCTGAAACTGGCAACCCTGACTTGAATGCATATTTCTACAAAACAGCCACCTTCCCACAACACACAGTATCCATTTGAACTTTTAAGACAAAAATCAAGGAACAAAAAATATAAGCAGGAGGAACTGAATAAAGCCAAGAGATGAGCCTAATTATGAAAGTGGATTCACAGGAATGTCATCTAAAGTTCAGCTGGTTTCCACACCAGACAAGTCAACAATGACAAAGCAAACACTGTACAGTAGCAAAGACATGCACGTCTGGAAGAAGGCTATGCATACTTGCATGACAAATAATCTCATTAAAGAAACAAATTATGCATTGCCAACAGAATACCATCAGCCTTAGAAGTCTTCGGTGCTGTGGGCTTTTACATCAACCCACTTCATGAGATGAGAGTATTTGAGCTTGAATAATTGGCCCAAAAATAATCCTTTTGTTTCTAGATTGATAGAATCACTTGTACTGTATCCAAGAAGTGCCAGAAGATTAAGTTGGTAATGAGATTGTACCTTTCCCTATCCTCATTAGTTTGTCAGAACAAATAATTGATGTGCCTTTTTCTGTTCTTGCCATGAGAATAGATTAGCATTGTGGCATTTTTACCTCTGAAGAAGGTGTGTGTGTGTGTGTTTTAGGTGTTTGGGTTTTTTTGAGATGCTTATATTAGTCTGCCACAAGTACACACACAATTTGCAAGCTGTAGTACAACACCATTCTCTCCAAACTGGCACCCTCCCCATTTTTACATTATTCCATACTCTTTCCTACCAAAGAAAAAGTAGGATTTCTATGATGTGCTTCAGGATTTGCAACTCTTTCTCCACAGATGCATCTCAAACCGCTCCCTCAAATGCTCACATTTATGCAGAGGCAATCCATTGATCAGCACTTCACATGCCCTTTATACCACTTAAAGATCCATGGGCATATGGATTCATGTCCCAAGGACACTGCACATTATTAACACACTGAAGCTCCCAGCTATTCCAGTCAAGAACTCATTCTAATATGTCTGTGTCTCAAAACCCTCAAAACACAAGGTTTCATACACCAGCCTCTTGCACCATGACATGAAAGACAAGCATCTTATAACATACACAGTGTACTGCCACATGGCATTTCATACCACTGCATTTTTTTTATGTCATGCTAACAAGATAGTGTTATCAGTCTGCAACTGATTTAATGATATGGGGAACCTGGCTTAAAGGTAGAAAAACAGTTCTGATAAAACAGGATTCTACAGCCTCCTTCATAGGATACTCCTTTGAAATAGTTCATATAATATGAATATGAAGGAACTATGAATAACTGTTTATATTCAGCATGCCAGCAGAGAATAAGAGGGGTTTTATATCAAATACAGAGGTAGTCCAGTGTAAGTCATTTACAGTCTCACAATCCCCAAACACACAGTACCATCTTAAGTTCATGCCAGCTAAAATATATCAGGGCATCATAGCCAACTGATATGTTAACACTTCACATGGATTTACAGATACCTGCATAAAATTATACAAAGTTACATACATTCAATTTTGTCAGTACTCACACAAGCCATGCTTGCCATTATGCACTGTAGCATATGGTTGACTTGCTTATAAGATATACTTTCATACTGAAATTATAACTGAATTAAAGGTGAAGATTCTCTGCAGACTTTAAATATATATCCTTTAGGTTATCCTGCTAAAAGGTTAGGTAACAGGCTGCTTTTCTGTAACTAATACTAAATAAGAGTTCCTCATCCCAACTTGGTACTTTCTTTGCCTTTACAGTGATGCTTATTCCTCTCCTAATTATATCTTCATTTCTCTGGTCCTTTAGGTATATCCTTAACCCTTCCAGTTGATAGAAACTACCACTTTGATTCAGTGTTTCTGTGTAGCTTGAACATCTGGAAGTGACTATTCAAGTTCTAAGATGGGTGAATTGGCCTAAAAAATAAAGTTAGATTTTAATAATAAAAAATAATGGAATTGAAAGGGGGGGGGGGGAGATGTTTGTTCTCTAGGTCTTACAATTTTCTTTTATCTGAAGAGTTATAGGCATTTCTGCAGATAAAATTCAGCTATAGGAGAGATTTCCACCTATTTTTTCCACTGGAAAGTCCTTCCTGCCTCCACCTCACTCTCCAGACTGCACAGTTGCTTGAATTTATACATCCATCCTGCATTTCCTTAGAGAAAGTGATAAGTAGACCCATTGGTAAGTATCTGTACTGTGTTTTTCCATTCCAGCTGAAAGCCGGCTGAAGGTCAAAGCATAAATTACATTTACTACAATACATTTTGATGGGCTGAATCAATACCCACGAACAAGCACATCATGCAGGCTCCTAGCAAGGACAGATCTCCACTCCTGTCATGAATTCTTTCCATTCTTTAAATCATAGCTATCTCCATTTTTCTACTGTCAGAATAACCCTGTTTTCTGACAACATGGCAAAACACATTCTGCAAGAAATGACATTCTTCTCCTTTCTCAATTTAATAAATTCCTTCAGATTTTTTCCACAAAGGTAACAAAATAAAATGTAGAAACATACAGAAAATTTATGAAATTCAAATATCAAGTGTCTAATTCTCTAGCAGAGCTATGAAGAGACCTAATTTCCCCACATTGCTTCTTTGTTAAAATATACTACTAATTGCACAAGAGAGACCACTTGGGATGGAATCTCAACACTGCATACACTGCTGTGGATACATATGGGTCTAGAACACAACCACAAACTTTCACATACTTCTAGGATGCATAATTTAAAAAAAAATCAGAACTAAATAAACTTGTTTGTCCAATGAGTCCCCTCAGTTCTCACCCAGAGACTCTTTACTGCATCATCCCTAACTGCAAGGGCTGTACTGTCTAATCTCCACCTCACCTGCCCTTCCTAACCCCCAGAACAGCTGATAGCCCTCCATCCCAGCACTCCAGCTGTTGGACTCATTCCACCAAGACTCACTAATACCAACAATATAACTCCTGAAAAGGACCAAAGCTTCCAGTTCACCCCATTTGTTACTCATGCCTGTATACCAACACATGCAGCATTTCAGATGTGCTCCTAAACCCTCAGTGCTCCCTGGAGCAGCATAGATGCTTGCATTAGCTTTGTCATACCTCAGATGGTGCTGTACCACTCCTTGGCTTAATTTCAGTGTTCCTAATGGTAACCCCTTCCTTCAATGATCCTACTTTAAAGCCCTCTCAATCCATCCTACCAGGTTACAAAACAAGAAATGTTTCCTTATTGAGATGCGGATCTTGTCAGGCCTCACCAGATCTCCATGTCTCAACAACTCTTCCATGATTATAAAACCCAAAATTCTGGCAGATACACCAGTCTTGGAGCCAGGCATTGAAGTCCTAGGCTCACCTATTTCTTTCCATCGCTCTGCCAGTTACTGGAAGCATCAAGGGAAACACTACCTGTGCTCCTGAATCCTTTAGCCATCTTCCCAGTGGCCTGAAAATCTCTCTTCAGTGACCTCAGGCTTCTTGTTGCAACATTAATGGTACCCACATGAAAGAGCAGGAGTGGGTAATAATCTGAAGGCTATACTAAGCTTGTAAGCTTACTGGTGATGTCACTGATCTGAGCCCCAGGGAGGCAGCAAGCTTCTCTGAGAAGAACATCTAGTCTGCAGAGAGGAGCATTCATTCACTGCCAAGGTAATCACCAATAACTACAACTCACCGTTGTTTCTTCACAGCACAGGTCTTGATGCTCCACTTGCTACAAGGGGTTGGTAGATATGACCTTGGTGGGAGAACTTGCATGGATTCCTCTTCTTCCATCTTTTCACATCCCTCATCTACCACAGCCAGAGCCTCACACCTATTTTGTCACAAACCGAGTGTGCAGACAGAGGCTCCTCTTGCAGCTCTGTGCAGTAATGCTTCTACTTCTTGGTGCCTTCTCAAGTTACTGCCTTTATCCTGATGCAGATCAGATACTAGACCTGCTTCAATAGCTGCCATGCCAGGTTGGCATGTGCATTCCAGAGATAGAGCACAGCTCCATGGATCTATCACCTTCTTGGACTCCCAGATGCTTCTGTCTCCTCACCTCCCCTTGAGGCTTGGCCACCAGGCAGAGCAGCTCATCTACCTGGTGCATGCTGTCATCCTCCATCTGAGGGAGTAGCGCCAGGTGCACCCCACAGCCCGAGAGCTGGGTGGTCGCATGAACTCCTTGGAGCTCTGTCTGGGTGGTTGCATTAGTCCTATGGGGTGCCAAGAGGATCAGAAGTAGAAGGCATGGCTTTCTATGAGTGGTCACCATGTCTGTGCCTCCTCACTGCCACATGCCTGTCAGAATGGTAATACATTGCCATTTGTTGAGGAGGCCAGAGCAGGCCGAGCAGGCCGCACCCTGCCCACTGACAGAGCATGCCACCGGCCTCCTCAAGTGAAGCACTGTGCCGCTCCCTAGGGGACAGCTCTCTGCTGTTTCCCTCCATTTGAACCAGCCAGCACCTCCACACAGCCCAGGGGTGCCAGGGCCCAGAAACCCTCCCAGAGACCCGGTGGGCACTGTAAATAAAGTAAATACCACCACCCCCCAACAACCCACCCACCCCCATCACCAAGGAAAGCTTTCAAGAGTATTTCCCCATAACTAAACTTCAGATCTCCGAAATTTTCAGAAGTTCTGTTCAGTACAACTATGTAGGACTAGGAAAAGGGATTTCCTCTTGCAGTAATGCCTAAAATTTCTTGTTCCTCTCCATTCAGTTAGATAGACAACCCCAGGTATACAGAATATTTCTGAAGAATCAGCGCTTAAGGTATTTAAATGTGCATGTATAGTCCTGATCCACATTTAAGTGTTCTTCTGAAAGTGTATATCATTTCAAGACTGCTTCCAGCATTTATGGGTAATTAAACCTAATTCAGACATGTGATTAAAGATTATGATTAAAGGTCTGCACTTAATTTATCACCAGTGACTGACTCCATAACTGCCTGCACAGACAGGCTTGTTCTCTGAAGGCTTTCTTGTGATCCTGGCAAGCCCAGGGCCATGAGTACATATAGTATACATACTATTATATAACTTACAGAACAATAGTCTTTCCTGGCAAGGTACCAATTCGTCCAGAGAGCTCAGAGAATGGATTTTGGGTCAAGACAGCTACTGTAGGCTCAACACACTAAACATGTTGGGAAGCAAGGGGAAGAAGGTGGGAGGGACAGACATCTTATACCATACTTTGGATATTGGCCTGGGATATGAAGAGGCCACAGTCATCACTTAAATTCAGACCAAGGACATATTTTTTTCCAGTCAAAAAAGCCCGTTAGCTACCCACCTAACAGTCACTTTTGAGAAAGTCATGTATATCTTCCAGCTCTGGGATGTGCAAAGGCTACAGTGAATATGACTGAAAGTTTAAAAATAAAACAAAATCCATAGTAATATAGAGAGTTTTTCTATACATTAATATTTCAGTTTTTATTACAAGTGCAGTGAAAGTCAGAAAATTAACGCTGAGCCATTGGAAACTCAAGAGTTCAGAGGAGGTTAATTTGTGACTAGTCTATAGTCACATGTCCCAAAAAAACATTTTCAGCTGATGAAATCCAAATATCTCCAAAGACATAAAAAGTCATTCTTTCAAGGAACGTACAATTGTATTGACTATGACAGACTGACACTGAAAATGACTCTGTACTGATGATCACAATAACATGATCTTCTCACACAGCCTCTACCTGCACTGAGCAGGAGGAACCTGGCAAGGCAGAAAACCACAAGATTAAAGAGAATAAGAGAAACAAAAGAGGAAGCACTTTAACCTCTATTCTTTGTTTAAAAATAACAATAATAAAAAGAAAGTATAGAGCTCCATTCCCCTAGAGAGCTTCAGCAGATCTAAGTAGGCAGAAGAACTGCATTAGACAAAATCTGTGGTTCCCATAAAAGGACAGATTTTAGGACAATTTTATTTTTTCCACTAATTTGAGACCCAGAGCTTCCAGAATAAAGAACCAGATTTACTTGGGATCACTTACTCCTGACAGGGTACCCACCATATAGTTTAGGGAGAACCTCTCAAAGAGGAGCAATTTCCCACCCTACATAACCAATGTTCTTCACAGGGGTAGGAGCCCATCCAGCAACCCACAGGATAGATTTAAATTGCTGTGGAGATTTTAATGTCACAAAGGACTGCATGGAAGTTGGTTTTATTTGCCTTTCAGGAGTACAGTAATAAACACCCCTGATCCATGAGACAACCTTTCTGTGCTGCACACCAAAGAGAAAGGGAAGAGAACAAGAAACTCCAACAACCTCCCTTGTCAGTGGATTTGTCCAATTGTTAACGAAGTAGAATTGCACAATTTTGTTTGTCTTCAGATTTCATTACACAGATATACTTTGTCCTGGATAAATATCTAACCTCCTATGATAGATCAGCATGGCAACAAACGTTTCATTTTTTAGGATGTTTAGTATTTTTCCCCGTAGAACAAGTTGAGGATTTCATACTCAATCTACAGGCATTAGTAAAACAGATCCTGCCTTTTTAATCAATAATGCATAAGTAATGAAAAATGCAATTACTTTGTAATTGTTTGGCATTACATTGGTCCCATGCAGAAAAGCAAATGAGATCAGAGAGCTGAACAGTGCATCTCTGCTGGACCCCACCAAATGCAAGGACTACCTGCCCTGCACCTAGAGTCCCTGTGGTGAATATGAGCAGAAGGGGCAATCCCCATCACCTAAGTGTTCTCCCAACCCCTTTCCAGATAAAAGCAAAGCTCTTATCTATTTGATGACTACAACACTTCAAACTCCTTAGTGATGTATTAGTAGTGATGCATTAAATCATGAAGTTCATGGCATCTCAGATCTTGGTAAGAGTTGCTCACAGTACAGCGCTCTGTTTTGCAGCAGCTTTTTATTTAAAAAAGAAAAACAATGTAAAACTTGTGTAGCTTGTGGAGCATACATTACTGTCGCCCTAGGGCTGGAGTAACCTTGCACACTTTTCTCACTGAACACATTTCAAAGGTGGGAATTTTTTTTTTTTTGCTGTAAGAAATAATCCATTTTTTATACCCCACAGTGAGGAAAGCCCCGAGGCTCACCTCTCAGGTGTTTAACCATACCAAAGAAAGGTCCACTGGCACATGCAGGCCAAAGGACTTAATTCACAACTTGCATTATGAAACAAAAGCAGTTTCTAAAAATTCTCCCCAAGTAGAACACCTGCATCTCAGAGAGAAGTGAAAAGAACAGCTTTAAAAATAAGGAATCAGCTATGAGATCACATGATCAACGCAAAGAGGAGCACAACATTAGAAGATCTCAATGCTCTGATTTGGGTCAATACAATTTAGTTCTAGAAATCTGGTGGCTCTGCAGCTGGACAAATGCACTGCAGGAAGACTCAGGCTGGTGGGGAGGAAAAAGACAGTAAGGAGAGTGTCAGCTCAGGAGCTGAAACTATAAGAAAACTCTGATCCAAACCCATCTAACAGGGATCTATTTGCTTTCACTTTCATGAAGATTTATGTGCATCTTTCAAAGATTAATTGGAGTTAAATATTTAAATTCCCTAAGGTGATCAACTATGCCAAGAAACATAAGTAGTCAGGCTATCTTGTAATAAGATGCTGTCCGTAGTCTCACTTGAGTTATGATAGCTGGGAAGACTTGAGCTATTCTGTGAAATGGCTCTACACAGTTTGCCACTCCTTTCAGTGAGGACAGGCATGCAATTTCTCAGTTTTTTTTTTGGCTGTTAAAATCAAAATTTTTTGTGCTGAAGCAGATATTTTCTGATTGTTTCACAGTTAAGGTATACACTGTCCCCATTGTATAAATATCGCAGTTATCCTCAAACCAAGTGATCGTGCTTGACCACAATGGTCATACCTGATCTTCCAGCCACATCTAAGACATGGATCATCCTGTCACTAGGTCATTTGTCTCTCCAGCATGGCAGTAAAAGCATTAGCTCCTGCCCCCAAACGGACACAGTAGCCTACCTGTCTGCTGGATATCTGCTTGCTTGGTGTTACTCTGAGCCACGCACAGTGCAATATTTTGTTGAAGAAATCTAGAAGCTAAAGTGTTCCTGCTGCTAGGTAGCATGGGCAAGGGTGGCTTAAAAGCCATGCGGCACTGTGGGCATTTGTCAGTTCTGGAAAAACATAAGCAACAATTCATCTGTAAAGTCCCACAGAACTTAGTCATCCAGGGGAAATGGGTACATACATGAGAGAATCTCGTGTCTGAGATGGTTATAAAGAAACCACCCCACTGGTAGGCAGCATTAGAGCAACAAATGCCTCATTGCTGTCTGTAAGCAGCACATGCATTCCAGGTCACAGCTGACAAAGTTTAACATAGACCCCTAATGGACCGTGAAACCAGCATACTTTGCTTTAATCAATACTGGCATTAGATTAAGGAATTGCCAGGTACAGACATGATGCTGATCAGCATAGCATCTGCTTTGGGGAACGCACTGTCTTGTCTCAGTACCCAGAGTCCACATATAAAACCTTTAGAAAGGAAAATGAACTGAAAAAGTGTAATACTTAAAACATCATTGAAAATTAAAAAGATTTTAATAAGATGTTAGACACTAACAAATACCGTTGCAGTTTTAGCAAGACAAGTGCACATTGTGTGGCTGACTTTGTCTTTTTGCAGTTAAAGCCAGAAATGGAGTGTACTATGCCCCAAGTTACAGAGCTTAAGATGCATCTAGACTGAATGTGAATTGCAGGGACAATAAGCGCTGGCATCCAATGACAACCCATCAAGCTGTAGATTCTTACAGTGAAAAACAAAGATTTGGACAGTCTGAGAGCATAAGTCTTCTGAAACTGTCCTGAGCCTTCCATGAGAATGCTCCACACAGCTCCCATCAGCACTTGCTTCAGCAGCTCTGTTCAGTATGAGAAGGGTCACAGACCCACGGGATGCCCTGAGGCACTGGTGGGGCAGCAGCCAGAGATGCTGAGTCTCCACTACCCCAGCTGCCAACTACCTATTCACCCTGCCAGCCAGCACAGAAGGGGAAGGCACCCAAGCAAGTGAACTGTATCCATCACTCTGTACTTCTACTTGAAAACCAGTCATTCTGGAATGAGCTAAATTATTACTTACAAGATACAGTAGCCTATATTAATTACATATGATCAGGGAACTGAAATTCAAACCTACAGCCAAAAACCCACAGGGCTCAGGTGTCTGACACTTGCTGTCACCTTTCTTCACCTTTCCCATACTTCAGTTCTCTTATCTATAGAGCAGGGGTTAAAGAAACACTGCCTTAAGGACCCTATATATGAAGTGCTGTATCAGAGCTAGGTATTACAGTGAGAGTTATTGAATAAAATGTAACAGGGCCTAACCCATTTCTTAAGGAAGATTTCAGCTCACCTAGGAATTTAAAAGTAGTAATTCCAGATAAATCTCCTCTTTTCTATTTCTGTAACACAATGTTTTTCATCCTGTGTTTCCACTGTGAAAGCTTGCATGTAAATTCCACCCTCCCCCCGCTTTTTCCTAAAGTATGTCAGTGTCTTTCAGCATTCAGAAATCACTCTGATCTCCTGGGTTTTATGCACCAGAGTCTGGAGTGATAAATGCTTCTGCCTCACACCCAACAATCTCAGCTGTTTGTCTTTGGGGTTTTCAGGGATGAATGACTGAAAGATATAATACAATACAAAGCTGGAAAGAAAAATGTATGCTTGTATAAAAAATTCTAATATAAAAGTGGCAGATAGCAGCAATACTTCTAAATAAAAGAGCTGCTGATAAGAATTATATACTGCATGATACGGCTTCAAACAAGGACAAATTATGTTACATTATTTCATTTGATTCTTTGAGGAACGTTTAACTTTAGTATAGGTTTTTGCTTATTGAGAAGTGTCATTAATGGCAATCTACAGCATATTCACTCAGATGAACTTCACTGTAAACTACCTTAGTATAAATATGCCACACTATGTCTCACACGCATCCAGTATAGGATTACTGGAAGAACTTTGCGTATTAGAAAGGCTGTGAAGAAGCAGCTGCTAGAATTAAGTTTTGGATGATATACACACCAGCTGGTTTTGGTAAGATTACAGTCAATTTCTCTTTCAGTAGGGCTTTTTTAGCTTCATTCTATCACTGTGTACTTTTCATGTGACTTGACTCGAAGCAGATGGAGATTCAAACCAGGTAAGATGTATTTGAGCAAGTTTTCGCCTGTTTTTCCAGCTCTAGACCTGACTGACTGATCATTCAAGCAAAACATACATCACTTTTTTCCCTACTCACCTCCCACCCCATGCTGTTTACTTCAACAACTGTCGTATGAACATCTGTTCTTAGGCTGAAATTGAGAAGTAGTGCACAGCTTTAACACTTGTTTCCTGTAGAAACAGGAGGACTGTAAATATCAACATCACCACCTATCCAGTTTAGCTTCACATTTCAAATATCCTGGACAGTATGATTGCACCATTAATTTGTTTCACACACACTAGATTTTTATGCTGGGTTTTTCCTCCATCACATTAGTCTAAGTTAAAATAACCAATTTTTTAAAAGGAAGAATAAAAGGAACAAACATGTATCATATCCATGAAAAATATTCCTGTCTATATTACAGACCTAAAAAAACCACCCTGCCAGACCTACCATCTCACATCCCATTTAGACTTATTTATTTGTACGAAAATATGGTCTATTGAAATATTTCACAGTTGCAGTGACCCCACTTTATGGAGATGACTGTTCAGGCTTTAAAAACGAGCTGTGACAACTGCTTAAGGGATGAGCCTCTTGACCTCGTAGCGTGCATCCTTCTGAAAGAGTTTAGTACCTGAAAATGCGTATCTCCTGGAATTTTACTGCCGCTTATACTCTGTGCAAGACCTACTACGACAAAAACTGCATGATTGTTGTATAGTTATGCAGATGTTTATTGCAATATACATTAAATAAGTTATGTTCTTACAGTCAGAATAAAGTATCCAAGTCCTTGCTGAAAGCAGCATCCAGTAATTTTCTCATATTTCACTGAAGCATGGAAGAGATATATGAAAGAATTCTTATTTTTCAGAAACTTTACACATTAAAAGCTAAGCTATATACTGTGT
The DNA here is from genome assembly GCA_013399475.1 of Chauna torquata. NCBI lineage: Eukaryota > Metazoa > Chordata > Aves > Anseriformes > Anhimidae > Chauna > Chauna torquata. The sequence continues at coordinate 90,747 of VXAL01002049.1, read as the reverse complement.
ATGGTGATGGATACACACAGAGCCTCCTGTTCTGTTAGAATACACACCTTATAGAGAAAGGCATAGAATGGGAAAGTCATTTAATTAAACTGTCTTTATTCTAATTTTTATGTGTAATGACTAGTAACAGCATGCACTGCTGCAGCCATATTTTCAGAGACATGCACCGCTTCTGCTGAATGTATTGGGAGTGAAAGTTTGTTTTCCAAAGCTCTGCCGAACAAATTAGAAATTTAATTAATATTCTTTTTCATTATTTCCTTCCTCTCTTCCC
>VXAL01002049.1:72212-90458 GCA_013399475.1 Chauna torquata | reverse complement strand
CCCCCCCAGGATTATAGGCCTGAAAGTAAAACAGTGCAGTACTAATTTTATTGTGTGCTACAAGCTGAATGCTGAACAAAAGCAACTGGTTAGCACAACAGCCAGACTCACTGCCACATGAATGGCCAGTTATAAAACTGGTGATTAAACAAATGTGCCTGACCTCACTTGAGATGTTTCATAACCATATGAAGCAATAGGTTGATAACCATATTAGATGTTAACATTTAAAAACCAACTACATAAGATTAAAGTTATAAAGTAATTAATTGCAGCTGAACATTTCCAGTACACCCAGTTGAGCAGGCCTTTGAAGTTGCCAGGAATATAATGAAGTCTCTCCTTTCATTTAGGGATTGTTCTACTAGATGCTGCAGGTCAGCAGCCATGGTACAAGAGAGCAGCATGAGGGATGAGGAGCTGTGCCAACACATATACACACGCTTTTTTTTTTTAAAGCAAATTTACTAGATAAGACAATAGTAGAATTTGACCCTTGTTTAAAATTCAGTATTTAATTAAAAATGCAATATTTTCTTAGTGGTCTAAGGAAATGTCTCCTTGCATACCGACCCAGGAGAAGAGATCACTTCCAGGATGACAGAATTTCAGTGCATGCATATGTAGGTGTTCAACAACAGGAGAACCAGAATCAAAATCAAAGTAGTGTCTAATATCTATTTTTACACTTTTGCTTGTTTTTCTAGTTCACCATAACTGCTGTAAAATAGCTCTTTAATAAGATCAAAGCAAGGTAAAATTAGACATGAAACAGGACTAAAAAAAATCCTAATTCTTTTCAGGATAAATAGACCTCAGCTGGACAGTCCATGTGCATAAAATAGAAAAGCTTGGTATTTTATGTGATGTTATGTTATTAAAAAACCCTAAGTCATAAACTCACAGTTAACATGTTTGAACACGTGGGGGCCAGAGCATATTTTAAATAATTTTTCTTTAAAAAATAACCCAGTTGATGCCTATAACATTAATAGGAACCTGACTGCTGGAGCAAAAAGAAGTTAGGTCTCAGATTCTTCCTGCAGGAACCATTTGTTCCTCTGCAAGTGCATTGTAATATGAAGCTATTTATTCAGCACTCTTACAGGCTTGCTTGTGGGTTGTTGTTTTTTTTTTTTGGTCACTTTGCACTTCTATGAAAGATATTTCCCTATTTTCTAGGGAATTTTGATTAACTGGCTATCTTAAAAGAAGTCACGCTTCAGAGAAGCATCATGTTTATACAAACAGGTTTGATTTTAGTTCTTTATATAGGAAACTGGATTTTGTTGCATTTCAGTTAATCTGGGGCTTTGTTTCTTTATTAAATATTGCTAGGGTTTTCTTCAAAGGGCGATAAAACTATTGAAGCCTGTTAGAAGTCCCACTGATACTGCAGCAACAGTTTTCAAAGATTTTGTTGATACAGCTGCCTACAACGTAGACAATATGCAACGCCTTTTCAGAGCTCTTAATAGCGCCTGAAATTTGAGTATATCATGCTGTTTGCATAGAGAGTATGCACAGTAACTGTCAAAATCAAGAAGTCTTCTGTAGTCAGTTACTTTTCCCCATGATATTTAAGATTAGGATTATCTTTAAGTTGCCAAAAATGTGTCTAGTATAGTGAAGATAATAAAATATCCATGAAGTAAGGCCTGAATCAAAGATTTATCTTAGCCTTTGAATCACATTAGAGGAATGGCGGACATCTGATGAAACTAGGATTTGTCATGTTCCTTGGAATAACACACCAACTCCTTTATCGTCTTTAAACTGAATAGATTCAAATATCAATCTCCTCAACTCAAAGGAACAATGTTAGCTGGTACACAGATCAATACTCCTTTCATTACCTTACTCACTAGTCTTGAAGGCTTATTAGCGAAGAACTCTGCATCTACCCCACCACAGCATCCCAATTAGAGGTCACCAAGAGTTGTCTCAAAAATTGCTCAGTCCTTGGTCTTGGAGGGATTTGAATCCAGCACTCAAGGAGCAGTATCAATGAGGGTGTAATATTTCACCCAATACAAGTGGATGATTATAACAGATAACATTAAAGCAGTTAAACATTACTCTTTGATAGCCTTCATATACCAGACTTAAAGGACAAGGTCCTAGCTCACTGAAGTTCCCATTAATCTCATTGCATCAGTGTTATATCCTGGGTCCCTGCAGAACACCTCATCGTAAGCACTTTACCATGTTTAGTAATAGAAAGATTAAGCAAGATATTGCACTGCCTGTGAAGATTTTGTTTGTTTGTTTTTCTTTTTTCCTCTTTTTTTTCCTAATGTCAGAAAACACTATTTGATCCAGGAGCATTAAGGACAAGTTAACGCTGTTTCCAGCAGAGGCAATGGCTGCAGGACCGCCCCATGGGAGACATCACCAACACTGCTCCCATGCACAGCAGCAAAGCCCAGGTATGCAAGAGAACAGGGTTCAGTTAGCAGCACTCCCAAAAGAGTCAGCAAGAGCATCTGCTTGAGTTTAAAGGCCCAGATCAGTGACTTTTTTTTACTCCGAATAACATGAAACAAGCAGCAACTCCCGCTTGCAATAGGACAGAGCAGGTCTGCATTTGCCACTGAGGACAGGGAAAGGGAGCTTAGCTGCTGTTAGTGGATAGTTTCCAAGCACTGCTTTTGTTTTTGCTTATAAGTTTAATTCTAAGTATGTACATAAACTGCCACTGATGCCTCTGCTACAGTTAGAGGGATAAATTTGATAACAACTGTATGGGATACTGAACCAAAACTGAGTTTTACTGTTGCTGGATACCTATTGTGTACCTTTACCATCTACACTAGAAACATTTTTAAAAAATCACAGCACTCTTACATGTTTTAAGAGCAAACATTCACTGGTGCCTTTGTCATACACCCAAACAAAAGCTGTCCGCCTGACACCTGTTATCTGCACCCATTCCCTGCTATCTGTCCATTCAGTATGTGCCACGGACGTTTCCTCGGAGTTAATTGTCTGCTCAGCTTTTGTCCCTTTCACCCACGTTTTCTCGAAGTGAACTGCCTGTCATTGCTCAGTTACTTCTGCGTCTCCGCAAATTAACTCACCGCTTGGCACTTCTCAGCATCTCCAGGCAGATGCTCCGGGCTCTAGCCAAGGCAGAAGTGCATTTGTACACACAGCCTGCCATCTAGCGATGGGAAAGGAAAGAGCATGGTCTCACATCTGAAATGTTTCCAGATCTACTTCAGCTTTCCTCTTCACGAATATTCCAAAGGAAACACTGAGGGGTCCAAGAAAATATTTAGCTGTTTTCTCACATATCGACCCCATAAATAAAAGAAGCGCATCAAGGACAGGCAGCATCTCCTCTGGGCATAAAAATCCTATAGTTTATTAAAAATGGATGCCATAGATTTAAAAACAAGGGAGGAAAAGAACTCATGACAATTATTTTCCTGCATATCAACCTGATGAATGTTAATGATAAAATATAACAAAACACCAGAGGCCACCCTCAGGTTGCATACTTCACGCACAACACAACACAGCCAGCACAACATTGGTAGCGATGGCACTTCTGAATAGCATTGGAAGGTAAAGTAAGTAGGAAAAAACCTCCTAGAGGACATGACAATTATGTAGAAATATACATGTACATATTTTCATATGGTTGACAATTCCTTTAAGTTGTATATAACAGCTATCATATCCCCCAACCTTTTTTTCTCCAGAAAATTGCCTTTCTCTAAAGGGAGTACCCTCCAAGTAATGTGACTGCAACCCATCCAGTCTCCAACAAATCCCACTAGTAGTTTAGACACTCCAGGTTAATCTTCAGCAGCAGGCTGAACTACTGTGTGCTTTCCTGTGTATTAACAAGGATGAGCTCTTTCACATGGCTAGGATTGACGTCCTGGATGAGAGCCTGAAGACTAGCCCTAAACCAATCTGACTTTTTACACATGGGCAATCTGTTTCTTAAACTGTATGGACTTCAGCCTCAAGCAGCAAGATGAATATATTCATAAAGCTCTAGGAAGCTTCTAAACAGCTTCCATGTCTATTGTTCTCAACAATTTTTTTTCTTTCTCTCTTTGAACAATCCTAACACATGAGAAATTCTGTACGTCTATCACAGATAGAAATTATCATTATCAGCAGTGTCATAGTGACTAAAAGCCAAGCACAATTACTTCAGCTTACTAATAACCACACCACCAGAGAGAAGTCTTAGAGGGGATCTACCAAATACAAAAAAAAGCAGAAGCTTCCACACTAGTTAACATCTAATTAACCATCCCAAAAACAGTTTGTGCAGGAAGCACAGGAGAGAAGCATTCTGAAGACCAAATCCTCTCAACTCCATTGCTTTAGCTAAATTTTGACATTTGATGACCTAAAACTGTCAGGATTCACCAGTATGTTAAGACCAGGATATGAACTTCAGAAACCAGAGTCTGCTGCTTAGCTGCCCTCTTATTCTTCTCTTTCGTCTGTGTTTGCTCCTGGCCAAAGACAACCAAATCCCTACAGCAGCCCAGTGCAGAGCAAACCTCTACTCATGCATATTAACTTTCACTAAGAGGAGTTACCCTGCCAAAAGTCCGATTTTCCAAGATATTTGAGACTAAGGAATGAAAACACCATCTCTCCTCCGTAGAAAAAAAAAGCCCACTGGTAATTGAGGCCTTGTATACAGGGAAGGCAAACCCTGGTGTGGAATTACCACCAAAACAAGCTTACAAGAAGAGAGATGGGAGTCAGACTCATTATGTGAACTGTTACAGCACAGCACAGATCACCTCCTGCACTACCAAATCTAGCAGCAAACCATTCTTTGCTCCCAATAGGTTCAGGCTGAAACCCCTAAAACCAACACATAGGAACTATTCTTTGCCGTTCTTAACAACCTTGTCTGACACCCCACCCCTAGTTTTTCATTTAAGCCACACTTTCAACTTTTTTTTTCTTTTTAGTATGAAAAAATGCATTGAATCTGACAAATTAATTGTCAAAAGACATTTAATTAACCAGAGTAGCTAGCACACAGCTCTTCATTATCTGAAGACACTTATGCCAAAATAATGTTGAATGCATGAATTCTGCTTAATTTTAACACCTTAAAGAACATCTAATACATTACCAAAACTGAGGCTTTTTCCCAGGGTCTCAGTGAGATAGGACAAACACTTAATAATACAAATACAAACAAGAAAGAAAGAAAAAAAAAACATAGAAGGTGTTACCTTAATCAGCATGAATATTCCAGTCAAACACAGCTCCTACACTACCTCCTGCAAAAGCCAAAGCAAAACCCAAACCTCCCCATAAACCTAAACTTAAACCCATTGCCACAGCTGATCCTAATGATGGACCCACCCACTCTGAGCCTTAAAGCCATACCAGGAATGGTTCAGCCCTACACTCTCTTTTCTTGCACACTGGTATAATTGCTTCCTCCATTTTTTGAAAACTCACTAGTGTCAATTTATTATGCACCAAAGCCCTCTGGAACCACCTATGGTAGGACCATGGTGTGGGCAAATGAAGGATGGAGGCAGCATTTGCCTTGTGGCCTCAGGGTTGGTGCAACTTGTTTTTGCACAATAATTCTGCATGTGATGATTGTCCTGCAGTGGGACCACTGATTTCTCCCACTCTGACATCCAGACCCCCTTTGGAAGGTGCACATGGGGTGAGGCAGTGGTGGGTAGAGAGCTACCCCCATGCCACATCAAAATCCAAAAAAGCTTTAGGCCAGAGTTGAAAAGTGGCAGTGGAGGAAAGGCAGGTATGGGACTGAGTCCATGATGGTAATAGAGAGCATTTCAGAAGATAACATTTGCCATTGCCACTGGGACTTCATCAAAATAATCTCTCCACTTGTCAGTGGAGAACAGCTGAAGGGAGATCACCATGCAAATATGAGCATTACAATAACCTCTAAAAACATCTCTTCACAAAGCAATTTCAAAGCCAAACACAACAAGTTCAGTGACTGACATTTCCAAACCCCAGGGACAGAAATTCCTGATTATTTGCTCTGGATATAGCCTTGACCAATAAAGTCCCACCACAAGAAAAGGCCACTGCCCTTTGAGGGCTGCTCTTTCAGCAGTTTTCAGGTAGATCCATTAGGTTTCTAAAATTATGGGCTAGCTGAAGTGAAGGATACCCTCTCCCACATTTTTCTGCCAAATCTTGCATCAAGCAGCTCTTGCCAGCACTTCCAGAGCCGTGTGTTGGCCAAGCCAACTCATAAGCCCAACTCATGCTATAGGTTTAGTCTTACATGAAATAGCATATAATTTTTTCTGTACAAGCTAGTATTGCACAAAGTATCCTACTGGTGTTTAAACTGGTTGAAGTCTTGTAGTCTTCAAGGTAAATATGATTTCAAACCCAAAACTCCTAATATTACATGAAGCCAAAACTGATTTCCCTTGGGGTTTTAATCACAGCACATTTGCCTGTTCCAGATGATGCTGTGCGATAATGTCTGTGATAACACCGACTTTATTCCTATGAATGATCCAAAGTCATTCATGGTTTCCAGACGTCATTTGTTTTGCAGTTCTGATTAGGAGACCAGGTAAAGAAAATCCCAACAGAAGTGAATATAGTAAAGTATTCATCATTCCTCCAGGAAATTTCTATGTAAATTTCAGAATCAAACAATTAGGTTGATATCTCAATTATTTTATTTTATTTTATTTTATTTATTGTAGTATTCAAGGCAATTCAAAGACATTTTGTCAGGTATCCTTCATGAACTGGCCAAGAGGGGGAGCTCTGCTCAGCACTGCCCAGCAGGGTCTACTGGAAGCTTCCAAAACGAAACCTTCAGCATGTCCCCAGTCATGGACATTATAGGCCTCCATGAGGTTACCTGCATTGAGCAGAAGCTGGAAATCTCACAAAGGCTCATAGTATTTCTCCATTGTACTCTTTTCTACATAAAATGAAGTTGTAAAACAGGGGTAGGTTGTAATGCTTTCAAACACTGAATGATAATCACCAGAATACTTTGTTTCAAATTGTAGAGACACGGAAATGGGCAAACCTTTGTTGTACTGCCTACAGACTCCCTGATCAATTTGCCAGTCCCCAGCGTACCAAACTGTTAGTATGCTCTAAAAGATGAGGAATTGTATGTGTGTCTGCATCCTAACTGGTGTTTTTCACCCCCTAGAGAACAATTATTCTGGTATTTGTTTGCTGACAGCAAAGCATTTCTTTAAACATGAACCCTCCAGGATTTATAAGACTAGGCTGGAGCTATTCTGTTTTCTGTCACAAGATACTTTTGCTCAGAAAACCCTTTTCAATCCAGTGCCCAACCCAAACTTCCCCCAGAGCTGGAGGGTGGCCGATATGGGTGTATTGACATGTGGATTAATGCATCTAAGGCTCGTCTCCAGTTTTCTTCAGGCACAGTTATTTGGAAGCTAAAAGGCTAGATTTCCCCTTGGCACAATGAGACAGGATCATGAGTATCTGTCATTTTCAATATAAATGTAATATTAGATTTTATTGTAGGATATTTCAAGAACTCTCAAAAGAATGACCAGATATGTATATTCTGTAAAGTTTCATTGCCAAGCTAAGTATTTGGGGTCTCTTGGTGTCACTCAGGGCTGCCTGGTATGCGCAGAGGCTAATGTTAAGAAAGCTGCATGGAGGATAAGGCTCCATGGCACAGCCCGGGGTGTCGAGGGTGCTGCTGCTCATGTGAGCCATCCTGGTTCTTAAAAGAGCTGAGGCTCAACAGATAACAGTGCACAAACCACTTAATAGAAGGCTGTATTGTTTTATAATTTCCATATGCTTTCAATAATTTACAGTAAGAGTTTTTTTACTATATTTTTATAGCTTGTTCAGATTCAGATGTTATACTTACTCTTCTTCAAGTTTATATGCTTTTAAGCAAATTTCTCTGTCAAACACTAACATATGATCATGTTGCTGTTCTCTGGACAGAATTAAAGTCAATTTTGATTTAATATGATCTGGTTTTGTTTTGATTGTTTGTTTGTTTGTTTCCTGCAAACCACTTTTTATTTGACTTATTGTTTACTAGGATATTTCTAATCAGATGGGATCATGTGTGAAAAAATCCCAGGTCAGTAACATGTTTTCTTCTCTGTTTTTCCAGCAATTAATTCTAAAATTCAAAAAAGGTAGAGTGCGGAAAAATTAACTCAGTCTCACTCTCACTTGCTATCAGCAATTTCACTACTTCCCACTTAAACTGCTTTACCATTTTTCTTTTTATTTGATTAAATATAATCTATGTGGGTTTTGTTGCTTTTTCAGTTTAGTTCTGTTTTTTACATGCCAATTTATTTATTTATTTATTTTATTTATTTATTAAATGTTGAGTAGCTTAACCGGTTCAGTTTTAATTTTCTTCATAATATCATATGGTCCTGCTGAATTCCTGAAATTTTAGTGAAGAAACGACTCTCAGTCATTTGATGTCTCAGTGTTTCAAGGAACTTTATTTTTACTGTTCACCTATAATAATTCATGGGCTGTTACTTCACCTGCTTTTACCTTTTTACTTTTACCCGCAGCAAAGCCTACTCCAATTAAAACTATCAGCCACCTACAATGAGATGACAGCTGATCACATACAGGTCAAGAATTTTTTAAGAAGTGTCTTCCAAGAGGATTTCAACATTATTTAGAGCAACATCACAATTCCTCATTTAGTTCTTTAATTAAGGTCTTTATCTGACAACCTGAGTGAATGTATCCAGTGCATATTTTGTGTGCTGCAAGGGAGAAAGTCAAATTCAAAATACTGTGGTAGCTACCAGTACACCAGGTGGTCCCAAAAGCACTTTGTCTTTGGATGAGTCTACAAAGAGCATTAAAGGAGGAAAAAAAAATCTCCTCTTTGTTCGAAGCACAGATCAGTCTGCAAAGCTGATATCTATAAAAGGAAAATGTACCAAGTATTTTTAAAGTCAGTAGCTTCCTCATGTCTTAAACAAATGAAAAAAAAAAAAAAACTGTGCAAAAATAAGATTGCCTTGGGAAAGAGCGTGTGGTTAATATACAGTTCCAAATGTACAATACATAGTGAACTATTAATTATACACAATTCCAGTAACTAATCTCATCAAAAATATCCACCTTGGTAAGATTAAAATAGCCTTACAGAAGTCAGGAGTAAACGCCAATATGCACTTAAGTCACTTTCTCCTTTCCTAGGCTGTTTTTCTTTTCTTCAAACAACAGAAGACAGAGGAGTTGGAGAAGAAGGAAAAAATCAAGCAAATATAATTTCTTACTTCTAAGAAACTGCGTCTTTCAAAATATCCACTTTGCTTTTATTTTAATTAGGCAATAATTAGAACAGTCATTGTCAAGACAATAGATTTATTTTTATTGCTACCTAAAATTATGCATACCATTTTTATTTTCTGTGAATGCCTCTGGGGAAGAGCTGAGTGCTAGAGAATTCAGTGTAGGAAATGGGTGGCAGTGTTCCCAGCTATGCCTTCCCATAAATTGCTTGGGAAGAGAAAAGAGGAAAAACGGTGTCCCTCCAGAGAACAAGATGGAAAAGAAAAGTGGTTCAGAGTGATATCTTCTCATGCCTCTTGGTGGGCATTGGTGGGCTTTACTTGGAAAATAGTCAAAGCTTAAGTTGCCAAAGCCCTAAGCAACCTGGTCCAGCTCTGAAGCCAGCCCTGGTTTCCTAAGGTTTGCATAACGTTTGGCCAGGTGTGCTCCAGAGGTCCCTTCCAACTGAAGTTATTCTATGAATCTATAAATAGTTCACAATGCCATGTCTTCAAGACTAAGACTGATGTGTTGCTGTGTTTTTATTGTGGTGTTGGGTTTTTGTTTGTTTGTTTGTTTATTACTATGTCTGTACTGGATTGTTTAGCAGAAGAAAGTAAAATCTGTACTCCAACCCTTGTTATCCCAAGTTTATGTTTTGACATAGCCCCAGCACTTTCAGGAGAGGGAACAGTGGCAAGTCAAAGATTACCATAGTCATTACAACCTTTACACAAAAGCAGTATATCAAAATGTAAACTGTGCCTGTGCCAAGTAAATGTTAATGAGTAGTATCTGGAAAGGTTAAATATAAATACATATAATTACAGCTTGCCAGTGACAAGAAATTATTAGTTTCTTTCTTCCTCAGAAGGCTTTGCTCCAAAATACTAAACTGAAATAAAAGTATATATCTAATCCTGCAATCATAATAGGACTTGGAGAGCTACAATTATATCAATCAGTCAGAAATAAGTTGAATACATATCACTGCTAATGTCCTCTACCAGTTCTATATTCCCCCCTTCCAGAAAAATGCATAGAGATTAGTAAGAAAGCTGTTCTGAAAACTGGAATTTAAAAATTGCTTTGAGAAACCACTTCATTTCATTTATATTTTAAAAATATAAGCTTACAATTGTAGAAGGGGGAAGAAAAAAAACACAAATCAAGTGGAAAGAATAAATCTATGTTTTCATTTATAGGCGGGACAGAAAAAATGTGTTTGCTGAAGAAATTATTTAAATGCTCTATATTGCATTTGATTGGAGGGGAAGAATTCATTTCTTTCCCTGGAGGGAAAAAAACTAATATGCTACTAACTGCACTAAAAACAGAGCCATTCCAAACCAACATTTGCAATTAAAAAGAGAAAATATTTAATGAAAACTTGTGAATATTTTGCAATGGCAAAATTGCTTTTAGCCTTTAGAAAATTTCCCTTTTAATATAATTTGCTTAAACTACCAATGCACAGTCTTTGTCCCAGATGTAACGTGAACTCTGTTAATCTATAGAATGATGATGACCAAAGTCGTGTTTAAAGACGCTGTAGGTTGACAGCTAATTGGAGGAACAAAAATTTTATCCTCTCCAGTCCATGTGCAGCCATCTGCTGACATCTACAGGTATCCCCAAACAGACCCAGACCATCTAGTCTACTTTAAAATGAAGATACTATTTACCACCCCCTAAACTTTTTAAAAGCTTTTTTAGTTATATAGGTTCACAAGAGATACAAGATACTTTAAAATTAAGCAGATTGAAGATATTTATGCTGTATGGGGTTATCTGAATATTTTAATCAGGTTCAGGGTTTTTTGTTTGGTTGATTGGTTTGGTTTGGTGGTTTTGGTTTTTTTTTTTCTTTGTTTGTTTGTTTGCTTGTTTGTTTTGGTAAAACATAAAATTAATGCTTTTTCATATTTCTACAGCTTCTACATTTGTTTCCTCCAAACAGTCCCATCAGCTTCACCTGAACACACAAATGTAGGAAGGGAAAAAGCACGAAAAAGAGGGAAGTTCAGCCAATACAAATCTATTTAAAACTTGAGTAAATCTAAATAAAGGATGAAAAAAATGAATGCATTGGACAACCTCTGTTTACTAGAATATGAGGTAGTTGATCAGAAACATGAGGTCAGTTGGAATGAATCCTACTCTGCCTGTATGGAATTGATAGATTTTTATTTATTTATTTATTCTCTAGTGGTAGCAAAAATGCAAATCCACACAAATATCCATTCCTTTTTTCTCTTCTTCCTCTTTTCCTCTTTTTTTCCTCTTTTTTTATTTTTTTATTTTTTTATTTTTGTAACACCATAAATTTTTGTCAACTACATTTATTTAACTACATATGTTCTGATTAGCTATCTAATACTTTTAAGAGATGAAAACCATTAATTCTGATTATGGAGTCTTAAAGCATGCACTAACTCTTGCTTTAATCCTGATTACATTGCCTTAACAAAATAAAGGTTGTTAAAAACACAATCCGTCCCAGTGGGATGGTGCTTGCTGTCGCATGGCTGCCGACGCTCACTGTGGAGGTGGTAACTACCCACTTCTGCTGCCTTTTGGAGCTGGGTGCCCCTCGGTGACTCCCTGGTTCACAGTAGTGGAAGGGATGCTGACCTGGCAGAGTGGCACTGTGCTACCACACACCAGTGGAGATTAAATCTGAAAGTCCAGAATAACCAGTGGACCGTAAAAAATGTTACAATCACTTTACAAAGGAAAGGCAAGTAAGAACCAAAACCAGGCAGTTTATTGCCAGAAACTCAAGTGAGCAAAGTGGTCACTATGGCCTTGCAACACACTGGGCTGGACACAGGCACAGAGATGGGACATGGTTTAGTGGTGGGGAAGCTGGTGGAGATGCACTGTCCCCTTGTGTCTGCTCCCACACCAACATTTTTCTACCTGTACACAATAAAACAACCAAAATAAAAGGAATATCATGCCAGTAATAAAAGACCATTTCTATTTTGACCTTTCAGTAGAAGGTAACCTATTTATAGAGAAATGAATCTGCAGTTTGAGTAGAGCCAGGCAGGAAATAGATTTCTCCTGCTGATATCTGGTGTCCTAAATGTTTTTTGTCCCAAATTAGTACTAAAAATGAAAAATCTAGCAATTTCTTGACAAATGATAATCAATAAACAGGTTTGTACTGAGCCTGCTAAAATATTTTCTTCCCTTATCTTTCAAATACTCCGATTCAATGTTGACCTTTTTGTTTTTCATCTTAATTAGTACACAATAATTAAATTACACAACAAAAAACTTGCTTCAAACTAAGAAAGTTAAAGATTTCATTTAACACATTTTAAAAAAATCATTATTTTGAATTTTTTTTTTAGTACTACTTCTTTTTCTTAAGTTGAACATTGGCCAGAATTGACCTTTACTTTATTCATAAGGGATAGCTGCAATTGTTATCGTGAGCCCAGCAGTGTACCAGGAGCTCTGTTTGTAACTTTTAACAACTGCTCTGCGTTTTCCTGTTAGCAGAGACCATCCACACATGCTTGGTCAATCTCCATGCCAGGATGTCTTTCAAGCGTAGCTCCTGCCCAACAGCTGACAGATGCGACAAGAGGGCTCCCAGCACCACACAAAAGCCAGACATGAGCAGTCTCTGATACTCTCTCTGTCAAATCTACAAACTTAAGCCAAGCAACGAGTAAAGACCTCATTGGATCCTAAAATATGCACCATTCTCATGATAATTTTTGAGTCAGATACTTAAAATGTTAAGCAAGTTACAGTATTTATATCATTTTGATCATGATTTTGCATTGTGCATAACACTAGCAGTAATTTAAAAGGTCACAATACGTTTCTTTAAAATGTTTCTTATTCTAAAGCCTGTTTAAGTTTTCTTCTTTAAAACTGCAATTAAAGCTTTCAGGGAAAGCCTTTCTTACTCTCTTTATATTATTCAAATTATTCCTCCATTGCCTACACAACCTCCCACATAAGAACCTGAAATACAGATTTGTCTCCTACACCCGCAGGAAGGGCAAGTGCCCTGTGCTGGAGCTGTGGCAAAGTGGTCTCTGCCACGTCTTCTTCTCTGAGCATGGGCACAGTATGTTACAGAGGTCCAATTAGGTGACTCAGATGTCATTATGAGTTACTAATTATGTCCCGCATGGCACAAATTCATCTTCTGTTTCTTCTGAAGGCTTAACCAGGAAGTACAATTAGACTCTTTGGAGGCACAGTGCAGAACCCATTGTTTTTTCTAATTTTGAAGCACCAGGTCACCAGGCTGCGCAGGATGGCATTGCTTGCTGGATCTGGAAGATGTTGGTCAATGCATTTAATGACCTGGAAAGATTGTGTCATATAAGTATTACAACTAGTGAAGATAAATTTTTAAAACTGCAAAATGAGCTGCGCTCTGCTTTGTCTTGTATTTTCTATAATGGTCCGAACAGCTGTTTCAAGTTTTAGGAGTTACTGCAGCACAGCAAATCTGGAAGACAATGCAATTTGCAAGCGTCCCACATCAACCAATGTGACAAGTCAATATTCTCTTTTTGCAGCACGCCCATACGGAATAACAAGCTTCTCACACTTCTTCACTTATTTGATCAGATGGGTGGTCTACAAATGTAAATCAAAGAGCTCATTTGTGTGACAGAGTCGCAGAGCTGTAAAGCAGAGGTGATGGTAGAGAACAGGCTACCTGACACACGGCATGCTGGAGATCAACGAGATGGGAAGAGCAAGCAACAGGAGCTGTTGCTACGTGATCTAATGCAGCTTTGTAGAAAGAGACTCCTGTATTTGCAATAAGAGTTGAATTATGAAAAATGTGTCTCTGATATAAATCTGCTAGTTAGTATTTGTCATCAATACTTTCCTTCATTTTTATGAAGTTCTGTCTCCCGTGAGAAGTAGGGGGGGAAATGGAAAGGAAAATCTTCTTTGCCTTTTAATGTCTCCTCAAAATTGCTTTGTTAACATAGTATTTTGAAGATTATGTAGTAGTTTCACTTTTATTTTTTCTGGTTTCTGAAAATGTTCCCTTCCTGAAGAATGCACTGCCAAGACTTAAATTAATGCCTTTTAATTTTGTGTGCATGACTAAAGGTAGAATTATCCTGTGGGGATATCCATCTCCTTCCTCTTCCCTCTACTTTGGACTTTGTCATTTTCTGTACCCATAATGCTTACAAGAATGAGAAGGCTGAATGGCATCTACTGCTGGCATTCCTGTTGTGGTTTGACCCAGCAGGCAGCTCAGCACCACCCAGCCACTCACTCTCCCCAGGTGCGATAGGGGAGAGAATCAGAAAGGTGGAAGTGTGGAACTCATGGGCTGAGATAAAGACACTTCACTACATAAAGCAAAAGCCGTGTGTGCATGCAAAACAGAACAAGGAATTCATTTGCTACTTCCCATCAGCAGGCAGGTGTTCAGCCATTTCCAGGAAAGCAGGGCTCATCGTGCCCCTTTGGCCAGGCTGGGGCAGCTGTCCTGGCTGTGTCCCCTCCCAGCTCCTCGTGCACCGCGAGCCTGCTCGCTGGCAGGGCAGCAGGAGAAGCAGAAAAGCCCTTGGCTCTGTGTAAGCACTGCTCTGCAACAACAAAACATCGGTGTGTTATCACGCTGTTTTCATCAAAAAATCCAAAACACAGCATCATACAAGCCTCTACAAAGAAAATTAACACTATCTCAGCCAAAACCATGACAATTACTCATGAAGTTGAAGGTACACGAGACAATTTGCTGTCAGTAACATGCCAGAGGCTTTATTTTGCTCATTTTAAAAATTCATGTGTGAACTTGTCCCTTTAAGTCTAGAATGATTGCTTAGCATCTACCCCAATCCAAACATTTATCTCTCCCCCCAAAAAAAAAGAATCTGAAAAACCAAGCCCCCAACCCCTAAACCACAATAAAGGCAGTTATTTATTTCAGTTCTTACAAAGCATGTTTGTAAAAAACCTGTCCCCTCCCCAACTGTTCTTTATACGGTCCCAGTAAGTGAATTAAAGCAAAGTTCTCTACAGTAAATGAATTTAGGGTACCAGATGGCTGTCTAAAATAGCACATATTTCAGCCTCCTGTGTAGCAGCCAAGTTGATTTAAGCCAACTAGAAGCGAGGTACACTTTAATCAGGTCAGCCGACAGTTATTAGATTAAACTCAACTGAAATTCAGAAACTTAGTGAAAATAAATCCACTATGAATCCAACATTTTCCTCCTATGGGGACCCAATGGAAAACTTTTTAAGATATGAAAACTATTCTGGTTTGGGGAATAAGATTTAGTAGATCATGTTAGGTTTTTATTTTACTGTTTAGCCTACTCCATGACTTTGTTTTAGTGTAAAAAATGCCACATAAAAACAAGCACAATGGAACAAATAGAAGACAGAAAAGGTCCGATTCTTGGCTACCTTGCATCAGTCTTTTCCAACTATTCAAACTAGACTTAAAATACTACAGACAAAATAGCTGCATTTTATACTTGACTTGCACAGCTGTAAATGATAACAGCCAAAAGAGAATTTGTGCAGCAAATAGGACATAATTCCTTCTGGAGTTTGAGCTGCCTATATTATCATAAATTTTCACCATTCTTTTTATAAAAATCTATTTGCTAAATACAGAGGTAGCTTAACAGTGAGTTTATTGTGCCACCTGAGATGCCCCTGTCAGTGTCTTTTAATTTTGATATTCTTCATGGCTCCGAACCGTGGAATAACAGCTGGGCATTATCCTCCAGGTAGTGAAGGAGATCTCCATAGTCCGCTCTCTTATTTTGCAGATGTTATGTACAAAGCTGAGTCAAAAATATATTTTCCATCCTGTAGGACAATTCCAGAAGTTTAATATTTATTTTCATCTCAAAATCAAGATGAAAAGGGACACTTTAGAATTGTTTTGGGGAAAACATAATCAGGAAGGAGATTAAATTGGAAATAATGGATTATTCCAATCATAATGGGATGTTTAAATGTTTTTCTCATTAAAATAAACAAACAAACAAACCAAACTGAGAACTGAGACCATTCAGATGACCTGCAACTCCTAACTTGGGGTCCCCACAGCCCAGAGAGAAGCTTTGTCCCAGGAACTTCCAGAAGCTCTGTCACCGGGAAATACTTGTGCTTTCTGTAAGTTTCTTTAACTTAGTTCCTAGACAACTTGGAGCAAATCAACCTGACTGGGAGACTGCGTTCAACAGGACATTGATAGTTATTGCCACCTTATTCCTCTGCTTTTTGCATCATCAAATCTTTTTTCTCATTACGGTATAGAAGGTCTTTGCAATATGCATAAATACAGGTAAAAACCAGGAATCATGGCAAGCCACCAGCCGCTGCTAGAATATGGATCCAACTAGATCAACCTTGTTCTTCCAGATTTGTACAGAACAGAAAATACATGCAGTATTTCTTAAAAGACATATCTAGTGGCAATGCTTTTTTATTTGTCATATAGTAGGCTGTTAGAAAATACAGAGAGGCTGGAAAAGATTCGTTCATTAGTGTTAGAGAGGAATCTGTCTTTTCTCTTAAAGCTTATGAGACTAAAAAAAAAAATTGTGGCTTTCATTTGACTCAGCTTATTGTAGCATGCCCTTATTAAAAATATATTCATAGGATAAGCTTGTGCTGCTGCCTGCCATTAAAGCACACTTCCAAACTTCCTTGTCTAGACCAAGCAGAAAAAAAGAATGAAATAGCGGTATGTAGAATCAATCAATAGCATACTTCCTTCTTTGTTTTTTCTTTTTCTATCATCACTCAGTGAGTACCTGTGTGTGTCCCCACTGCTCTTCCAGGGCATTTCACAGCCCCTCGCCCTGCACAGCTGAACTTCACTGTACTGGAACAAAGTACAGAACTGGGGTGCATCTACGGAGGCAGGTGCTAGGGCCGTACTCTGAACCAAATACCCGAAAGGGCTGAGCACTGAGTATGCGAAAACCATGGCACCGGTGACTGGCAAGTCCGCATTTGTATCCTACAAATCTGCAAAATTTAAAAATCATTAGTTCATTGCAAACCCCTATGTTTTTCCCTCCAGTTCTTAAAATGAAGCATTGCTATTGTGTACAGAGTTGTGATAGCAGGAGTGAGTGTCCAAGTACTCCTGCATGGTTTTATCTATTTACTTCTCTTTCCATTTTTAGCTGTACTCATACTTGCAATTCATAATGTTCCAGCCACTTGTGAGTCAAAGGGAGCTGAAAGCTGTAGCGCAAAGCAGTATCTTGCAAAATCAAATGCTTCAAGTGGGTCCTAATCATTAGACTGCATTGAACTTTGGACTGTTCATATGCATAAAAGATTGCAAAATCAAAGGTTCATATAGCATTTCTTAATTAATGTCAAGGGCAGCCACAATTATTGGGCTGTTGTTTCTAAGAATAAGCTTAGTCTGCTTCAAAAACAGGCACAATAAACTTACTTATTGGGTAGTATCTTTAAAATGTCATCTCTGATGGAACTTTATTTTAGAGAGCTCAGAAAGCTGTTCCCAAGTCTTTGGAGGAAAAGAAATAGAAAAATTTAGCATTTTTTATCCTGACATAAATTACACATATCTATCCAGAAACATGGGATCATAGAATCATAGAATCATTTAGATTGGAAAAGACCTCTAAGACCAACAGTTAACCTCGCACTGCCAAGTCTAGCACTAAACCATGTCCCTAAGCACCACATCTACACGTCTTTTGAAGACCTCCAGGGATGGTGACTCAACTATTTCCCTGGGCAGCCTGTTCCAATGCTTCACAACCCTTTCAGTGAAGAAATTTTTCCTAACGTCCAAACTAAACCTCCCCTGGCATGTCTTGAGGCCATCTCCTCTTGTCTTATCTCTTGTTGCCTGGGAGAAAAGACCAACTTCCACCTTGCTACAGCCTCCTTTGAGGTAGTTGTATAAAGCAATAAGGTCTCCCCTGAGCCTCCTTTTCTCCAGGCTAAACAACCCCAGCTCCCTCA
>VXAL01002049.1:16751-71499 GCA_013399475.1 Chauna torquata | reverse complement strand
AAAGAAAAGAAAAGAAAAGAAAAGAAAAGAAAACTGTTTCATAGTATAATGAGCCACTTTTCCTGTCAAGGCAGAAAAAATCAAATGATATTAATCTTTCATAATGTACAATTTCAATACCAGACTTCTTTAGAAAAAGTATCTGATGACTAGCAGAAGATAAATCTGTACAATATATATGCTGATTATGTATGTTTCAGAGAAAAATACATGCAGAAGTATGTGACTGTTGTATGTTGTTCCTCCTCATAAGATAATTAGTAGTTATATATGATCACTTCACTTTCAGTATCTGGGGACTAAGCCAGGACTAAATTACTGAGGACATTGCTAGTTTATCTAGGGTGAAAGTCTCATGACTTTGAATTCCTTGAGACCAGATTGTCACCTCTGCTTTTAACAATGCTTGGGATATGAGGGAGGTGGGGGGGAAAGGCAGGAAAAAAAAAAAATCCTGTTTCAGGAAGATATTTGAGCCCATATAAATTTTAATGTGGACATTTCCAGGACTTATGTACCTTCCTGAATGTTTTCTTGAGTCGGTGCCTAAACACCTTGTACTTCTCGGTAGCAGAGATTCAGGCCAGTCAAAGGAGCCAGCACAAGATCTATGCACAGCTTAAGACACTTACGTCTGTAAATTAGGTCTGAGATAGCATTAGACTGATGGCAGCTCTACTCAAGGGTTCATTTTACTCACTGGATGATTTTGAAGATATTTCTGCTAAACATTTTGATTCTTCAGGCTGTTTTAGTAGGATATTTGATAATCTTTTTTTTTTTCCCCCAGAAATTACAGAGTTTGCTGTTGCCAATATACAGAGGTGAAATATGTTTGCTACAATATTGGTGAGTTTTACAGTAAAAAGTTTGGAATGTTTTGGTAAATCATTTTGTTTGATAAGTCTATTTAAATCAGTGTTCATTTCTTTTATTCAATTTTTAATATAAAAATATGAAAACTCTTAAAACAATCCCCAGACTCTAAACCATGAGCCTTCTGCAATGGAAATATCTGTTTTCACAGAGTAAGTTTCTTTGGTAGCTATAGGGCTTCTTTTATTTACTGTAATTACATTGCTTACAGGGTATTTAAATGTCAAGGATTTGCATAGATAAACACATATATAAATAAATCATTTAAATATAGAAACCAGACTAGCAAACATGTATCAACTTTTCTGTTCTTCCCCAAATGGTTCTCATTTTTTCATACATTTAAAAAAAATAACACTTTCATTTTTCATGGAAGAGTTATAATTCATGCATAGTACTGTGCTGAGAATCATTTTTTCCTTATCGATAAATGAAGATATTGCTGTGATAGTGAGGCAAGTACAAAGGAACAAACATACAAAGAAAAAAAAAAAAAAAAGAAAGAAAAATATCTATAATGTCCTAGTTCTGTTTTTTCATACACTTAATATTTAGAATTTTCCTCAGTTGCAATCACACTGGGGTGGAGAGGTGGATATTGGTTCTGTACACTAATTAATTAGTTTATCAGGTATTTGAAGGGCACTCATTTTGCTCATATTTACTACATAGATACTTCTTGTAAAAAAGATCATTTTATCTAATTAAATTGTTCTAATATTAAAAAGAGAGGCTGCATTAAGTATTTTGTATCAAATGTAGTACTACATAAAGTAACATACAGTGGGGTTACCTGGCCCCACCACAGTACAAAATTCCTAAAATGTTCTGTTTTTGCCTATGAATAGGGATTTCTGTACATTAAAAATACTCCTTTTCATGGAAGCAATTTTTAATTTTGATCAAATTAATTTCAAGGTACAAATAAGAGGGAAATACACCTTTGCATTGCCTTGTCACTTGATAATATCATGCTTCATACTCTTTAATATTATGTTTCACATTCTGGAAAAAATGGAGTTTAACATGAAAGATTTCTCCACTCCAAAATGTAATTTTCATTCCTTAAAAATACATGAATAGAGCAACTGGCTAAAGAAATCAATGTGATACTGTGGTCTAGAAATGATCAATTACATGTAAAATCTAGTCAAGCAGAAACAGAAAACAGTAGGATATCAGTGCACAAACTTAATTGCTTAGATTTCTTAAATTTCCAAAGTGAAAGGTAGTACATTAAGGAACCTAATTAGATATTGATTTAAATAAATTTAGCCTCCTGGTGACTGAACTGTGTTTACTAAGGGTTCTGATGTAAATTAAAAGCAACAAGGAAAAAAAAAAACAAACAGTTTTGTACCGCTGGTTATAAAAAGCCAAACTAAAATGAAAGTCTCATTAGCACAGAAGTTTTATTATTTTGAAATATGCTCCTATTATTGCCCTGAGACCCTCATGCTATTTCAGTGGGCAGTAACTGGCTGTCAAAGTTGACCCAGGATTCAGGGTGAGATGGTAAACACCCAGAATGAAGTGCAATTATGGTTACATGCTTTCATAGTGCTAAAACCACAGGACTTAAGAAACTGTAGTTCCCTGAAATCTTGGAAACAAACATAAAGAGCACTGAAACAATGCCATGGAACTAGAAAGTGCAATTTCCTGGAAAGGAGAGTAAAGCTCCTATGTTTCTGTTTGCTGGAAAGCAGAAACATGCAACAGCAGAAAGGTCATCTTCTCCTGTGCGTCTCTGCACGGAGCCATTACTGGGTTCACAAGCATTTGTTCACACTTAGTGTGCGTTAGTAAGCATGCAGGCAGCAGGCCAAGGGATGAAATTATTCCCCTCTATGCAGAGGCATGAGATCCCATCTGGACTACTGTGTCCCATTCTGGGACATGAAAGTACAAGAGGCGATGGACACAAAAGCCCATCTTGGTGATCTCCATCCCCTCCTTCAATAAGGTGACTAGCAACTTGGTCTAATTTAGGTGTCAGTCCTGTGCTGTGTGGAGTATTGGGCTCATGGCTCCCCCAGCCCCTTACTACCTACCCAAGCTTTCTTGGGAAGGATTCTGTCCTTCCAGAGGGAAAACTTACCAATCCACTCGGTAAAAAGCAAGACTGAAACCCTCTTAAAGTGGGTAAAATAAAATAAAATATTAGATAGAAAAGAATCCTTTTACCTCTGTCTCTCCTTTCTCAGTCCCCATTGTCTAACACTCTCTTTGACAGTTTTGTTACATATTTTGTGCTTTCCCTCTAATGTGTGGTTTGACTGTGCCCTATACTTTGGATGCTTCTTTGATGGTAGGATGGTTCAACATTCTAACAAGCTTCCCATAAAAAATAACCATTACACTTTGTCATGGAATCATTTTACAGATGTATTCAATTGTGAAGGGGGAAGTTACTGTAAATCACTATCACCAAACCTGCATGAATTGTTACTAACAAATTGAAGTGACAGTTGCTAAAGAGACAGCTATTTTTTGTGCCAATCATTTCTTCACGCATAGGTTTTTTCTCCTGCAGCCTTAACAGCACAGAAACAGTAGCTGTTTACACAATGGAGAGGTGCTTGGAGCCTCCTTCTTGGTTAAAGTTTATTTAATGTGCTACAAGAAGTACAGCAGCTGAAAAGTACAAGCTAAAAGATGTAAGTTTTTATACAAAACAAGGTGGACAGTGGCTTAATTGGGCAGCAGTTGTTTATGCAAATGTTTGCATTGCTCCTTTCAGCACTTGGTATCAGTCTGTAGTTTAGATCTACTGTTTTGAAAATCGATTATAAATTTCCTATTGGTTTCAATATTTGCAAATATTTCACAATTTTTCCCCGTTCTCAGCGCATCAAAGTCCTTTGGATTCTTCTTTATGTCACTATATGTGGTCTCTGAGAAGTGTTTTCATGTGGAATTGCGAACACAATGTTACCCACGTTTGTAGGCAGAAAGCACAATGTACTGTCACGTTAATCATGAGATCAGAGAAGCTAATAGGAGCTTTGAATTGACTTCCAGCAGTTGTTACTGTTGAACTTCTCTGTAGAAGTGCTATCGAGGTGCTAATAGTATTAGTTTTCTCTGATTTAAGGTTCCCTACAGATCCTAGCCAATGTTTTGGTCTTATTGACATTGTTCTCTGAACTACGACTCATTAAATTAGCTAGAAGTTTGTTTTAGATTAATTACGAAATGAGGAGCTTGACATTCTCCATCTGTAGCAGAGTTTTCAGTTGTCGCCCGCTGAGGAATGAACCATTTGATTCATAAAAAGGTACTTCATTTACTAAAACATGTCATTTCAAGCTTCAGGTTTTCCCATTAGGGCTGCTACTGTAAGGGCAAGATTATTCTCCTGAATTACACTGAAGGAAAAGGGGCTGAAAGTTTGGATAGCAAGTAGTAGTATTCNNATTAGAAGGACCCAAATCACTCTGTAGGTGGTTGGGAGGTATGGCCAGGGACCCCTTGTTGATGTGATTAATGAGTATTATTTTAACACTGTGTCCAAAGCAGAAAATATGAAAATACATCAGAATCCTTTTTTGTATAATCTTCAAAAAAAAGAACCCTCCCAAACCAGTATTATTCTATTGGCTAAGCTAAAACATTATCAAAAATATTTATGGGAGTACAGGTATTGCGAGATGTGTAAACCATGTGTACTTTCAAACTTAAATGAGGGCAGTGGCTCAGGAATGCAGTTCTGTGAATACTGAATCATGTGTATACGAAACGTCTTACCTGGGTCCTCTTCAGAGTGAGATCGGGGCACTTTTTACAAGACGCTAACTTGCTAATGCCCCCGCTACTCCTAAACGTGCTGCCTCCTAGGCTTAGCTCTTCCTTCCTTCCCAACAATTCAAAATGAGCAGACAAAAGTGAATATTTTATGGTATGCTTTTATCGTGGGTATGATTAAAGCTTTCATAAGCAATGTGTTCATTTTCTAACATTATTGAACTGTCTTTTCACCTTAGTAGAACAATTGTATTTTCTTGTAATGGATTTTTCCAGAATCGGAAATTTCAGGGCCATCAGAAGCACTGCAAGCATTTCCTATGTGCCACAGAGTGGGATTTTATTTCTTTGTTCCTTCATCTATCCCAATAACTCATGCTGAAATTAGATCATACATTTTAGGAAGAGATTCAAGCTTATTTTAAAGAGTCTCATTGATGGTGCATGAACCGCATCCATTAGTAATCTGTTTCAATGCTTAATTACCCTTGTTAAGAATACAAGTAAGAAATTGATTCCTGTTTGACCTTTCCTGCATTCAGTTTCCTTCCATTTCTCTCAAAATTTTCTGACAATGTGTCTCCCAGATTCTCTCATATACACCCCTGCTGTTCTAGAACAGGCTGTTTTAGGTTTAATACCTAGGAGAGTTACTTTCTAATTCAGACTCTCCTGTTCCTTGCCTTGACTGAAAGTGGTATACATGGATACCAAATCCAAAAAGAAAGACAAGGGACAAACAGAAAGGACAAAGAAACATAATAAATGTATTATTTTAAAACATATGTGGCTTATTATCAGTAACTGAGTGAGTGGCTCAGCTTGCATCATAGCTATATTTAGACAAAAGTCTGGCATTTAAAGTTCAATTCCAGGACATTTGTTCATACCCAGAATTTATTATTATGGCCAAAAGTACTCTGCTTCAACACATGCAAGGTGCTTGACTGCTAAATCTGTAGTCCTATTGGATAAAATATGATCACTATCAATGGGAATATATGTAGGAATAAGGAACGACATTTCTCTAGGTACTACAGTATTTTCCAGCTTACCACCACCACCACTATATCTGTATTTCTAAAAGAACAAAGCACCTGGTACATCTTTTTTTTTGGTTGAAAACTCCAGGTTTTCGAGATTGTCTCAAAAGACAGAGCTCTTCCTGCTGTTTTAACATTCCCAGCTGGGTTTCAGGATTTCAATGCGTCTAGAAATTCAGCTCATCTGCTTTGACCATCTCATACATGCCTGTGTACCCATCCACAGCACTCTGGACTGTCCCTAGCTTTTATTCAAGCCAACAACAAAGTTCTGAAGAATTATAACGTGCTGATTCAGGTAGGAGGTGGGCAACACTGATTTCTGCTTCTGTTGAAACATTGTTGTTGGGTCATTGATCCCTCCCAAGGTGCACACTTGCTCTAGGATGGGTGAATACTTGCAAACAATCCCAAACCCTTTATGATACTATCTGAGTGATAGGCAGAGCACATGTTGTATGTATTTGTATCTCCCTGACTCCTACATATAGTTTCCATGGGAAAATTGTGGAATGCCTACGCATGTTAATTTTTAGTGCAGCAGGCCGCTAAACCTATCATCTCACAAAAACGTCCTTTTATAGCCTTGTCAATCAGTGTATAATTAGCTGAATTTACATGCAGAACAGATGGGAATTTTGGAAATGTTTCTCTTACTAAATGCATGTGAAGAGGGAAAAAAAGAATCATGACTTGGGGATTTAATATATATCCGTATTCTTAATGTGATGTTGAATTAAATGAAGTCTAAAAACATATGCAATAAAATGTTCACCAAAGCATGCCAAGCATTGTTAATTACAAACAAACAAATAAATAAATAAATAAAGTTTCCCTGATAATGACAAGAGAAAGTAAGTAAATAACATATTTCATTGTGAAAAGTAAATACTGAGTTTATGCTATTGACTTCAATAGATGTTGTCTTCAACGGGGAATTAGGGCTCCTAGGCTCTGTCATTTACAAACGTGACTGGGAAAGGACAAGAAAGTCAGATGTTCAAGGAAAACAGCACTCCGAGACAATCCTTAAAGAAGAGCATGGAGCTCCCTTTATCTTGTTGTGCTGATCATTATCAGCCTCAGCAGAAGTGGAATATTTTCTGTGGATCAGAACAACTTGCCCATGCGTTTGCCTGTGTCCATTGGGATACAGGACAGTACATCACCATGCTCACTTTTACAAGATGTACAGATTTCCAGAGCAAGAAACTAACACAGGAAAGAGGAAGACACAGAAGGAGCTGGACATTGCTGACATCCTTACTTCCATCCACACAGCATCTGCCAGGCTGTTATGTCCTGGCAACAATGGGTTGCAGAAATATCCTATATTTCAGGGTCTATATTAAAATCCATGCATCCACCCTTCCACTTTACGAGTCGCTGCTAATTCTCTAATTAATAGATAAAGTGGGATTCTATAATTTGCCATTCTTTTACTAATTCTAATTAGTTTATAATGGGGCTGCAAATAAACTATACAGAATATTCTCCCAAACAAGCTGACAAAGTATTTTTCATACATGCCAAGCCACTGAATCCGTTATTCTGATGGGGCCCATGTGACTTTGGCCTCAAAGAGGATAATTGCCTGGCATATCACATTAAGGATATACATTTTCAAGACATTCAGAGCTGACACTTGTTGCACCAAGGCTTTGGACTAGGAATTTCTGTAGTCCCTTCATGACCTTGCCGCTGTTTAGTGGCACTCAGTTACTGAACACTTCTGATGGAATATAAAGGATTATATATGTAATTCAAGGATCATTACTACTTTATGTGTATGCTAATCCAACAGAATAAGACATTTACTAGCTATTTACTATTTCCTTTCTTTTCACTTGCTGTTTCATAGTCATGTTTTCTCCCTGTTGGAGTCCTGTGGCAGATTGAGTTTTCCTGGTAAGTTAAAGAGATAAAAGAACATAGAAATGTGACATTTTTTTCTTCTTCTTTCTCTCTGTGCACTTCCTAGATACCACTAGCTAGCTTTATGACAGCTCAGTTTAGAACTGGAAGAGAAAATGAAATGCCAGATTAGAAGGGAATAAAACGAATAAAAGCCTCGAGATGAAACTAGTACCAATATTCACTGTTTGGGGGAAAAAAAAAAAATCCTTTGAGTTCAACCAAAATTAGAATTAATTTAAAATTTACTTTTTCCATTAAATTGCTAAATAAATAATGGACACTCACTCTTGTCAATTAGAATGCAAGCCCTTGGCTATGGACATTTTCCTCTGCCACTGACTACAAAGACTGATGCTCTCAGATGAGGAGCTAAAGTTCAGGCTGCCAAGACAACATGCAAGTGTTTTTATGAGCTGCACTAAGAATTTTGCAGCTTCTGTTGTCCCATGCAGAAACGCTACATCACTAAATACTTTAAAATATAGTAGTTGGAACTCCAATTTGAGATTTTTTTTTGAAATCACAGCCAATTCTTGCTACTCAGGCATTATGTCTGGTATTTGATTCTACTGTTTTGGTTGGTGACCATCTCCCCTCCCAACTAACAGCAGTGGGAGCAGCAAGGTCAGGTCCTATATTAGTATGAATTACCATAATAATAAGTGGATGTAATATGATTAGTGCCTGAATTTGATTTACTACATTCAAGAAGGAAATGAAGGGCAAAAGATACAGCTTTGTTTATTACGGGTATTCAAATAAACACTAATAACATCCCAGCTAGTAAGGCATTGAAGTGTTAGAATGTACAAGCTGATGAACATTCAGCTGTTTCTCCCTAGGGTACAAAGTATAAATTAATTATACCTTGGCAGGCAGCTTGACTACAGGGTCCTTGGTGATGAGTAGAAGTAGATGGAAGAGACTTACGTGGCTGTTGGGTATATCAAAGCAATGACAGGGGGATTATTTTTACTATCAATATAATCAAGTAGCCCAGAGTAAAAAGCCCCAAAAACATAATTAAAAAAAAATTAGGAACATAGGACCTCCCAGCTTATTAAGTCCAGTCACTTTTTCTTGTGTGCAGATTTCTGATATAATTCCTTCCAAGAGGTATCCATCAGCCTAACTCTTAAAACAGTTAGGTGTGGAGTTTTAACACATTAGATAATTCCTAAAAAGAGAAAGATAACAGATTTCTTCCAACCAATATCCATTCTTGAAATTAATTCGTTCACATCTGTGTAGTATATCCATGAACTTACCTTGGGAGTTGAATAAAATGTAATGTAAAGGAAAGTGGAACTTCTAAAGTCAATAATTCTGCCAAAGCCCTTTTCAGGTATTTTTGCAACTAGCAGAGTAGAAATACTCAATAATAAGAGGGAAAAAGGATATATAAATTGGAAACACCAAAAAAGGCAACTCGTTAAAACTGCTGAATTTATTTTCAGAAACAACGTGCTATCCCTGCTTTAAATATGAACTCTTGAGTTGTCCTTTTAGACTATAGAACCCAATCTGAATGACTAAATTTTTTGATGGAGCATTTCAATGAGTTTAACAAGATGTTTCTACTCACAGTGAGGGACCTTCAGAATAAGATTATAAGGCTCAATTTCTGCCTGTAATCACCTGTATGTTTAAGTTTCATATGTGGGATAATGAAATCAATAGGTTAATTCTGGCTGGAAAGCTAAGTCTTTTGGCAGAAACCTACATTATATTAAAATATATGTGTATTTCCTTGGATATCAGAAGCTCAACAAAGTGATCTTGGAATAACAACTGCAAAATTAGGCTTTGGAGTACTATTACATGTTAAATAGTAGTTGTGAAATAAAGCTAACATGTATTTTCATGAATAGATCATAGTAACATGAAGCTTAAGATTTTGATTCAGACAATTATCATATCTTTACAGAGAGAAAAGGAGAATTTTTGATCTTGTATATGAAATATTCTGTACATATTTGATTCTCCGTAATGGGCTTTGCTTTACTTGCACATTGTTTTTTTTTCGTTTTTTTTTTTTTTTTTTGGTATTTAAACAAAAACAAAGAAAAAAAATCTGTCCAAAATGAGCAGATATGTTATTTCGTGACTACACTTCTGAAATGTAATTAAAGTTTATACCACACATCACTGGAATCCAGGTACCTATCTAAAACGAAATACCTATGTATGGATTACTGGGAGTTATTTCATTTGATAGTTTAAGAAAAAACACTAATTACGTGGGTTGTTAGCAAGACAGCTACAGGATTATTCCTAGTTGCTTGGATGGATACTTCTTTTCCATAATTGACTTCTGGAAGGGACTGTTAGTAAAAGTAGAAAGACAAAGTGGAGATGTGAAGGCTCTTCTCTACCTGTTTGCTAGCCCTGTACAATGATTTACTACTGATTAGCAGACTGAACTGCAGTATGCTGACACATATCATATTAAATAAGGCTTTTTGACCTATTGCTGTTGTTACAGTTTTATATCCAGATTATTGTTATCAATATGTAATACAGGTTTAACAACACCAATTCTCCCAAAATATCTATCCTAAAAATAAGTTTTGCATGCTTTGCTGGTACACTGGAAAATACAGAATGAGACACCAAATTACAATGTTCTACCTCTGGCATCTGGTTCTGCCCTACAATAGTTTCATGTGGAGTCCTGCTTCTCCTCAGATCTGTCACATTAACACATACCTTTCTTCCACTTCAGTG
This sequence comes from Chauna torquata, assembly GCA_013399475.1. Taxonomy (NCBI): domain Eukaryota; kingdom Metazoa; phylum Chordata; class Aves; order Anseriformes; family Anhimidae; genus Chauna; species Chauna torquata. The sequence goes on along the minus strand of VXAL01002049.1, from coordinate 61,189 downwards.
ATGCTTTGACAGTATGTCAGTGTGGGATCCTCTCAAATCTGCATCAAAGCAGGAGTGAGTACATTTCGAAGTACAAGGCACCGTTATTAAGGAGTGCTCTGTGTTCCAGATGAAACCAGCACTTGAGATTGAAAGTTAGTGGTAATATGCTCTGTCATATCCCATGTCCCAGTCAGCTCTGTCTGGTCTAAGTAGTAAGACAAAAACACATGATGATAATCTGTTCATGGAGTTTAGCAAACAGTCAATTTTGCACAATTAAAAAAAAAAAAAATCCATTCTTTTACTGCTCTGCCAACTTCATAGCCAAGTTTCAGTTTGAAAGACAATGTCAGCATGGTATCCTGTTCGTCTCTGATGATTAAAAGCTGTCTTCAGTTGTAACCAATAGAACACAATGCTTCTGTCGTTTTGCAAGAACAGATTTTGGACCGAAGTCTGCAGTACATGTAGGTCATGTGTCAGACACATTGACTGCAGCAGCAAGACAGAATTCTTAAAAGCAATGCTTTACTGCAATTATACTCCCTCTTATCATGAAGAAATGCATGTTTTCTTAAAGGCATTAATTTTTGTTTATAAAAATTGCCTTTGGATTTTACCAGGTAAAATGATATATACTGGACTTCATAAATAAGGTGTGTATGTGTTTGTATGTGTATACATGTAAAATTAGATTTTAAAAGAACAGAAAATAGTAGAAGAGTGAAAAACAAAGAATAAAGAAGGATTTGAAATAAACATTCTTATTTTGACATGGCAATGGAATATGTGCTCATCCAAGAGCACACAGGCAGTTCTTTGCCCATGTCAGATTTGAAATTTAGGGAATCAGCACCAAGAATTTTTCCAGCTTGGAGCACACCTTGTAAGGTAATGAAATTCCTTTTATTCTGTCAGCTTCCATTTTCATTAATGAGGTCTGCAAACATGTTTAACTAAACAGTTGAGTGGGAAACCAAATGTTCTCTGGACACACAAAGATTATTGGACTTGATCTGAAGCCTGTAACAACATCTGCATTAAGGCAGATCTGGCCGGTGGCCTTGTTTCATTGATATGATTTTGAGATTTTCTGTCGACGGATTTTGGAGCAAGTTCAAAAGCTGTGGTGTTGCAAAGAGGGTTTCCTACTCTCCCCTGACAGTGAAAAGGGGAAAGATGAGTGCCAAAATCCTGCTGTTGTAGATTTTTTGACAGTCCCAATACCACAGGTAACATTCTTCGTTGTGTTTGGCACATGCCATCTTTCACTGTGACAGCACCAATGCAACAGCTGATTTCTGTCAGCCCCCGTAATTTGGCTGTAGCATCAGGTGCACCTACCCACGCACATGGTCAGAGAGGTGCCAGGTACACAAGTATTCCAGCATGACCAGATATTTAATCCTCTGAACAATAACCACTTTTTGAAAGAATCATTCACGATTCATTTTGGATCATTTGCATAATAAAGTCATATGAAGAACAGTAATTCATGAGGAGTTGAGAAGGAGATTGAATGTTGCAGTTTTAGCAAGAAACCTTAAGGCTACCAAAATGCTTCATGAAATCACCAAGGATGAAATCCATATTTCCCTACTGAGTTAAACACGACTTGACAATGCCAATGAACTTTCAGAGAAATGACAGACAAATTACAGTGTGCGTGTGCTAAGCCATGTTGAAACCCTCATTTCTAAAAGGCATTCCGTCAGGAATTGTAAATACTGCAGACTAACACTAAAAGATTATTTTCCTACATCGTATGGCTTGTACTTTCTACTCACAGACAGATTATAGGCTGTGCAGATTATTCAATATATTGTGAATTAAATTTGTTTTTGTTTGACCTGGAAACAAATGAAGAATATTGAGGCATTTCTGGCCTCAGTAGTTTGTCTCTGAAGATCTCCACCAACAGATTATCTATTCCCAGACTATCCCGGAATACCTCTTTAATATTTTACATGTTTGGGGATTGGTTTTGTTTTGTGGGTTTTATTTATTTTTTATTATTTTTGTTAAATTCATTTATAGCAATTCTTCTCTGAAAGCCATACAAAAATGAAGGCAGTCCACAATTCACTGCTGTATATATGAGAAGAACACTCAGGATGCATGATTAAAACATGCATTGGATCTAAGCTGAAGATGCGAGAGGCTGCAGCATGGCAGGCTGGGTTATACCTCCACCTTCTACACTGCCTTTTACCATATTCGTAAACTCTTACTACAGAGATGAGAAACAAGGAAAACACTGAAGGCTGAGACTCCAAAAGGCATATAAAGGTCTGTATTGTCCTTTCTGCCATTCTGCAGGGCCAGCAGCCGGCTCTGCTCCACACTGGCACATTGTTGAAGCACATCAAGGTCAAGCAGGAGTGCTTCAAAGACTACAATTCCCAGATCTGAGACAGATCCAATATAACTCACTTCAGCTAATACTGAAAAAATATCATAGCAATACTTGCACTTTTTTTATTCCGATGTATAAACAGCTACATGCCTCACATCTAATTCTGCAATCATTTTTCATGTTGCGTAATGTTTTATTCACACGCCTAGCTTCTGTCAGACCAAATAAGACTATTCAGAAGAACAAACGCTGTTCTGTGTGAACAAAGACCAGGGAACTGGGCTCACAGTACTTTGTCAAACATTTGTACTGGATGACTGACACAGCAACATTCGAGTTTGTCTAAGGCTCATCAAAAAGTGCGTTTGCTTTTATTGCATGGAAAAGCTTCACAGAATCACTGTTTCCCCAGATAAGTGAGAAACGCTGGTTGAAAAATTAGCGATTTCCATTAAAAGCTCCTAAAGTGGACAAGCAAAAGCTAATGATTTTCTGCAAAAGCAGGAAATCATCTTGAGACCAAACTTCTTGTTGTTGCTGCTCTTTTGGTAGCAAGAAAACTTCATTTAGTCACTGACCCAATTTTCAGGATGTTTCTAAAAGCTCTAGTTTGGGCTTCTTTCTCGTCTTTGTTCTCCTTTCACCATATTAGTGACATGGTTTAGTNTTTTTTACTAAATGCCACAAAAAAACCAACTGTACAGCTCCATCTATCTTATAAATATATATATAAGTAAATAATAATTGTAACTGAGATAAGTTTCCAGTAGAGACCTTGAAAACATTCCTCTTTAATATTATCATGAGTTGCGTTATTAATGATACTAATTTCGAGGCTGACATAAGGTCAGTTCAAAGTTTGGCATGACAAAGGAGAAATAAAACATCTGCAGGAAACACATTTCTGTTACACTGTGCTTGACGTGGGAATTAATGGGTGCAATTCTATGGCCTGTGTTATGCAGGAGATCAGACAAGATGATCATAGTGATGCCATCTGGCCTTAAAATCTATGAATCTACATTTAAATTCTCACTTGAACTTAGGTAACCTCTCTCTAAGCCCATCTGCATGTTGAATATTCCCTTTAGAAAGCAGTTGCTATAGCAAGCCAAGTATACGTTACTCGCCTCAATCAGCTTTATTTTATGTAGCCACTGACATTACATTTTGGCAATAAAAACACAGAAAACAAACTAACTAACTAACCAACCCCACCCCACCCCACCCCAAAAAAATAAAAACAAAGCCAAGCATTTGTACCTATAAATTCAAAGAACATAAAAATAATAAATGAACAGTCTCTAGATACACCACACCATGCCAGGGACAAACACCTGGTGCAGGGCAACCACTGGCACCAAGCTCTGAAGAGGATCCTGAACAACCAAGTGGTTAATGATGTTCGTGTGCAACAAACCCTATGTATTCATTCAGCTGAGCTGGTCAATGAAGACTTGCATAGACAGCAGTCTGTGGGATGACAGAAAGCTCAGGAAGGGAAATTATGCAGGTATGAGGTGAGGCAAGCATAGAGGAACATACAAGCGTACAAATATTGCCCATCAATCTTCAAGTTAATCTTACTTTTCTTTTTCTTCCCAGCAATGTTTCACTGAAAACCTTGCTACAGTAACTGGCATAAAAGCAGAATTTAAAGAGAAAACAGAATGGGGATTTTGAAGAGTTTCTGCAGCAAAAAGGGAGATGAAAACCCTTCTCCAAGCTATAGGCTCCAGCATTCTTTGAGCACCTATCCCATACAAAGACATTCTGCCCTGTGCATTATTCTTAATAACCATGTGTTTTAGATATCTTCTGAATTATGTGTGCATATGAAGGGAACTAGAACCAGCTCCCAAGGGAAGTGGTCACCGCACCAAGCCTGCTGCAGTTCAAGAAGCTTTTGAACAATGACCTCAGACATATGGTTTAATTTTTAAGTAGTCCCATGTGGACCCATGAGTTGGACTCAATGATCCTTGTGGGTCCCTTCCAACTCAGGATATTCTGTTGCTATGATTCTATTTAAGCACTTCAGTAAAATCACTCTTGCATACATAGCTTGAAAGTTGGTAGAAGGCCCACAGTACCCCAGCAGAANACTGGCATAAAAGCAGAATTTAAAGAGAAAACAGAATGGGGATTTTGAAGAGTTTCTGCAGCAAAAAGGGAGATGAAAACCCTTCTCCAAGCTATAGGCTCCAGCATTCTTTGAGCACCTATCCCATACAAAGACATTCTGCCCTGTGCATTATTCTTAATAACCATGTGTTTTAGATATCTTCTGAATTATGTGTGCATATGAAGGGAACTAGAACCAGCTCCCAAGGGAAGTGGTCACCGCACCAAGCCTGCTGCAGTTCAAGAAGCTTTTGAACAATGACCTCAGACATATGGTTTAATTTTTAAGTAGTCCCATGTGGACCCATGAGTTGGACTCAATGATCCTTGTGGGTCCCTTCCAACTCAGGATATTCTGTTGCTATGATTCTATTTAAGCACTTCAGTAAAATCACTCTTGCATACATAGCTTGAAAGTTGGTAGAAGGCCCACAGTACCCCAGCAGAACATGGATGATATAGCAGTTCATCATGGGTCTCAAAGCAATTTCAGGATGCACCACTGTTATCCTGATGTACCTAAGCTCCAAAATGCAGTAGCTTACCTGCAGCTATGCAGACATGACTAGGTCCGAACTTCTCATTCCCTCTCTGCAGAATGTCCTTACTACGAACTTGGAAGGACTTAATGAAATTTCCTTGCTAGAAAGCTAGAATTACCCTGTGAAATTTTCAAAACATATGTTCTTGAGGGTTGTATAGGAACAGGAGGAGCCTGATTCAAAATTTATTGAAGTAGTATTGTTGTTTACTTTGTATTTAGAGGCCACTTGTAGTAAAGGAAGAGAGAAGGGGTAGAAGTAGAATATCAGCAGAAACTTTTATTCTTGGGGGTTAGAGGAGGTTGTGTTTAGGTTTTTTTTTTTTTCCTCTTATACTCTGGATCTAAGGTTCATCAGTCAGTTGGATTTTGGTTCCCATAAAAACATGTTCCGCATGATCAAATGTGGATTATTTCTGGTGAGGTTACTTGGGGAAATATATTCATGAAGAGACTGCATCCTGCTGATGCAAAACAAACAAATAAAAAGACAAGCCAGGAAGGAGATCTGAAGAGAAGTAATGAAAGGAACATTTTAGACACAATCTGTTATTTGTTATTATTATACTATGTCCATAGACTTCTCCCTTATTCTCAGCACTGTACATTTTAATTGCCCCCTGAAGAAACAGTTCTGTAGATACATCCACAGGGAAGCAAAGTGTCTGTCAGTGACAACCAAATTAATTTCTCTGTTGGAAGCATGGATGCGATTTAAAATCCCAGAACAATGCATTTTTAGCAATTTGGATCATCTTTCTTCTGGTAACTCTTGCCCTTAATGTTTTGAAGGTGAAGAAACCTGGTAGCACAACACCTAGTTGGAAACACACCAGTAAATTGTTAGTAGGATTGACTACAACCCTAACTTTGTCTCATTTCTGTTGAATCAATATATTGATGTGCTTCTAACAGATAATGAGGCCTTGCCTTAAGATTTAGCAAGTTATGTGTGTATATATGCAAGTAAGGAGTCAGTTTTGGGTTCAGGTTCAAATGCACTTTGTGTCAAAGTCCAGCACAGCCAGGCTCTACCCATCACTCTTCAGTAAAAACTGGAGAACAAAGCCAGAGCTTTGTGTGGGAGAAAAGCAGTATTTTCTTTTATATCTGTGACTATGGCAACAAAACCTATATGAGATTCTATATGCACCTATGCTGCATTCTCCACAGACGTTTTTAGGCAATGTCAAAATATAATCTGCTGTACTTTATTCCTGCCGAGGGAGTCCCTTCACATTTTTATGCTTCTCTTTCATGCTAAATATTCTTTTTTCTTTTCAAAAGAAACATGTTTTGTATCTACACGATTCATAAGTGATAAGAGAGAAAGAATATGAATTTATTGTAAAAAGAAATCAATTTCCACTGGCCTTTAAAATATTAACCACTTCCTCACCTTGAGGCAATAGCCAATACTGCCACACAGCAGAAACACTGTCTGAGAGTGCTCATCCAGCCAGCAGTTTGTTTTGTGGTTATGAACACTTTTCAGATACAGCTTTGGACTCCAGGAATTAAGGTATTTTGCTGAGTATTTTGATTTATTGATTTACACTAACACTAGAGTGACTTTCACTTCAGAGAGGCTCTGAGGCTGGGTTTTTGTGCATGACTACCTGCATGAGCACATATAATGTAAAACATATCAAATCATATTAGAAGAATGCTTTTGAGGTGGCATAACCCGGCACTAAAAGTGAGGAAATTTCTGATTTAGGACTGCTTGTTCAACTCATTGCATCTCTATGTGCAAGGGCATGATGAAGTAAGCTCTGCAGCGTGAAGGTCCATTGAGGGCTATTAGACACAGCAATGTAGCTGCCACTTCCAGGTCAGTAAGACCTTAAATGGCAGATTACTGGAAGCCAGAAGAGGATATCCAGAGGAATTATGTCTCACTGTTTGCCCAGTTCTTATAATGCTGCCCTGGGCATCTGCTCCCAGCCACTACCAGAGGCAGGATGCGATGGGTCAATGGTCTTAGTGCTGTTCCCCTAGTCTGCATCCCCCTTCACAGGCTGCTGCCTCAGTGTGAGAGGTCTCGCTGCTGCTTTGGCTCATTTTGAATGAAGAGCTTGGATTACCCTGTGAAAAACTACCAAGGCAGGAGAGAGCGCACAGCCCCTGCACACAGCATCCTTTCTTTCAATTACTTAACAGTCCAAAAAATGAAGTTGAAACAACCTAAAAATGCATCCACTACGTTGTACCTATGCCCCTACCCCCCACACTCCATGTTATATGTAAATATCTTTTTAGCTGGAAATGTCTTCTGCTCAATTCCCCCCACCAGCTCCCTCAATTGAATGCAGAAGATGATCAAGGAGGAAGAGGAGCCACCGCTTTTCTTCTATCCCACTGCCCCCAGATTAATGTGTTCTTCTAAAACAAGACAAACCTCGGTCTTCCTTTTTCCAAGGCAACCTTTTATAAAATGCTTACCTTCTACAGAAAATGCCCTGGCCCGGAGCTGTCTCAGCCATTTTGACAAGATTCATCATTCAGAACTGTAATTGGTTACTGTCCAGCATCCCACTCACATGTTATGCATTCCTATGATCTGGAAAGCCCCAAGACAGGCAAAAGCCAAGCTATTTATCAGCAGCAAGCCCTAGGAAGGGATGTATCCTTAGCGGAACCAGATCCTGTGATCAGATTTTAAACCATCTTTCTTTTCAGATGAATGCACATACATCTCTATAACTTCCTTTCCCATGTATGATCTTTTCCCACAAATAACTAGCACAAAAACGTGGCAAGGGAAGACTAGTTGTCCTAGAGACTGTGTTTTTTTTTCAGTTCTATATATTTCTGCATTATCAATATTCCCCCACACACACCCCGGTGCTGTAATATGTATATATCAGCAGGTCATGGAAATATGCAGCTTGTTACACTCCCAGTGCCGTTTCAGATGACATCACATTCATTCCCAATAGGCTACAAATTTAAACTACACACTTCTCATAGCCTTGTTTTGTGTCATTTCCTTGTGTTCATTCTACTTAAACTGTTACTCTGCAAGAATATTTTCCCTCACAAAAGTGAGGGAAATATAATCCTTTATACATTCAGCTTTTGTTGAAATGTCCAGTGCAATTTGTGAAGTCAAATATCAAAGTTTAGCTGCACCTGCCACCTCTACTTCTAAAACAGTTCTTATGTTTAAAACAATATCAATGAGTTCAGGGCACTCAGTAAAATCGCAATTTATGACAAAAAGGTCTGTTTAGTTGGCACAAACCTATTAACTCAGCTGAAAAGAGTGACAGTAATTGCAACTGGCTAAGGGTTGATAAGAAAACTCGGTCTACTACTTTGAAAGAAAATTTACAGACTGGCAAAGCTATGTCAGACAAGAGAACCAAAGATAGCTGCACTTAGTGTTTTCTAATTCAAGGAGAAGAAAAAAGGAAAGAATTCATAATATTTGCACTATAATAAGAGAGACCTTTTCAAAACGATAAGGTTGAAGCCCTTTGTATCTTATTCCATCAACTCACAGGAAAATGAACTTTGTCACAGACCAAAATTGACCCTTATTGCTCAGTTAAAAAATAAACATAAATAGAAGACATCAGATTTGACCTAGTAATGCTGGCATAGATTTTGTGCTGCACGAACTGAAGGTCTAGTTTTAAAATAATTGAGATTTATAATTTAAGAAAGTGCAGAATTTAACTATCTAAATGAGAAATACAAATCTCTTACTCTGCCTCGCCACATCCAAGCCAGCAGGAGAAGGCACCAAGTGCCCCTTCCCAACCAAAGCAGGGCTGGCACTGCATCACTGCCCGAATTTGCATCCCAACACAATGGGCTGCTCAGGCAAGGGTTCATGATGAGCCCTCTCATTGTCCAGCCTGGAGTTTAAACAAGTGTTTAAATTATTTGTGCCCTGTGGTTAAAAAATTTAAGTATCCAGAAGCTGCAATTTACTTTAAATAAGGCTTTGTATCACATTTCTGGAATAGGATCATTATTCTTCAACATCACCCTGTTCATGCAATTTTCCCCCACCAAAAAAATTGTCACGTCCCTTTCCTCCATGCTAACAGGTGGGCATTGATTGCCCAGCACAGGCATCTTGAGGTGCCACCATCATCTCTCCTGGCACAAAACCTTCTGGTGTCTGGTGTGGGTGGACAAGTCTCTGTGTGGCCTTTTGCTGAGAAGTCCCCTGGCGAGACTCTGTTTTATAGGATTGAATTAAAGCATCTATCACTACTCTACAATGGAATTAACATTGTTCTTTTATCTTAGTTTCAAAGAAGTTTGGTAGAGTGACCTTTCCTCAAGTATTTTTCTCAGGTTCTTTCTGATCTGAGTTTTCTGTAGAGGAAGAGCTGAAAGAAAAAGAAATATGCTTTACACTCCTTTTTGTACCGCAGGGACATTGCAAGGTGTATCTGTTTTCTTAGGCTTTTGGAAAGGTCTGAGGTTTTTGCATTACCTAGGATAAAAATAATTGCATCAAAGATACAAAGCCTTGCTCTTCAGGCCAGAGGTCAGCTGCTAACTGATTGGGTAAGGGAGAGAAAAAAAAAAAAAAGAAAGAAAAAAGAAAAAAAAGAACATTTCCTTGTGAGAAAATCATTCCCCAGTTGTCTGTGATGGGTTTCTTGCACCTTCATAAGGAGCCACTGTCAGAAACAGAGGTTAAAATAAGGTCACTTCCAACCTGGCTCAGCATGGTAATTCCTGTGGAGATGGTGGGGTATTTTTTTTTCCCCTCAGCATTTGTGAAATTGTTGTATAGATTTGGACATATGGGTTTTTCTGGGATTTATGTATATATGGAGGTATTAAATGAGAAATTCTTCTTCTGTTAGTGAATTTACTTTTAAATCCTCAGAGACTGAGCTACATCCTTATATGACATAAGGGTACACAGTTAGACCCCAGTTCACACTTGTGACAACTTGTTCAGTAACAATTTCTTTTGAAGCTGTGAAGAATTTGTTATTCAGAATGAGTAAAGGTAACAAAACGTGGCTCCAGCCAAAGCAGAACCATTATATCACCATGCTTCTGCTGTTAGCGCTGGCTTACATTTGTACACATAAGAAAACCCCTGGGACTGTCTGTGCTACCCTGTTCCTTGCTCGGGCAAAGGGGTGGAAAGATGTTGCAGGCATTTAATTCATCTCCTTTTAATTCAGCATTCTTGAATTTTTGACTCGGTTTCCCCAATTTTCATTGCATGGCACACAGTCTACCTTCTCACATATATTCATGCATTTCATGTTCGCAGCTGCTATGGGCTGTGACAAAGTGCTTTTCCCCTGAGCACAGTCATACAGATCCAGCAACTTCTCCTGCCTGCGCAGTGGATTTCCAGGTTTATTCACTACTACAATTTCCAGTGAAATTTTATTCTCTCAAAGATATCTCAAGTATCAGGTTGAAGGCATGGGGGGCTCATTTAGAGCTGGAATCTGACTAATATCTTATTAATCCAACCCTTTATGGGCAATTATAATAGACAAGTGAATAAAACCTATAATGTATACACTGTCAATGGTACATATATCTCTAGAAAAAGACAAAGTACCTGACAGGTACAGATATGAACCTTTAAAAAATTAACTATTAGCAGCAGTAGAAGAAAAATAGAGGAGTGAAATTTCTAACATGTATTTAAAAGTGTATTCTAAGTGACATTCACAGATCAATAGGAAAAGAACAGGAAAGACCTTAACCAAAACAGAGCAATTATTCCCATTTGATAACAATTTCCATAAATACAACTCAGCTGAAAATGAAGTTTAAGGGATTTGAATGCAATAGCTCATTTTGGTAAGCACTCAGAAAAAATAAAAATCGGAAGAATCCTGAAGGCATCAGTCTGGCTTATGAGGCATTTTCAGAGTGCAGTGTTCAAGACACTGTAACTGAGGTTCCACACAAGCTAGGTGGCAATAAGGACAAGTCAGGAAGTAGAAACTAAATGCGATGAAAGGAGCCTAGTGTCGCTATGGAAAAAATTAAAAGGAGTCTGAGAAGCAAATGAAAAGGAATAAGGCCTGAGAATAATGAAGTTACACAAGTCCAGGCTGACTATATGAAGCCTACAGCAAATTGATGCAAGACCCCCAGATACCATCTCTTCCTGTAAAGGCAAAGGCTCACCAAGAATACATACAGATATTTCTAGCATCCTCCTTAGGTGCTGCCAGACAGCACTTCATATTGAGTTTGCAGACCAGTGCTCCACAAAACATAAACGGATGGCTGCTCCCACCTCTGGTCTCAGGTGGCCTGGCATCTGCTGCTCAAAGACAGCCCCTGCACCTCAGCTGCATCCACGAGCCTGGCCAGGTGGCAATGGCAGCTCTGTTCTGCCCCATCACCCACGGAGATGCCTGGTAAGCCAGGGGCTCTGGGTGGCCAAGTGGCAGAAAAGAAATTATTGCAGTGTGCAAATCCTTCCTGAGTGCCTAGACAGTCATCACATCATAAATCACATCTTAAGTAACCCATAAACCATGTGTTAGCTGGGTTTAACATGGCAAGCAGCTAGGTGGGAGCCCTGACACTTGTTCCCCATTCCTTGGGCTCATCCCTCTAAAAAACTCTGAAAATAAACCCTCCAGTACAGCAACTCCAGTGCCACTCCCGTGCATTTCACTTTGGCTCATCTCATTGATCACAATTTGAGTCAGGCAGGGTGGCCTCAAGCACAAAGGATGGCAGCTGTTTTTATATTCTCAGAGAAACGAAACAGAAGCCACCTCCAGACCTCCAAGTCTAGACAAAAATCCACAGGGGGCCCTGATGGGGGAGCACCACGAGCTTGGAGCCTGCAACGGGTCTGTGAAGGGTCTCTCCACAAGTGGTCCATCAGGGCTCGCTCCTGCTCCCACTGCCCCAGTGCCCTCCCATCTGCTGAGAGGTGCCAGGGAAAGGTTGCCATCTCCTCCTCTCACTTGCTTCTGCCCTCACCTTCAACACCATGAAGAAACCTGTTTTGAGTTTTAAGTGTGTAACAACCACAAAGAACAGCTAGCATTCGTTTTCTTTAAAGCTATTAGCAGTAGTGGCCCATTTCAGTAATGAAACCCAATTCGGTTGGCTCAGCCTGGTTAGAGAGCTCATGTCTGATGAAGGAGTTGAGGAGTCCACACAACCAAGACGCAGAGGGAAGAGGGGGCAGGAAGAGGGGTGCACCAAGGCAATTCTAAAAACACGATGCAGAGAAGTAAAAAAAAAAAAAAAAAAAAAAAAAAAATCTGTGCAAAAAATGATCCTCCCAACTCTCACTATTGCAGGACCCTATAGGTGATCACAGCACAGGAAACCAAAAGCTCATATAAAATCTTCTGGAAGTTTCTAAGTACTATAGCTTACTTACACAAATATGAAAGACAGCCCGAGCTTATCCTTGGCCAGGCACAATACCAAATTTTAATCACTCAATAACAGTTTGATAGCTTTCAGAGAGGAGAGTTTTTGTCATAAGGTTTGATAAAACATCACTCCTGGGAAAGCTCATACATAAACTCCTCACAAGAGTTATGCAACTCTAGGAGGCAGCTTTCATGACAACAAATCTATCCGGCATCAAGAGCACAACCCGGTGCATAAGAAGGTTGTAACCCTGCATAGCAATGATCCTTTCCTTGGAGAAATATTCTTTCTCAGCAAGGTATGCAAATGGAAGCAGAGGTATACTCCTCCCTCTCCTAAATTTTGACTGAAATTATGGTTTTCAGGAAAAGGACTAAACCCAAGATTTTTGGCAGCAGTAGAAAACACTTTGCTTCCGCAATAATTACCTCCACCAAATGACAGCTCAGTGTCATTTCATGCTTTTATGATGCCATCTGACAGCCAGGGTTTCTAAGGAAACACCAATATTGGGGAGCTGGAGGGAAAGGAAGAAAAGGACTAAACCTAAAAATAAGAGTCACACACCTGTATCACACGTTAAACCTGCCAGATAAAAGATTGCAATCTCCCCCTTGAATGGCAACGTTTATAAGAGACCCATAAGACTCCATGCAAACGGAATTATTTTGCAGTGCACAATGTTTCACTAGGAGTCAGATTTCTGAAATCACATACTTTTAAAGGAAAAGGAAAAAAAAACATGTTTGGAAAAATACACTGACTGCATTATTTCTTAAATTATTCCCAAATAAATGGGATCAATACCCTTTTGCACCACGGCAGCCCACAATAGGGCTCAAAGTCTCACATGCAACATGAATAGAGGAAAAGGCTTCACCTATTTTGAGTATTGATGGCTTTCATTCTGGAAATGTAGGATTTTACTTATTTATCAACTGAAATGGGTGTGGGTAGAGAAAATAATACCTGTCCCCTGAGCAACGGCAGAGCATGCTGGAGTCGGGCTTCCAGAGCACTTCAAACTCACCTGCATTGTGCCAAAAGAAATGTCATCACAACACAGGAAGGGAAGAGTTTTTTAGGTCAAGCTACTGTTGAGTTAGGAGGAAGAAAAAATATGCTAGGAGTAATTTTGGAACATTAAAAACTTCTAATTTTTCCTAAATGTCATTGTTTGTCCAATTAGCCTAGAAAAAACCTCCAACGTGCATCATGCATGGTGGCTCATCTGTGGTGAAATTAGGGTTGTGCTCTGAAAGGGACTCTTGCCTGGTCTGTAACAGCATAGAGCACAATGCTGAAGACAAATTTAGTACAGTATAACTTTGAGACAAAGATGACTAGAAGCACTTAAGTGTTTTACTTTCTTCTAATTATGTAGTCAACCACAACCAGTGCACAATTAAGTAGATGATTTCACTGAATGTGACTACTGGGCTTGAGGCAGCACATAAATATTCAGTTTTACTCCCAGTCTGTCATTAACATACTCCATGTACAGATCACGGGGGAAATACTTGTAGAATTGAAGTCAGAACATTTCAATGTGTTTTTAGAAACAGCAGTCTTGTCTGGGGTGTAACTTTGATGTTCTGTGCTGTTACCCTTCAGATAGAGAACCAGAGGACACCAGCTTAGCAGCACAAGTGCATCCCTAACAGGGTACCACAATTTAACACGAGAACTCCCTCTGCACCAGAGATAAAGCAGTTCTTATGTAGGCTCTGTTTCTGTTACACATACAAGATATCATAGCTGTAAAATATAAATAAGTATAATTAATTATTTCCATGCATTGTTAGTTAAAGGAGCCCTTAGTCACTAGCTTGTAAGTAGACAAGTATATTTGTAGGCATATAGGAATCACCAAACATTATTTTTGAAGGAGCATCAGGATACATGCCCAGAAGAAAGCAGAACCAGGCTACTCAGTCAGGTGGGAGGAGAGCGGTCCCACGCCTCACCCAGAGCATCACTCCACGCACCGGGGCTGAGAAAGGCTTGCCCCAGCCCTGCCCACTTCAGAAAGCAGCCACCTTGCCTTCCTTCAGCTGGTGGGGACAGAGAGACACAGCCAAGCTTCAATCACCAGGATTCATTAACTGCATTAAGGGACGGGTGATATGTCCTCTTGTTCGATAACATCCGGGACTCTCATACCTGCTTGCTTTGGCAGCTATCCTCTGCGTGACTCCGAGGCTGAAGCAGTGGGAGTGCCCAGGGCTTTCCAGTTTGCTTTAATCGCTGCCTTAGTCTCTATCAATGCAGTTAAAGAGTATTCTGGCATGTGGAAATTCATTTTTAAGTGCTCCCATGGATCATATGCTATGAAATACTTTATCTGGTATCTGAGGTAGGTTAAACATTTTCAAATTCAAACAGACATTACCTTAGGTACCGTACTACAGGAGCCCTCCTCCCATTTGTAATGCTACCAGCTGGAGCCCAGGACGTGGTTTTTAATTAGCAGCAAACACACACCTGAAATATAAAGCAGAGGAAAAAAAAAGCTTCCGCCACTATTTCTCCTTCTTGTTACAGTCGTGACCACACCAATTGATTTGTGCTGTTCCTGAGTTTTGTCTTTTTCAAGTTTGATTCATGATGATAAAACAACAGAAAAAATCTCTGTGCCTGATTTAGCAAGTGGGCAGAACAAAACCCCGGTCTGACTAACCGCAATAACCTTTCAAAATGTTGTATTTTCATTGACTGGCTATTCCCCTTCCTCGCAGGTTGCTCAGGCTGCATAAGGAGAGAACAACAATTGCCAGTTAATCCAATTACAGAACACTCTAAAGGTTGCAGAGATGGAATAGATTGCCATTTGATATATGATTATGGGGGAATTAAACTCTTCATTCATGTGACAAAATTTTAATGAGGGCAGTAAATGACTCTGAGAACAATGCAGAATATCTGCATTTGTTTAAGGATTCTTGGTGAATCAGATGGAAAAGAGAAAACATGAAAGAAAAGCAAGGAAAATTTCCAGTCAAGTTATAAACCACTCAATGGATTTACAAACCTTTTTCATGACACTCCTCAAGTGATGCTTTGGGAACTTCCTATAAGGGAGGTAGCACCTGCCAGGGAGTCTTAATAATAGATAAACTACTTCTCCGCATTCATGAGGCAGCAGCACAGGTGAAACCCTGAGCAGCTTTCTGCAGCCTGGATCTGACCCTACAGAGGAGATACTTAGTACCAGGATGCTTATATTGGCTTAAGAGAAAATAATTTCCACAGCAGTTAGCTTTTAAAACAGGTTGTTTTGAAATTGTCCAGGCACCTTGGCAAGCCCACGTAAGCTCAACCTAAAGGCTCTGGGAAGAACAGCCTAAAGGAACAAGTCCTGGGGGGTTGGGGGGTTCTAAGGGGTTTAAGGTCCTCAGCTTGTTCACAGGTATCTTTCCAAAGAGGGACTTTGTTTCTTCAGTCATTACAGCAATATACAAATATGGGTCTATTTTTTTATGTCAGATTAATTTTATTCTATGAACGGTGAATCAGATCTGGATCACACCTTCCAACAAGTTAGCTTACCAGAGGCAGCAGCAGGACAACTGTGAATAAGAAATACTTGTAGGGTCAGCTGTTTGTGGATTTGAGATTCTTGACTGGGAAACCACCTTCTTTTTCAGAGTAAAATGCAGAAGAGCAATGTACAAGACACCATGTTCAATTTCTAAATAACTGAATTTTTCATAATTGATTTATATGTTGCATTTTAAATTCTAAAAATATTAAACAACTTCAGAAAATTACTTGTAATATTTTAGAAAACAGTACTTGTGATCCCTTTCCATCCCCAACTTTCTCTTCCCACTTTCCTAGGAAAGGTTTGCATTTCTTCTGGTCTCTAAAAATCCCTTCTTCGCATAAATAAAGGACTATGACTCCTGCTGTTTTTTAGCACATTTCCCAAAGGAACAGTTTCAGCTTCAGCTGCCCGCAATGGCTGCAAATTGATTTATTCCTTGTAATGGTCAAATGTTGTCATCAAAATGCTGGGAAATGCTTTAATTCAATCTTTGCATGTCCTTTTAACTTTCTTTTATCTCTTTTGCCGCTTTAACCGTTGTTGAAATGTTAGAGGCAATCTTTATTTATGAAGCTGTCAAAATCAAGGCATTAGATTATAAGAAACCCATATGCTTTACCTAGGGTAGCAAATATACAAGTCAATATTTTTGCCTGAGAGTTTTTCAACCCAGATTGAAGCCTAAGAGTCTAGGTAAGAGTCTAAGTAGGAGTCTACCTTACTAAGAGTAAGGCAGCAAGAGTAAAAGTCTAAATAAAAAAAATCAGTTTAAAATTAAGTAGGAAAAAAGTTATCATAATTTCAATTGAGTATTACAACTGTAGTAAACACCACAGATTTATCCATACTCATATGGGTTTGTCGTTGCATGTGGTCAAACTCACACATCACAATGATACAGGACATAAAGATCATAAAGTCGTTCTTAGCTAAGCTATGAGATCTTCCCATTCAAATACGAGCATTAAGGTTCAATTCCAGATCTATGTATGTTATAGGAATACTTTAAGAAATGCAGAATCCTCCAAGTTAGCACTAACAAAACCTCTGATTAAAATCATTGTCCAGCAAAAGTCAGCCAGGGATTTTGAAAGAGCCAAAATATCATTGTTTATGTCTTGTGCCACTCTGATAAGTTCTTTTTACGCCATTCTGCAGTACTGAATTCAGTGTGTGTATGTGTGTGTGTTTAACGCATGAATTTGGTAACCATCTGTGCCATAGATTTAAAAAATGAAGAGTGACGGGCATAGATGTCCTGCACCAGCTAAATGAAATTTCTCCTTCTAACTGTAAAATGTTGCTAACCATTTGTTCATGTTTTATGTAACACACTAACTTGTCTTTCACTTTTTTTTTTTTATTCCCAGTTCTCATCATTTATGTATATTTAATGTTCTACTCTCAACTTGTGGCTTCATTTCTTACATTGAAAAGCATATTCAGCAAAATCTATTCTTCCTGAAGCTCTGTCATTTACTGTAATTTAAGATCACTAATCAGCTTCTCCCTTTCTACATTGACTTTTAGACCTCAAGTTCAATTCTCTCCCTACCTTTTCCTGTCAAAATTATCTGGGTTTATGTGTTGTTTTATTTTCTTTTTCTTTTTTCCCGTGCTCCTCTCATGGAAGAACTGTTTTTTTTACTGAGATTTTAGGCAGCAGTTTAACAAGGGAATGGATTTTTCTCTCAAAGATGAGTGTCTGCAAACCCACTGCAAAACTGGGTACATCTTTGGAAATTTGTGGCAGTCCAGTGCCATGTGCATCAAGGTCCTGACTTTTGCTAGTGGGATTTTCTGCTTAAAACAGTTTGAGGTTGGATCCTTTGGATCTCTGTAGCTACCTTTTGGCATCCAACGATGAAAATTTTGGCCTGTGCATATCGTGTGTGAGTCACTGTGGTCCTTGTGTGACTTGAGGCTGGGATTAAGGGTGCACATCCTGTCGAGAGCAGCCTGTTCTCTTCAAAGGGAAAAAACACAGCCTTAATCTTGTGAAGTATGTTTATGAGTCCCAATGAGAAGTCACTTGAGCAGAAAGGAGTTAGCAGGGGGATTTATTCATATTCAGGAGAATGGAAATCTAAATCGCTCCCATTTTCTCTCAGAGCTAGTGGCAAGGTTTTAACAGCGGGCCCTTCAGCACTCTTCTGGTAACACATTAATGGAAAGCAGTTCCTTGCAGTCAAGGATTGCCTGCAATCCAAGTTTGAAACACCAAATTCAAATTTTGCAGATTTGCAATTTATACTTGGCTAGCTTACCTCTTAAGGTTCTGTCTAAATCTGAATGGAAGGAAGAAATAAAAGATATTTGAATATGCGCAAATCTTTAGCCACAATATCAGTGTTTCTGTTACAGCCTGTATTGGTTACTAGTTAATTGAATATGGTGTGTCAGCCTACATATAAACCAAACCTACCGTTCCTATTCAAGAAATATATCACACAATAAAAGAATTTCCTTGCTACAGCACTCATGGACACCTCACGCTATCCTTGCCAGTGGGCAATGACAAATCCATCACAGAAAATTATAAGACCCCCTATCACAAGTAAATGCAGTCAAACGATTTTATTTTTATTTTTTACTTAGAGGAAACTAGCCTCTAACACAATGCTGGAGGGTGAGATAATGCCTAGAACACTGATGCGTGGTTCTTGAAAGAACTGAGGACGGATCCAGACCGTGGCATCCAGGAACTCAAGTATTGCTTTCTGTCCCAGCTAAACTTTGGGCCTTGATACATGCAGACTTACAGCAAAGGGTTTCAATATTATTGGGTTTTTTTCGGAATATGTTGGTATTTCTCCTGTAGTAAGTTGCTCTCTTGACAACTCATTGCTCTCATTGTATTATTACAAAAAGAAATATCAGCAGATAGTTTACTCTCAGTACCTCATTAATTATTTACTGGAAAATATAGCTTAAGCATATCCTCTGATTTATTTCTTGTCTTGAACAGCTTATCTCGATCTTTTCACTCAGCACTTGCAGCAGTCTTCTGAAAAATCCAGTGCTTCGCATTGCCTACCTCAGTATTCCTGTAATGCCTCTGTTATTTTTTCTCTATTTTTTCTTTCTGACAGACTGACTAGCAATTAACATAATATTCTGAGTGAGCATCTAGCTTTCATCAGCAGAATAGCATCTATTTCCTGGTCTGTACTGCAATGCTTATACTTGTGCACACAAGACTTTGATGACTGGTTTGAAAACTGGTGCACGTTGAACAAGGATCCTGTACTGATGCCCAAAATTATGTGTAGGTGTATGTGTCAGCAATGAATGTATCAGCCTCTGCAATGACTTTTTGCCTTGTATTTTTAAGTTCCTCTAATACTGTCTAGCTTTGGCAAATATTAGGAGATTTGTATATTACAAATGCTGTAATCGCACTATTAATAATGGAACCTCGTCATTGCCCCTTTCTGTGAGGATCATTTTTTCCTCATTTTTAACGATGCCTCTTAGCCACTGCTTCATCTGCAAGGAAATTCTGCCTCACAACTCAGTAGCTTCCACAATATCATTTTCTGAAAGACTTCTAGCAAAGGCTGTCTCCGAAGCCCAAAAAATAACTATTAATCTCTTTGTTGATAAGCCCAACAAGGGCTGTTGGAGTAGAAAACCCTCATGAGAAGAATCATTAGGAAGGACTTGAGGAAGATTTTAATAATGTACCTGCATGTGCAAACCTTTTATTAAAATCAGTCATTGCATGACTAGATAACTTTCAGGATCAGATTCCGTAACAGTAAATACACTGGGAGATAACACTAACTCATGATAATTTCTAAGCCAGCAATAATTATTTATGCTTATATTTATTTATTTTTGAAGGATATTTAAAAACATGAGTATAAAGTTTCTGGGGACGTAATCACAAGTAATCTCAACTGTTATCTCAGATAAGATTTTTAATTGTTCATTTTTCTTTCATATATTCTCTCTGCTTCTGTGTTGATTAGTTGAAGTACTTAATACCTACCAGGTATTTATGTTATACAGAGAGGGCTGATAGCAAAACTGATATACATGGGGTCTTACTTTCTTTAATAGAATATAAATTACTACTTTTGCTTTAATTTACTGCTTTAGTTTTACTTACTGAACCACCTATATAAATATCTGTTCTTCCCCAGGAACAATGATTAAAAGGGTTACATTACAACTTAATATATATGACTTTACTAAGCAAACTGATATCAATACAGATTCACTCCCAAATGTGAAGATCACAAGTAGCACTTCTCTTGTTTTATTTCCTTCTGAAAAAAATGACAGAAAGATATTCTGGATTAATTCTGTTGTATTTTTTTCTTATGTGGTTGTTGCCACTCCTTCAGTAAGATAGGTCTCAAGAGCACTTCAGGACAAATTATGTTTCATATATATGATTTTGCTGAATAAGGACATTGTTATTACTTTTTTCTGAGAGACATGTCCTAACCTAAGGGCATGTGCTTAGTTTTAATTCATCCAGGAGCATGTCTGTGAGGGTAACACTATAGTAGCCTTAAAATGTTTAAGTGTACCAGTGTAAGGATATCTATCAGGGACTTTATAGACCATCCTTCAAATCAGACACCTTAACGAAACTCTCCCAACCGACAGAAACAATAAACTTCCAGGGTTTCTTACTGACTTATAATAATATCTAAAGATGATTCTACCTTCACTTCGCTAGATCACTTCAGTAAATTAAGATTGAGTTATACAACCTAATGAGGGAAATTAATTTCCTAAAATTACTTTCCGTGAATGAAACCAGGCATAAGGTGTATAATCAGTTGATTTTTTTTTTTTCTTTCCCCAGAGGAAAGACAATCACAGCGAACGGAACATACTGGGATATCTGAGATGGAAAAACACTTTATTTTCTTTCCAAAATAATTTTACATAATAATTCTATTTTTACCCTTCCACTGCCTTCTGTCCAATCTGTCTTCATTTTGAAAAGGTACAGCAATTGCACAGATAAATCTCTTTAGCTCCTTAGGTACCTATTTGATAATAATTAACAATAAATCTAATGATTACCTATACAGGATTTCTTTCAGGATCTTTGAATCATCTCAGACATACTTCTTCAGATAGGAGCTTTCCACATATGTAACTCAAATGGGATACATTTTGCTCCTCCTGTATTATTAATGACTCTTCAAAAATGCAGAATTTTCTAGTTTCATTCTAGAAGGCACTTCCAAATCCAGGATTAAAGCATATTAATATTAATAGCCAGAATATGACCCTATTGCATTAAATTCCTGAAGCATCTCTCTACAGATTGATGAAAAGTGATTTTACTCTTTGGAGATAAAAAAAACAGTCTCAAAAAAAAAAAAAAANAAAAAAAAAAAAAGCAAAACCCAGCTGAACATCTTTACCACTGGCCAAGTCTCTCTGTCTTCTTTTCTGATGAAGAAAGAGGAGTGCTGCAGAGAAGGAACCCTCCCTGCCCACCTTCAGCATCCAGTTAGCATCCACAACGCCCTTCAGAAGGTGGCAGCGCGCTCCACACCTTGCGCCCCAGCACCTGGGTCCCTCCTGCACTGCCCTGGTCTCAGATCCTTCCTAAGAGCACGTGGGTTGAGATAGTGATGGGCTGCATCCTCAGATGGGTGGCAGGTCTCTGAGCTTTCACTGGTACGCTCAGAGGCTGATGAACCCCCTGCGATGGGTCTGCCTCACGCCCGAGTGGGGCAGGAATTACAGATCTCCTTCCCCTGGTGCAGCAGGGAGATGCTCAGGAGCTCTGAGGAGGGAAGCCGCTGTATACATGCTTAAAAATATTAATGTTTGCAACAGCTGCCAAAAAGCTGCAGTGCTGCCCGGGAGGGAGAACAGCGCATGCTGTCCTCCCGGCTCCTGCAGCAGGATTTCGGCACTCCTGAAAAGGCACGGCAGTTGCAGTAGCCCATTGTGTGAGTTTTAGCAACTAATGAAAGACCTAAGGCAATCCAACTGGAGTTCTTTTCTGGGGAGGCATGCCAGCTACATTCCCAGGCCAATTATTGCTTTCACAAAGTGCTCTAAATCTGTCAATATGCAAAAGTGTGAACTACGGTATAATAACACAGTTGAAAAGGTGACCCAGTTGTTACCAGAGTAGTGTTTCTTCTTGCAGTGGGAGCAATGAAAGTTGACTGCCTCGCAGCCAGCCAGCTCACAGCACCAGCGTGTGAGCAAGAGACGTGCGTACATACTGCTAGCACCCACCAACAAGATCTTACTCTTTAAAAAAAAAGTCCGTACAGTTTGATAGTAAATGAAAGCTTATTCCTACACATCAATATGACAAACAGTTTGCAAGCTACCGTGGGAACACCCAAGAAGGTTCAAATAACTTCTTACTGCTGGGAGTATGATCAAAGGCAGTTAACAGATTTTTTAGCTACAGAATTAACAATGTCTCAATGTACATGGATATATTTTTCTAAAACAAAAGTTAATAAAGGAAATTACTGAAATAAAAGGGTTGTAATCAATTTCCTAACAATCAAATATTTGTATCTACCTCAAATATTCAACATTATTGCTGGGTAGAGAGTTTACATAAAAAGAAGAAATAAGAAAGCTTCTTTGCAATGTTTTTTTGATTCTGTGCCATAAAGACCAGCATTTGAGAAATCACCCACCTGTCTTACCTAGAACACAAGAAGGCTTCTTGCCACATACCAGGTAATGTCTTTTCTTCAACCATATGTGCCATAATTAAATGGAGCATAATGTTGCCTCAGCCCCCTTGGGGGTTGCTGGCACATGCTCAACAAGTGCAAGTGCTTTGGCTGTGCTCAGTTCCTCTGAGAGTGATTGATTTGCACCTGAAGCTTCCTGGGCTTAGCTCTTCTCCAAAAATAGCCATGACCTGCAAAGGCAGAAAGCTATTCCAGCTTGTCAATATGCCCTGCGCTTTGGCTGCAGCCTGAATTTCAGGTCTGGGTACTGACCCACTGTGGCCACAGCTCTGTAACTGCAGAAGTTTTTCAGAGGACTCTACAAGCAGGTTGTATCAGAAGAGGAGACAAAATTTTATAACCACATGAACTAAGATGACAGGATTGATGGTGACTGTCAACCTAATTATGAGAATGAATCACGTCTGGCTCTACAGTTATTAGTCAGGGTAATTCATTATTTGCTTTAAAATAACATTAAAATTTAACCAATAAAACCATTTATTGGTGGCTGGTGGCTTTTTTTTTTTTCCCCTAGTCTAAATGTCAACCCTGTTAAGAGAACTTAAAAGAAAAAAAAGTCAGAAAATTATCTTAGGCATAATAAACCATCTTTCATCATTTAAATAAATAGAAAGTGGAGGCATTATCCGACATAGATTTAGGTATATCTTTTACGCAATGAAATATTACAGCTTTTCCACTAGGGTCCCAGAGGACTTGCAAATTAAATAAAACATTATTTTTTACTAAAAAAAGTGGCCTTAATTTAAGGTGAAATAATATCTGAAGGCAGTGACTCTCCCCATATTCTTCCCGTTTACATATCTAAGCCTGCTGACTATGCCAGCCATGATTTCTACCCCACACAGAGGTGCCTTGAGTTTGTTTCCCCTGCTGACTCTGCCTTCATTGTTTGGTGATTTCTGTCTGTGCTGAAGAGGTGAGGGCTGAAAGCTGGGCAGGCTTCCAGGGCAGCGGACATGAGATGCGGGGAGGTCGCCCCACTTGTGCAGCACAGCACCCGGTCCCCCCACCTTTGCACCTACAGATTTGTCTCACCTCAGCTTCTTGGCGATTCTGCAAGGAACCACAGGCAAAACGTCTCCTGAGTCAGGCAGAGAGGGGCGTGCTGGCCTGGCTGAGGGCAGAAGAGGGAAATAACAGAAGGGAAGACAAGGAAAGCAAATTGAAAAGCAACCAGAAAGTTTGCCTTTCCTTCCAAACCGGGTCCATCCAGATTCTCCATGCAATATTGATGACAGCAGTGTCTACTGCTAAGGAGACATGGGTTCACAAAGATATACGCAGTATTTTTCCCAGTTAACCTGGGAAAATAAACCAAAAGAGATGGAAAAGTACAAAGAGAAAATGGAGGACTCATGAAGACTAAAGGCCCAAACTGAGTAGAGTTGCTGGGCTAGAGCTCAGTGTAGCAGGGTGGATTTTGACTCAGTTGTCAGTCGTCTGTATGATCCCCTTACTTAGAAAGGAGCAGAAGTGTTCGATCGCCCACCAGATGATAAATAAGTCTTGCCTCCAAACGAGTTAAACGTCTTAAAAACTGAACTCTTCAGATTTTATTAGTGATTGAATAGCTCTAGGTGTTTCTAAGCAAAAATCAATAGAGAGATTAGCTGCAACAGTCTGCCGAGAGATTATGGGCAAGACTTTGTCAAATGGATAGCCAATGTACTGAGACAGAGCGCTGCCCTTTGGGCTGGGGACCAGGTGCGTACGAGCCGAACTCTCGCCCTTCGCGCTGCCGGAGCACCGCAGTGAGGACCATCGATCGATCGACCGATCGCCAGCTCTCTCCAGCGCGCAGAGCATCATCTGACACAGCTGCGTTGACGAGCAGCAGCTGCGGTGCCCAGGCATGGCTCACGTATATGGGTGTTCAGGCAGCGGATTTCTGTGAATTTCTAAGAGTATAATTCCATGACAAAACAGAGAAGCACAATTAGCGAGACTGAGTTTTTACAAGGAGGAATCGCTGTACCTTTGGACCTGCAGTCTCCGCACCACAGTATCCCTTAGGGGATTTTTGTATACTTCCATGGCAAATACTTGTACGGTTTTTACATGAAATATTTCCATGGATAGGAGAAGTTACAGCCTGCCACTCGATTTGATTTAAGCATTAATATTTTTCTTTCACTTGTGTGTCAGTCAGTGGCCCATGTTATGAAGTATAATTCACTGTGTATTTTCAAAGTATATTACAGGTTTTTAATATATTTTTGAGCATTTTACAATAATACTCCTACTTTCAGATGAAATTAAATTTTTGAATATTTTTTAATGATTGTAGTAATGGCTTTTCAGGCATCTGTGTTTCCACAAGTAGTTTTAAACATCACTAATTGTATCACTTCAGACACTCGCCTTTTATATTGTCATGGGAAGGCTAAGGAGATTTCACCTCTAAACAGAGATGACCTGATTCTATAGAACCTGAGAGTTGGCTGTACTGACAAATCTGAATGCAACAGCAAGACACCAAAGATAATTGTTTGAAAATGTGTCTGAACTTGTGAAATTAAATTTGAAACATGTTCACAACAATACAAGAAAGGATTACTATCATGCAAAGTTAAAGCTCTTGGGCTGTTTTTCCTCTTTCAGCGTCACCTCTGTTATCTCACTGTTGTCCTGGACCTTGATGTTCCCAGGGAAGAGGCAAAGGGGACCAGTAGCCTTTTACAGTGGGATTGCAGCCTCTTCTCCATTCAGGTCTGTTGTGTCTGCAAGGCTGATGGCTTGTTAGGGGCATAAATTAGATTAATTGATGGTGTCAGTCCAGCAGCTGGTGGACAAGTGTCCATCCAATAACTGACAATCTCAGCAAGGAAGACAAGAAGGCAGATGGACTGAAGTATTTCCTTACTTTGAAAATATGCAATCAGATATTAAGAGACAAGTTTGAGACATAATCAAAACAATAACGTTGGGATTTTCTTTGCTGCTTTCCCATCTTTCTAACTGCAAGTAGAACAAAACTGGTATGCTTTCAAGTTGAACTAAGTATCCAAGCTGAAATTAAAACTAAACTGAAAATTAAACCTAAACTAAAAAGTAGGTCAAATGAAATGTCCACTCTTCAACATTAAATATAAAACCATCAACATCTGATGCAGAATGGCTCCTGCGTGTGGCACCTAAAGTGAGTCAGAGCACAGTTCATCCATGGAAAAGGATTTACACTTTTAGGTATAACTTGCCAATAACTCATTCAATGTGATTAAATTCAAATGTTCATAAAATAACAATCATGCTCTGGGAACTGAAAATACAATTTGTAAACTGATTCCATATGAAAATGAATTTTTAAAACTTAATATAAATAAGAAAGTTGTCAATCTGCTCTTTCATTTCTCCTAACTCATAGACACGTTTAAAAAAAAACATAGGAAATTCACTGATCATTTATTCAGGCTCATAAAACATTTCTCTGCTTGTTAAATATAACAGAACCAGACTATTAATTTATCTTTACCAGGAATTACTTCAAGACAGGGAATTTCCAGGAATACTTCCAAAAAGTTTACATTAGATGAAAAGAAAATTAATACATCTGCCATACTTTTGCCCTTGGTGAAATCCATTTGATTTTATAGTTAGCATTAACATTACTGTTAAAAATTCTAGGTTAAATTAAGATTTCAAATAAAATTGCACACTTAGTCCACCCACAACTATGTGAGGCATCTAGATGAATGTCCTAGTCCAGCAAGAAGGGCACTGACTCTACACAGAAACACATTGCACAAGTCTGAAGAGTTACGTGCATTTACTTTTATTTCACCAACATCTTGTTGTTCAGTTTATGAATGGGCATCATTGTGATTTGATGCTGTTATGTTTGAAAAAAGCCTCAGTCTTCATTTTCTTACCTCTTCTTGCAATGAGGGACTCCATATTTAAATGTGGAAAAAAATGTTTTGGAGCTGGCTCATTAAATACTTGAATCTGTCTTCTGCAGGCACTCGCAACGTCATTGCTTTTATCAGAGATCCTGGATGTGAAATTTTGTGATAAGAATCCATCACTGTGGAGGGTATGTAAAGTGAAATATCTAGCTCCACAGCAACATTTTAAGGGAACATTCAGTTCCCTAGGTCACTCACCCTCTAGAGATCTGTTAACTCCACAAATTAAGTCTATAAAGCAGCGTGCCATATCAGGGTTTCTCTTTGTTCTCAGCATTTAAAACAGTGTCCTAAGGTTTTGTTTGATAGATGCAGACTTCCAAAGGAAGAAGCTCTCCTCTAGTGTTCCACTTGTTTGTCTTTTCACCAAACTCCAGACTCCTGCAGATATCAAAGGCAAGACAGGTTTGTGCAGAGGTGTGGTGGTGTCCCAAGACTAAATGGCGTTCACTAGCTCCCCCGTATGCTATTCTTCTCCAAGAATTTTCATCTACCTTCCAGATACCAACCATTTAAAAAGGAAGAAAAAACAAAAAGGCAAACAAACAGTTCACCCCTGTATTTCACTGCCTGCTCCAAAACATTATGGTGGCTTTGCCAATATGCAGGCTTGCCTTTTCTAGACCTACATGGAAGTTCACAAACTCAGTTCCTAAAATCTTGGGTCAAAACTCAGGTGGAGGAGAACTTTTTGCACATTAGTAGGACCAGGTTCATGCAATGTGCAAACACGAAGTGATAGCGATGATCTGCTCCTACACGAGACCAGCTAATTCTCTCCTGGTGCCCTGGCTCAGCAGAGCAGACTGCAGGCTGGTGCCTGCTCTTGGTGCTGCCCCTCTGGCACTGGATGAGGCTGACCTGGACTCTGGCTGCAGAAACGGCCGAGCAGCATCGCATGCCTCGGCCAGCCGGTCACCACGGCGTGGGTAACTCGTCAGGTAACTCCAGAGCTGGTTGAACCGTGTTGCTCATGCAGAACCAGCTTTGAAACCACAGTGTGACACTGCGTTCCTTGTGTACTCCATCCCTGGTGGCTCTGTGGTTGTTTTCTGCTGAACAAGGCCCTTCCTGTGCTGCAGTGACCTACTTTCATATTCTGGTTTGATAAAGTTTAAAAAAACAAAAACAAACAAAAAAAACTCAACAACAAAACCATGAACAAAGAACAAAGAAACTTTTTAACTTGTTCTTTAACATTCTTAAGCTGTTATGGGAAAAAAGCAAGTCTCAAATCCTGTAATTCATTCTTATATACCTGAGGCAATAAAATATGCATTTTTTGTATGTTAGATTTTTGCCTCAAATAGCTTTGTAATAGTCTTATCCAAATGATGAACTGTAAATGCTTTTTTTCTTTTTTTTGCATAAAAAACTATTGTAAGCAAAGATTTAAGAAACAAAGATTTCATTTTAAGATCTACAGCAAATAGGACTTACATTTGAATATTTACATTTGAATACTAGGGAATTTAAATAATCTGTCTGTGAAAGACAAACAAATCAAGTCTTCAGAACAGTGAGAACGTAGTTTTAATCATGTTTTCTGAGAGAAAAAGCATAAACTCTAAAATGTAGGTTGTGACTTTTGTTCTTTGAATTGTCATCACTGTCATAGAGTAAGATGCTGTAGCTGTCTGACAAATACTGGGGCGTTTAAAGAAAATATTAAAAATACCTGAAGTACTGGAAAAATTGAAGGCCAATGGCACAGCATACTCCAGAGAATCAAGGATGATATAATCATCTGGATGAGTCCTGCTGTCACAGGACAAGTCCATACCAGGCAGTGTCTACACTGGCAGAGACCTAAGTCAGCCCAGATTAGATAAAAAGAAAACTATAGCACATGCTATTCAGATCATACTGTCTTAGGTACATAGTCCTGAACTAGTAATAAACTATAGATCAAAAGAGTATTTCTTGGTTTGAATTCAAAACAATCTTGGCTATCCAGCAAGTTGGTTTAACTAACTAAGTTACCAACACTGCTCTGCAATGGGTCTAAATCCCACATCCCACAGATCAGCAAAGTGGAACTTCACTGGTTTTAGTGGCTTTGCAACCATGTAAGAGAACAGTCTGGCCCATACAGCAATGCAGTGGGAACATTTTCTATCACAGGACATCTGGATTGTCTTTGCACAGTAGCATTTAATACTGTCTTAGTGCTGACCAGGTCAACAGGGGTGCTTTTCTGAAAGCAAATGAGACGGAATTTACTTCTATTCTTCAGTATCAATTCTGTGGTTGGTATTTTATGCCAGTTATTGCATCACCAGCGTACCCAATTATATAAAATGAATCTGTTAATAACTATGCCCTTCCTCCCCAGGCAGTCTCCATTTTATAGACTAGCAATGGAGATACAGAAATGCTAAAGTCTTATTCACAGTGCAGATCTCTGTGCAGTTATTCCTAGTGCAGCTGCAGACTGGTTGTACCAATAGTTATCCTGCTAATTAGTTTAGCTATTTATTTATTTATTTATTTGAGCAGGGAGGTGAACTATTCTGGCAAAATAAATTCTTGCTGGTATACCGGGATGCCTTAATATTTGACCATCATGGCTACATCCTAAAAAATTATGTTATCTCTTGAGATGCTTGGCAAAACTTGCAGTTAGAACAAACCTGAAACATTCAACCTCACCGGAAACTCCAGATCAGCATTCAAAATCAGATATCTTACATCCCACTCCACTAACAAAACCCCAAGTGTTTAACATGAGGAAAGATTTTAGGAAACTAAGGACAACGGAAGTAGGCAAAAATCCAGACATTTCTAATTCTGTCGGTCATGATAAGAGAAGCAGATGTAAAGACGTTGACAAATCCTACCTCAGAGGAATCCATCGTGTTCCAGGAGAAACAATACCCAGCAATCAGAAAATTTGTTTGACATTATTCTGTGAAGAAAAGGACATTTACAAAGCGATTCATGGGAATTAGAACAGAAATCCAAAAAACAAATAGGATTTGATGAGGAGGCTCCTACATATAACTTACAAAATGCTCCCCCAGTTTAAGTATTTTAGAATGCATTATATAAGGACATACGACAGATTACCTATATCTGTATAAACACAGTGCCAGCAGCTCTGCTCATGGACTGGGGACGTGAGGAATTAGGTGTCTTACAAACAAAGTTCCCTGGCCCAGAAATTTATTGCCTGAGTGGAAGGCAACAAACGACAAGACAGGAGTACAAGAAAACAAGAGAACACGGGTCTGCAGGACTAGCAAGTGATTGGAGTGCATCGACATCCTAGCTCCTCTTTTACACAGAAGTATTACAGTAAAAAAAAAAGGTTTTCAGAGATTTGAAAGAAGATATTGACGTAGCTTTGCACATGAGCACACAACTGCACAACTGATTTCATGGCTGAACACCTATTAGCTGTACATTGGAGCTGTTGTCCTGGTATGACCATGGTGGGAATGAGACTTGGGAAGTTGAAGGAGAAATAATAAATACAGTGGTGTATATGCTGCTAATAGCACTAGAAAGGAAGAAACCTACTTCTGAAACAATTGAAAATAGAAAACCTAGCTAAAAAAAAAAAAAAAATCACAGAAGTAGATTATATGCTCATAGAAATGGACTAGGAAGGTCATTGTCAGCAGGTTATTTTAGTGGGTAAGAAAGCACTTGTCAAGGTTGGAGGAAAGTAAGTGATTGGGACAAAAGATGTGATGTGGACAAGACTTACATGTGGAGATATGTCTTAGATACCTAATGTAGAAACTATGCAAGCGAAGCCTGAATATTAGATAGCTTTTGATTTTTTTTTTCTCTTTTTACTCTGCTTTCATCTTTACATTTAATTTCTAAGCTAAAATTTTTTGACAGTGGATTTTGTCATTCACAGACATTTTGCTGAACTTTAACTTGTAGAAATATCTTCAACCTGAATGTGCCCCAACATCCTTTTAAGGCGTTTCCAGTATTCCCTGACAGCACTGTGAATTGTTCCATTGATTTCAATAGCCTTCAGATCAGACCCATGGGACTGAAAGATAAATGTATTACATACTCCAGAATGAACAGTTAAAAAGAGAGTGCAGTAAGATTAATGCATTTGTAACTATTGTTTCCACAGTGACAATAAAGAGTAAGGAGGATAACAGATTATGAGTCAAGATAATATATCCTGAAAATGTATCACTTGAAAGTGGCTGCATTGTTCTTAATTACATAGGTATGTTTTCTATTCATATGACACTTTTCAAGAAGGTGAATGTATATTGATATTTTGAGCTGGAGGAGAGTTTTATAATGTATATATGATTGTATTTGGTTCAAACAAGGGAGCTGATGAGCACTAGTCTCATTAACTGGCAAGGACATTTAAAATATAAAAAAACTATTGTATAAATACTTTCAGGAATTTGAGTTGCCATAATGAAACAACACAGTCAGAGATCTTAATGGAGGAACTTCTCTTAAGTATTGTTACCTTACTTCTAGCACTTAGTTCCCATATCAACCATCTTCTGCATCAAAGTTAGTTTCTATTTTCTTTAACCTGATTAACATCTTTCTCCCTCACACACACCAGCTTTTATTGTCTGTATATTTATCATGTGAAACCTATATATTCACTGATCAATGAGAAAATGGCCAGATCACTAAATCTTTCATTTTCATTATTTGGCCAAGACTTAAAATACAGTCTTGTCCTCATTTACCACACTTGCATGTGATCCTGTTGATTAAATGTGTTCATATGTAATTAAAGCTTTGCAGTGATGCAGCCCCCTGAGTTCACTTCTACTCAATATTCGAGGAGTTTCAGCAGCTTATTCCCCTCAGACAGCAACAGCCTATTTTTTGCCTTAGTTGTAGCAGGTTCATTAGGGATCCAGTGAGGAGCTTTTACTGAGCCAATTACAATGGCCTTGCTTTAGAACTGTGACAAGCTTATAGATCTCAGGGGATTTCTCTCTCGCTCTCTCTCACTATCCAAAAAATGGGAATTGTGTATTTATTTATTTATTTTTCCTTGTAGAGAAGAGTGGCAGAAGGACATCCAGTTAACAAGGTGGCTGCAGTAGCACCTACTTCTGCAGAAGAGCCCCCCGGCAACCACATACACATCAGAACATCACTGCTTTCTTCTGCCTCTCCCGTGGCACCTCTCGCTTCTTAGCCAATGTCAATGAGGGATGCAGCTAAAGAAACAGGTCTTTTCTGCATTATTTAAATACTGCCTTCACATACCCTCAGCTACTGCTCACAGGTGCCCAAAAGTCTGATCAGCAGTCAAAGTGTTGCCTCCTGAGGTGAAGACATGGTCTGTCTTCTATTCATTATAACCCTAAGTTTAAATCAGACATTTAACTGTTTGTGTTCAACCCTGATTTTAAAATGTGGAAGCCTAAATCTTTGTGTGCTCATCACTCAGATGTTTTATTCAAGGCACAAATGCCTTCAATAAATGTTCGTGTTCCAGTGTACATATTGAAATATCCCATCTTGGTCAACGGACTTAAAGCATTAGTTTTATGTTACTGATACTATTTTTTAGCTCCAAGTACAAATCTTAATTGCACTCATGCAATTCCACTATATTTATTCAGGTTACAGGGGGTCAGAAGGGATAAAAATTCAATTACTATTTCTGATGTGTGACAACAATTTTGTGCCTTTTCATGTTTTTCCACTGTTTCTTCTAAAAGAGACCTCACTGTTATTAGCACTTTGATTACAGGCCTTCATCCTCCTACACTATTAGGCATTTGCATTTGGTAGACAAATTGAATATTTCTCTACCCCTTCACCCATCCACTGTCTGCCTGATGCAGGCAGAGCAAGCAGACCATAACCCTGCCGAAGCGCTACCATCACCACCCTGCCTTCAGGTGGGGATTTGTGAAAGGATGGATGGACCCATTCTTCATAGAGCAAAGAGGGTAATTACAGCAATGCTGTCAGTGGTTTTTTCCTTTAAAATATATTTTTTTTTTTTTGTGGGATTACACATATTTCTCCAAGCCATGATACAAAAGACATTGTATTTCACACTCGTCTGTGAGCATCTTTTTTTCTTCATTCTACTTCAGTTTTCTGAGAAATGTTGTGACCTGATTCTGATGCAGAGCATTTATGCCAGGTTACAGATTAAGAAAAAATTCACTGAATGAAGATTCCTCAGATAATTCTGTTCAGACTCAACACACACATAAGTAATGAATCTTTAGTTGACAATCTAAATAGCAAAAATAATCCTTGGTTCTTGCCTTGAATCCTCTTAAGAGTAATGCTGCAACATTGGTTCTGCATGCTCTTGAGCACTCCATCTCAATTAAACACCAGGTCCCCACATCAGCTAATTGCCTTACCTGGAGGCACAGGAAGCCCTCGTGTCTTCCAGACAGGTCCTCTTGGTCAGTCTATCTGCAGCTATGGCAGGACATAGCCCAGGGTGATACTATTGCAGGGAAAACCAGAGCTAGGAATTAAAAAGAACGAAAGAAGTGTTGTTGGAGTTTCTTGAATCCACCTTCGAGCTTCACCTGAAAGTTCACGTGCTCTTGCCGTGCTGTTTTAGCCAATTTCTGCAAAAGGAATCCATATTTTTCTGTTTTGCACAGAAATCATTGCCATCTTGGGAAACTCCTGCTTGCAGTGGCAATACGTCAAGAGTAACATTAATACAGGGATACAACTATATATGCCGTTTATAATTTATGCCATCCTACCATCAAGGCACGGCTTTTAACTGCACAGCAAACCCCAAGTCTTTTGTTCATTTGTCCATGTAAAGCAGGTGCCACAAATCTGTTCACAGCAAGCCCAGAAAGCTTCAAAATTTGGAAATGCAAACATCACACAGATAAAAAACCAATTAATTTCCATCTTTCCAGGCGCAATTCTACTTCTAAGCATGAAGATTGACCCCGGACAACCAAACCTCCTGCTGAATTGCATGCTATGAATTTGTAGCTAGCAATAAAGGAAAGACAACTTAAAACCAGCACAGAAGTTGCCCCATTCCATGCTCACATCTGTCCATTTGAGTAATAGAAGGCTGAGTGACACAGGAAGGTATAAAGGAGCACAGTTTGGACCACATTAGTGTTTTTCTTACTACAGATGCTTCTTAAGGCCAACAAATATGACTTGCAAGATCTAGAACTTTTTGATCTGAGTTAGTGCTGGATTAAACACAATTAGCCTTGATGTCTAAACCAGAGTTTGGCTACGTTTCCATCAACAAGCAGTGCAAAGAGACAGAACCAGGTCTCTGAGCTGAGCAAGCCTGTGCTAGGGCCCAGTGCCTACCTTGGATGTTTTGATGTCATCCAGCTGTAACCTGGTTTCATCGACTTCCAGAAGAAGCATGTGCAGAGTGGCTGCTGGACTCTTCACTTCACCTAGTTTTAACCCACTTTGCTTCCTTCCTACAACCAGAACCGAGAGAGAGAGAGAGAGAGAGAGAGGTTTATTCATGCTTGTTCATCAAGTATTTGCAGGGGAGGAGCTGCACAGCTCATGCGATCAGCTGGGCAGTGCAAGGTGACTCAGCAGGCAGGTCACAAATAAGGAGCAGAGCACAAATAGCAAATGGCTATCTGGCTATTTACAATTTGTTCTGGTCAATATAAGGACTTAAATATTTACCCAGGACAGTAGTCATATAATTTGAAATATATCTGAGAAAATTGTTCTCTGCTTGTGGATGTTCTCTGAAATCACGTTGATCAAATGATTTATGAATTATTTATTCATCTGTGCTCTTAAACTTAAAAGCAAGCATTATTGATTTTGCTTCATATATCATATTATGGAATTAGAATATAGGAAAAAAATACCATGACTAAAGTGGCATGGAAACAGTCCATCTTCATGCACTTATCTGGTGTGTAACACTAAGGATGTACAGAGGTTGTTCCTACAAATTTAGAGAGCAATTCTGGCTCCAGTGTCCTCTGCAAAACCCTAACAATGTGAAGAGGCTCTTCCCTGAGCTGCAGACTTCAACATGGAGTTTGAATATAAAAAAAAATGCAGTGTGACTTTGATTCAAAAATGCAGGTAGTGCACACTCGTCTTGCTGCTTTCAAACAAAGCCACTGTTTGTGTATGTGTCAAAGCGGAGACTTAAACATCCAAGGTGAACAATAGCAAAGTGAAGTATTTACGTTGCTGGAGTAACAGACAGCCTGATGAAGTATGCTTAAACTTGAAAGAGAATTTCCTAGGAAGAGCTGAAGATTTTGTTTCTATTTTTAGCGCTGAACTACACAGAGAATGGTAGACTTTGCAAGAGGAAGACGCAACAGTATCGTAAATAAAACTTACAGTCAAGAAAAATAATAGCAAGTACTTCGTTTTGTACATGAGTTATTAAGGTTAACAAACACTTCTAGTTTTTTCCTTCCCATTAGTATACTATTACAAAGAAAACACTGCCATCTGAGGCGGACATCAGGTCCTTTCATGAGGCCAGATACAAAATGAGTGTTAAGCCCTTGAAGTAAAAGAGCTAGAGATTTCCCATGGGTTTCCAGGTCCATTAATCTCCCTGTCATTCCTATCCAGCTCTTTCATATCTTAGTCTTTGTGACAACGTAAAGCTTGC
This sequence comes from Chauna torquata, assembly GCA_013399475.1. Classification (NCBI taxonomy): domain Eukaryota; kingdom Metazoa; phylum Chordata; class Aves; order Anseriformes; family Anhimidae; genus Chauna; species Chauna torquata. The sequence continues at coordinate 26,084 of VXAL01002049.1, read as the reverse complement.
GAGGCTCCAAAGTACCATCGTTAAAATAACAGATTACAAGGACAAAGCTCAGCATCACCTTGCCCCAAATAATATCTGATCAGAAGAGTTTCTTAAAAATTCAGGCTTGAGAACTGTACTCCAAAATATGAGAGAGAAATCTTTTTTTTAGTTATGTAACTGGTTTTGACTTCAGAGACAATTGCTTGCAGTTTTTAGTTTTAGTGGTTTCACACAGTAAAATTTGGGAATTGCCGCTCTGAAAGTCTGCCTGTCTCCAATTATCAAAGTCACTAGAAAACACAGAAGCAAGTTATTGAGAAAAGTAATTTTAAATATTTCCATTGTACTTTATGTTAATATCTTTTTTAACACAAAGTCTCAACAGTCCTGAAGGGAAGACTCATATAGACACTTCTCAGTGCACATCCTTGCGGTGTGACATCCTACCTAATTTTGCTATCTTTCTCTCATGTTAACTTGTTGCCTAGATGAATAACATGGCTGCTGGGGTCTATATCATATTTGCTATATGGAGAAAAATGATGAAACATTTGGTGAGATGCTCTTCTTACTAGCTTATTTTAAAAGCTATACCTTTAAAAAACACATCTAAAATGAGTCTGTAATGAAGCTACATGACTGGATATTACAGAAGCTTTTGGCTACAGTCAGATTTTATTAGGAGATAGTTCAAGATGTACAATATTATACGGGATTTAAAGATAAACCATTTGGTGATGTATGGAGTTGTTGCATCTATGGATCTGCTTACAGGGAGCTTTTGATGAAGTATTAATACAGGAGAAGAACTGAATACTTCTGTTCCCCCTTTGGAGTAAAATCTATTCTGTATGGATCGAAAAAAAAAGGTCAATATATTTATTTCTTTTTTGAAATCAGAGTTGGCAAATTAGATCCACATTTCTATGAGGGAAATTGCTTTAGCAAGAAACATCACAAAACAGATTTCAAATACCTTGTGTTTCAAAGTTTTTCATGGTTGCTTATATAATACATTTACTGTATAGGAAGAGTTATTCTCTGTACTATATCTGTTGACATAATCTAGAGGTATCTTAGTGGCATATTTCACATTTTCAAACATATTTTTGACTATATGTGGTTATTTGGTGCACTTTGGGGACTTCAGATGTTGTATATGACATGTAAACAGCTGTGACTGATGACCAACCTTTAAAACAAGAGATATACGAAAATAATTACATTTTCCATAGCCATTGGTGATGGGCAGTGGGATACAAGAACCTTTAACCAAACTCACTGATACTTGAGTAGATGCAGGCACCTTGGCTTACAAAGATGATGGCAACACTACTAGAAAGGCGTATTATTTGAATTGTTGAGATAGAGTGAATACTTGGTGCTGTCCAGTGTCATAGACATACTTGGAAAATATCACAGCGACATAGTAGAGAAGCAGCAGAAGTAAGCAAACCACCCAAAGCCACTCTTATGTCACTTATAATGGAATGTCTCAGGATACAGCCATTACATTTCACAGGCATGGATGAGTAATTGAAGTTTAAGTATCATTTTGGGTGTATTCTCCTGTGATATGAGATTATTTTCAGCAGCTATGGGGCCACGCAGCTGTTGCATTTAATAGGTTTACACTTTCAAAACACTTCCTTTCTTTTTCTTCTTCTTTTGGTAAATGGGTAGGAAGGTACCATGCAGAACAACCTGGGGGAAGCATCAATTTGGCACATCTACTGGCAGAGTGGTCACAGCAACAAACTGCAGTGGTTTAAATGAGCTCTACAGGCTTGAAATGCAGCCTGAACAATAGCTTAGCAACATATTTAATTATAAAATTCTTCTTTTCTCCCTTTTGCCATAAAGGGCTACAGCTGAGCAAGAGACCTTGGTGATGGCATGCTATCTGCATCTTCGATGCTCCTCTGCTTGCTGAAGATGAGCATCTGCACTGACACTAGACTGCAACCCCCGGCTTTGGTAGGTTGGGTTTAATATGTGAAATGAGAGGGAGGAAAAGGCTTGGACAATTTTGGAGCTCATTCGGTTGATCTGCAATGGTACGTGCTCATCAGTGTCCCGGGTTTTCAGCTTGTAAATGACTGGCATTAAACCATGATCTGTTCCTATGGCACAGGGTCAGCGCCAGGAATTTATTCAGGGAGAGAATTACAGCTCTTGCCTGTGGGGACCACACAGACGAAAGGGTTTGATTTTTCTTTTGCGGGCACAGGGAGAGGATGCAGACAGCCACCTCGTTACTGCTAATGGGCCCTGCAGACAGGCAGGGAGTGCAGCACACTCATCGGAGGACAGCAGGCCTGCTGTCTACATTGCACTCAAGGACCACATTCACAAAAACAAGGGAAGGTGCGGAGGTAAGTGCCATGGTTTGGAACTGCATTAAATGACCTGAGCACTTCTCGCTCACCAAGGACTCTGGGGAGCGTTCATCCTGAAGGAGGTTGGCAGCACTTTCATTCCCTCTGTTCCAGCCTGTGATCCTTGGTCTTTTGCATAAATGACACTACCATTGGTTATATTCAATTTACTGGGGAAAGCAGATAAGGTCAGTTATAGTTACATCATTAACTAGCAACAAATTAACATCCTGTGTCCATAAAGACCTGTCAATGGACGAAGGGACTAAATTTCATCTTATTTACAAAAACAAAGCATAACTTTTCATTTTAATATCAAACTAATAGAAGAACGAATATGTTTTGATGTTTGCATCAAAAAACTTTCTCCAATGATATCTTTGGCTGCAATGCACATTTGCTGAAAGCCAACCTGTTTCACAATGGGTTTTATTAAAATGATTTCACATCATTTGGAGGCAAGGAAGATAAGAGAGTAAAAGGCTGGCAACCTAGCTATGCTGTCTTCTATGAGATATATTGGGAGCAACTTCTTGAACCATCAAGTAATGTTTTATAGCTTCCAAGATTATATTACTTCTGCTTGTCAGTCACAAGTACAGGAAAAAAAAGAGAGCACTAGTAAATAGAGATAACAGGGATTTATAGGGTTATGCAGTGAATATACACACAGAGAACGAAGTATTGTATATGCGTATACCAATATTTCAGAAAAGATTTTTAGATATTTTAATGGCATCATTAAGTATTATTTAGTAGCATCCCCCTAAGTATTCTACTTGTCTTTCTTAACATCCCCTCCCCTCTGGTTGTTCCATTTCAGGTTGCTTCTTAGTACAATATACTGGATTGAAAAGCCACATGTCCTTCTCCTATCATTACACCATTTTCTTTTTACCCGGATATTATATTCCAAACGTTTTTGGAAAAAAAAAAAAAATTTTTTTGCAGCTCGTCTTGCAGTTACTGTAAGTGAGAAGATGTCTACTTATGATGACAAGCTTTGTAATATGTGTTAATAGAAAAATCTGACCTCTCCAGAAGTCTACAAACAAAAAGAGTTATAAGCAAGGTATCCTGCTATGAATAAACAATTTTGAAGCACAGTGAAAAGAAGCTGCATAAATTCAAACAAACAGTAGTGTCTCTTCTCAACTTTCTGAGCCAAAATAAATCCAAAAAAAGGTAACATTTCTTACTGTTTTTCTCAATTTCAATAATAAGATCTTTACTTAAAAAGTAGAATTTTCAAAAGCATCTACCTTTAGTGATTTTCAGCACTCCTTTACATTCTGGACATCTATTTAGATATCTTCCAGTGGAAGTGCTCTAGAAGGAATACAAACATATTGTCAATACGTTTTCAAGGTCCCTTAAAAGTAGCTCAAGGACTAGCAGGTCCCTGGTTGAAAATGACTGGTCTAATTCTTTTCCTGGCTATAACGAAGCTTTCTACTCTAAAAAGCTCTCAATACTTCATTTCCAAATAGTGTTTAACGCAAATACAGATTATTTCACTGATTATTATACCCAGTAATTTAGTGGTTTCCTTATTAATGTGGAATTCTTATTAGAATAGTAAGGAATATAGCTTCAAAACATCTTTGGTAAAGAGTGCCAGTGCATAAACATATCTTTAGGATAAAATCAGGCATAAATGAAGTCAAAAGTGAATTTTTCTGGTTCCTAAATATAATGAACCAAGTTGCTCTATTTGATTATTAAAAGCCAGTTGACAGTAGTAACTTCATGATTGACTTTGCTGGTGCAAGATCTCTGTCTTGAACGGATCCAAAAAGCACTAGCAATTGCTTTCAAAGGAGAAAGGACAACATTCAGACTTGAACTTAGTGGAAATAAAGGGCTTGGAAGCTGGAGTTCAGGCTCAGGGTTTATTATTATATAATAATATATATATTGTAATAATTAATTATTAACAATCAAAAAGACAAAACAAATTCCTGAGAAATGAAATCTGTACTAACTTTCAATTGGCAAATCAATTATAAGTGAGGTGGAAATTATAATACATTTTAAAAATTTGAACTAAAAAAAATTCCCATTGTGTTTTCTTGTGAAGAAAAAAAAAATCCATTGAATCATAATTCTGTAAAATGTTTGTATGCAAAAAGACAAGTGGACTTAACCTTTTTTTCTCTCTCTAAAACAGGAATTATCCGTAAGAAAAAATGAATGCATTTTAAAATTAATGATGCACCTATATTTGAGCACAGTTGCTTCTGAATAAAAACTTTGCTGTTTGGAGCTGAGTTCTCCTCTGCTTCATTTAAAATCACTTTGTGTCTGTAGCACAAATTGCTTTCATTTCTCTCTGATAGGTGGGATGCAGGCTACTAGCAAAAAAAAATAATCTATTCAGCTACAGGAGAATTTGTCAAAGCTTGATCTATGGCTTACTCTCTTCCAAAAAAAGTTGGTGGCTGATGTTGGTTTTCATTTACTGAGGCAGTGCTGTATTTAATAATAGCATTTCAACATGTTATTGATATTGTAACAATTCTTCCAATTCAGTCCATCACATGGATATAATATATATTTACCCACTTTGCTATGACGGCTTATGAAGCCCAGACCCAGACACATTTCCCACAAGGGCAAGGCCATGCGCTTACATAGATAAAGCAAATGAAATGTAAGGGGAATGTTCTGGGTGCTGTTATATTACCTGAACCTGAGAAATATTAAATATATAGTATTTACTGAGCAAACTTACTTATTTAAATCACATTTTATTTGGGTTGTGTTTATAACATGAATTTAGATTTTTAAGGCCAATGTAAATCTGAAATATCTTATTGACTTCAATCTGACTCCTCTGGATACACCCATGCAAACTGAGAAGAGAATATGCCCAACTCAAGACAATTCCCTGCTCAGTTTTTATTTGAATGGTTGAAGGGTCTCTGCTTTGAACAATTTGAGACTAATTACAAGGAGAGCTCTTGCTCTTCAGTGAAGGACAGACACTTCCACTATTTGTGTAGGGAAAAAAAAAGAAAAAAAAAAAAAAACAGACAAGGCTAGAAAACAAAAAATGACTGCAGGAGATGCTCTGCCGTTCAGAAACATAAGACACGCTTCTAGGCAGCTCACCAAGACAGAAAAGTGTTTCTGAAATATCAGCAAAGCAGTGAAGTATGACATGTAGCCAGAATGTGTCCCTAGCCTCGCAAGGAGGAGTAAAACTTGCCTGCCTGGTTTAGTTGGCAGAGGTGGAATTACACCATAAAATCACTGATACGTCTGCTTAAGATGCTGGACTTACTTTGATCCTTATTCATCCTGTATTTCAGAAACTGTGCAAAGCTCATTCAGGTGCTCAGGGGGTACTCTGGCTTACCCCAAGGCAAAAGGAGACAAGGACATGTTTTGGCTGTACGGACATCTTCAGAGATCTTCTTTTTCCTCTCCTGTGAGCACTTCACACTTGTGGGCTGCATCATTTATTGTGATCTTATCCCCTTGTGACCTGTTATTGTAATTTCCTGGGCTGTGCAGCCAGTACATAAAACTGGCCTGATATCAAGAGGGACCTAGAAAGTAGGAAAGCAGAGGTGGTTCAAAGCAGTCTTCCAGCCACCTCATCCTTTCATGGATGGATGAATATGGGATAATTGTTATAGGAAAAAATGCTCAGAATTTCACAGGTCAGGTCAGCAGATGTTTCTTGTTCTCATAAACAATTTTTGAGGAGCGTACTGCATGTGAAGAGCTGTAAATGTCTCTGCTGTGAATCAATGCCTCTCAGGCATAAAAGGATATATTGTCACAGGATAATATCTCTCCCTTTTTCTGTTTTTTTTTTTTTTTTTTTTTTTTTTTTTCCCAATACTGTCAAAACAAATGCTTTGCTTGAAAATAATTCTTGCAATATTTTGGATTCCCACTTGTTTGACAAATAAGAACAAGTCAAAATTAAAGGGATTTGTCATCACAGAATAAACTCCAGAAACTAAACATGAGCCACATCTGACAGGAGTGCTTTGTGTTCTGGAGAACCATTTCCTACTTAGGGAAAAACTGCCCATTTGGGGATGCTACAGGTGACACGTTAGACATAAGCATTCAGATTGGGTATAATAACAGCATCCCTGCTAAGTGTAAGAACATTTTTTCTGTTTGTAAAAGTTAAGAGGAATCAATATCAAAAAGTGTCATTACTACTATTCCCTTTCCTAGCATGATTTGCGTGCCCTCCTACCTCACGCTGTGAGGCCAGCCTGCCTGGCTGAAATGAGACCATTGCTTCTCTAGCACAGAGCTGGCAGTGGGGATCTACAGGGTCTCTTCCACTGCCTCTTCCCCCAGCGTATCTGTTAAATGCAGAATTATCAGGTTTCCCTGTACCAGACCTACTTGAAAGAGAGAACAGATTTATTACAAAATCAAAGTGCAATCTGAGAGTCTAGTCCAGTATATCAAACAATGGTCTCCCATAAGAGAAGACTTCTGGCCTCTCGTGATTAATAAATTTATCAGATAAAAGAAAGAACTGAGGAAAATGGATGCACATCTCAATGTTCAGAAGGTTTAAGTGTGAGTGATAACAATGAACAAAAGCAAGAACCATAAGCTAGCAGAAAAATAGAGACTTGCACAAGAAATTATGTTACCATAAGAAGTCTAAATATTGAGGCCTTCCAAACGTTTAAGAACAGTAATTCAGTACAAAAACAAGCTGCAAACTAAAGAAAATGCTTAACTAAATTTGCCTACGCAAGGTCATTTTAAAAATTGTATTGAAATAGACTAATCATAACAGAAATGAAAGTCTGTAATTTTAGAAGATGATTACTAACTGCACTAATTAAGTGGCTTTAATTGACTCCATCGAAGTCAAGAGACAATTCATATGTATATAGCTGCAAGACTCAGTAATCATAATTTCTGCAAAGTAACTTTTAAATGAGTTATCCTGCAGCTTTTATTAGCTAGATAGCTGTTTTCAATCCGTGATTTGCAGATCCCCAGGGGGCCACGGATTACTACTGAGGCACTGGAGGTAACTAAGAAAAGCGTGTTTACTGTCAATACACTTCCCTGGAAGCTTTGAAGGATCCAAAAATTGAGAAAGATAAAGAAGAGAAAGGGGCAAAGAGGGAATACATTTTTTTTTTCTGCTTTAGTACTGCTTCCTAACTTCCTGAGCACTTTCAAAGTGTGGAAAGATATCTTCTTGCTTCCCCCTGAAGAATTGTCGTTTTTTTGCCTTTCTTAATTAAACAGAAAGGATATTAAAAATTAATTTTAAGGCACACATCCAGCACATTTTAGCATGTGCAACCACTGCCTCTAAAAAATAGCTTCCACTTCCTTTAACTTCTTACCTAATCACTACTCAAAATGGGCTGTTTCATCTAAAACTTGTTTTTTTTTTTTTACATAGGCTGAACCATACGAGTCCATCAGAAAATAATTTAATGCATGGTGTAACAGTGCAGCAAAGCCCTTAATAACTGAAAACTCAGTGCTGTAGCAGGAAGCATCAATGCCTCTTGTTGGCATTGCCAGGTTGAAAAGGTCTACCCAGAGGCTCTTATGCTGCCCATTTAGAAGAACCTCATCGTGTCACTTCAGTAGATCTTTCCCACGAAACCCAATTCTCCACCTGGTTTGCTCACAGCTAGTGTTTTGGATGTGGGGGAGCAGCAGGGAAAAGTGCCACACCAGAATTAGGTTTTACATTCTCTCTTTCAGCCACATAATGCCTTCGTTTAACCTTGAAGACTGATGAGAGCAATTAGTCCCTGCCCTCCCCGTGAAATCACTTTATGGATGTGCAGCCTGTTGATTTCTTGTCATTCTTTTTCCCTAAATTGAATATGTTCAGCTTTCCTGCAGTCTGACATTATAAACCCTTCACTCTTTTATTTGCACTCTTCCAAACTCTCTTATTTATCTTTCTTTTTAGAAATATCATGCTCAAAAACTTTATGTAGCATTTTAAATGCTGCCTACCCAGTTCAAAATTGAAAGGGTTATATTTTTTCATTTATAGCTGATGTTTTACAGGCGATCAAAACCTCAAAAAGTGGAGAACTGATCTAAAGATGTATAAAAGTCTTTGTACTATAGCAACTACTTTAAGATTATTTTAACTCAGACGTAAGAAAAAGCTGAATTAAAAATGTGTGTATATAAAAGTAGCTCAGCCATTTTTGAATCTTTGAACATTTGCCATGACAACCTTATATTTATTCACTTATATTTATTTCTTATGTGGTCTCCCCTAAAAGAAGGGAGAAAAGTCTTTTTTTTTTTTTTTTTTTTTAAACTATAACTATTGTTTGCTCTCACTTACCTTTTGAAACTTTGTAGGTTTTTTTCTATGTTTGTTTAAAAGATCCAAGAAAACAGTTTGTTGCCAATATCCTATGGTAGGTTTCATTTGTCCTTTTCCAAATAAATTGAGGAAATAATTTACTCTGAAGCCTATTCCCTTCCTGCCCCCTGCAGCATGCGCTCCTCTTCAACTCCACAATGCTCTCTTTCCTTGATCACTCTTTCTGTAGGGGGAAAAGAAAAAACAACACATGAAATTACATTCACATCAGTTCTTACATCTACATGAATTTTAACACTATTTTTTATTAATTTTTGTCATATCCTAATTCTTACTTTGAATACAAATATGCATAAGCATTTGTAAAAATAAAACACTAGATACTGACCACAATATGTTGCAACATGTACACGTTTTTCACTGAGCTATCAAAGGACACCCCATTCAGCACAAAATACAACACATGCCGCTGTACGAGACATGGAGGCCTGGCAAGCCCAAGGGGACTGCCGCACGCTGCTCATCCTGCGGTGGCTGCCCATTCGCAGGCTGTAACCCCCAGGGAAGTGCAGGGGAGTGAATTCTCCCTGAAGCTTTGGTGCTATCATGAGGACTGGACATGAGATTAAAGGTCAGAATTTCCTTTTTTTTTTTTTTTTTTTTTTTTTT
>VXAL01002049.1:0-16640 GCA_013399475.1 Chauna torquata | reverse complement strand
TTTTTTTTTTTTTTTTTTGTCTTTAGACATAGAGAGAAAATTTACATGGATCAGGATTGACAACACTGCCAACATTCTCTCATTTTTATTTACTGCTTCTGTCAAGCAAAGATGCGAGTTACAGACTTAGCTGTGAGCTTGGCAGTATAGCTGCTGTTATGGGGCTTAAAAAAAAAAAAAAAAAAAGCCACCAATATAAAACAACAGAGCTACCAAAAGTGAGATATCAAACATGTGAAGAAAACCACAGCATCACAAAGACCCAACACTGAGGCAATATTTGCAGTAACTCCCCTTGGCCGGTAAATTAAGGTGTTCTATGCCCAGTAGTATGCTTTCCAGATCTTTCTACAAGATATTCTTGGAGAAATATTAAAACTGCTGTATGCCTGAAAAAGTAATTGACTTAAAATCTGAAGTAACTGACAGAAGTTTATTCCCTTCATCCCAAGAGACTGAGGCTGGGCTTTCAGCAGCATGTCCAACTCCAGACAACACTGGAAGATGGTCTACATGCCATTTCCCCCAAACACTTTTTCATAGCTAAGAATTAAGGTTTGCAGAATTCCAAAGAAATATCATCTTGATTTCCCTCATGAAACACAAGACCTCTAGACCTGAGAATCATACATGCCCCCTTCACCAAAGAGCTGAACAAGGGTCCCACCAGTTCAAGAAAGTGAATAACTTCAAGAAGTTGGACTCCTCAGCAGAGCGCTGTGTGCAGCTCACACGCCAATGAAGTCAATAACAAAGATTTCCTCTAATAGGGTTTGAATAGGTTGGAGCACAGCACCAGGCTGCCATGCTCAAAATACAGAAAGGTCAATTGGAACTGGCATCAACAGAACAATTTTATCACCTATAAAATAAGAAATGTATGAATGAATGTATGAATTTCTCTTTCGAACTGCAGCAAAAAGAACACAAAAATATTAATACAAAGTCGTGCAAAAGACCAGTTATTACGAATTACTCCTTTACTCTTAACCCACTCTCTCAGCAAGTAGCTCCATTGCTCCCTACCATCCATACGTCCATACATGTATGTGAACAAAGATACTTATGTACAAACGTGTGCACTTTCTGCTTTCAACACCACTGCTGTGGTTTAACCCGGCAGGCACCTCAGCACCACGCAGCAGTTCGCTCGCTCTCCATCAGTGGGATGGGGCAGAGAATCAAAAAATGGTAAGAGTGTGAGAACTCGTGGGTAGAAATCAGGACAGTTTAACAAGACAGGGAAGGGAAGAAAATAAAATGAAAAAAAAAAAAAAGGAGGAAAAAGAAAACAAAACAAAACAACTGATGCACAATGCAATTGTTCAACACCAGCTGACTGATGCCCATCCCATCCCCAAACAGGTCAGCTGTTCTGGTCCGGTCCCCTCCCAGCTCCTCGTGCACCCCCAGCCTGCTCGCTGGCAGGGCAGCAGGAGAAGCAGAAAAGCCCTTGGCTCTGTGTAAGCACTGCTCTGCAACAACAAAACATCGGTGTGTTATCAGCATTATTCTCATCCTAAACCCAAAACATGGCACCATACCAGCTGCTAGGAAGAAAATTAACTCTATCCCAGCCAAAATCAGGACAACCACAGGCCAGCCTTACTTCTCTGACTCCTCAGTAACCAGATGACAAAAAGGAAATGTGCCTTTGCCAAGCCACAGTGTTCTGGCTCAATGCTTTTTGTAGTTTTTCAGTTGGACGTCACTTCAGATTACCAAATGCTGTCCAAATTGCAATACAATCCCTATAGAACAATTTTTGTACTTATTTAATACTTCCAAATTCACTGATACTGCATGAGGTATAAATAAGTACAGATATTGCCCTAATATGTTTAGAGTAACATAAATCTGAAAAAAAATCATTTTTTTTTCTGCAAAAGCAATCAAATCATATTCTGAGCTAAAATAAACCTTTAGAAAAAATACTCTGAGATGGGAAGATGGGCTAAGTATGTAAAATTGGGCTAAGTAATAAGTAAAAAGGTACACAAAGTACATATAAATATCTGACGAATGAGCCAAAGTAGGAAAAAAATATTTAGGGTAATCTAGGGGGGTATAGCTCAAAGTGATGTGAAGAAATCTCCCTGACAGTAAGACATATTAGATTGTGGAATGGTCTCTCAAGGGAAGAAGTGTCTATAATTTAGATAACTTAATATATAATTTATATGATTGGGAAAAAAAAAAAAAAAAAAATAATCTTTTAAAATTATTCACATGATGATGCATGTTTTACTAGNTTAATATTTAAATAACTTTATAAATAAATTATATTGTTGGGAAAAAAAAAAAAAAAACTATAATGTGTAGCAAATTCCAGGATTTGATGTGATAATCCAGAAGATAAACACTGGCAAGAGTCCTATCTCTGCTTTCAACTTACAGCTTTTTAGCCAAATGAGCACAGGACAGAGCTTTTCTATCCACAACGGAGACCAAAGGGGACAACCAGGTGGTGCAGAGGACCCTGCCACCAGTAGTCAATGGGACAAGAAGCACTGCTCGAGGTGCACAGGGACTGCATGATGTAAGGGCAGGAAGACGCACCGAGGGAGACCACGTAGGAACCACCAGCAAGGTCACTCTTTGATGCTGGACCACAGCTCTCCAGAGGTCCCCTCCAACCACTGTTTGTATGGCTCTGTGATTCAGTTAGAGGAATCAACGTTTAGAGTACATGCTCTACAGCTCTCTTTCCACACTGGTGATATTTATAAAGGATGATCTGCTTAAACAAGTAAAAAAAAATTGTCTGTTTGATGCTTCTTATTTTGTGTCTTCCCCCTCTCCTACCTCCCCTCCCTCCCCAAGCAGTAAACAATAATGGCTCCGGGCTGTGAATAAATATAATTAACTAGAAAATGTCTACTGAACTCAAGAAAAGGTTTGTACATACCCATTACACAGCAGTGAACAGCAAATATTCTCTAGGACTTTCATTGGTCTTTCTATGGGAAACATGACTCATCATCATAGGCTTACATTATTTGTCATCTCCATAAGTGGATAGCCTATGTTTACCAAGTGCAGATTCATAAAGTGAGAGCTAGTACTTGTCCTGGGCTAAAGTCCATGTTTTCACCCAACTGCAAAAATTCATGTGATGTTATGTTTTTTACCTTTTAGAATTGTCTACAGGTCCTCATTATTAAATATATATAAATAAATAGACATATCTACATTTAAAATACATAATTTGTATATGTATACTATTTATATATTCATACATAATTCAAAAAGGAGAGAGTTCTCAAGCTAGGCTTATTGAGATTCAAAGGACAGCTTTCCTCATCCTATGATATACTATTTTGAGGCAATTTTGCATCTCATAGCCAGAAGCATCATTTGCAGGTGACTGAACAACCAATTAAAATTGCTTCAGGATGTTTTCTGTAGGTTTTTTCCATATAGCCAGGTCACTGCTACTTCCTCACATAGGTAGGGGCATTTTCAACATTAATAACGTTAAAGTTTCCTAAGGGTTTCTGGTATTGTCTTACAGATTTGCATCTTCTTTTCCCCAAGCTGATGGAGGACTGAACATGCAGCTTTCAAGACATTGTGACATGGGTCAGTCTTAGCAGTATTATAAATCTGTCCTGCTAGAAAAAAAAATTCAAATGTATTAATTAAAATTTCCAAATTTAATGCAGATGACATAACTGTAACAAATTGCACCAATGGCTCCTTCATAGGCTTAGACCCTGGAGTCTCTGAACTTTGAATGCAATGAAAAACAAGTTGGCAGAACTGAACTGAATTCAAGATTGGTATTTTGATGAGGTTTAGGATAGTCCAGTTTGCCTCAGGCAGCTTCAAAAGCAAACACTTCTTGATCTCCATATTGCTTATAACCCGTTTGCTGTAATTATTTAATTATTTGCAATTTCTCTGTTCAGTTGCACAGTTTGATGGGCTCCAGGCTTGTATTTCACTTCCAAATTGCTCTTCAGTGTCAACGTGTTCACATAGGTCGTGAACTCCACAGCTGTGATTACGATGGCTCTTTACTTCATTAGTGTTTGATAACTGCTTTTTCTTAGGATAAATATTTTTAGTTGTCTGAACAAAGGCACTTATGCATAACAGGGCTAAGCACTTCTGTGATTAAGCTCCCTTTTTTTTTTTTTTAGGTTCTATCATCGTGGAAAAAAAAATTTTTTTTTCACTAGTGGTGAGTCAATCATCCCACAAAATTAGATAATGTTTGGGATTTTTCATAAACTGTTCATCAAACACTTGTGAATAATGAATGCTCAACTTAGGATCAGATATGATATGTAAATTTAAGGCTCAATTCATCCAATAACTTATTTATCATGAACAATTTGAGTAGTACTATCTTAAAGCATCAGATTAGTTCTCTATTAATAGCCAGTTGAACTTTCCGACTCTGTGCATAAGCATATGCAAAACACAGGAATGCACACACAGCCCTGCCCCTCCCCTGCTGCTGAGCCTTGCGCTCACCTCCTGCAGCTTCAGGGAAAAGAAAGGGCTCCCAGCCTCATATTTCTGTTCAAAAATTGTCCAGGAACAATCACATTACTGCTAGTGGAAGTGAAATGGCACATTTTGCATGCCCCTTACAACTGTGCTCAGTATGCATGTTGTTTTCTTGACTTAAGATATGATCTATCAGAGTGTATTTGTACCACCAGATCCAGTATTGCTCTGGTGTAGCTAAGGTTCAGTTACCATTTTCATTATAAACATTTGCAGTGGGTTGGAATAATTTGTTGTAGAGCATATCAAGCTGCCTGCTTGGACGCATTAAATTTTTCCTCCTTGCAATTGATTTAAATCCTATAAGACATTTTTGCAGAACAGCCAAAAATAAAAATGAATCATTCTCAACAGTTTTTTTTTAATAGTTACACTTCAGAAGAGAAACCAAAAAACTTGTACGTAAATTATTAACCGGCAATTCCCACAAAAGCAATGCAAAATATACAAGCAAAGGAAACAAGTATTGGCTATGTAAGTTTTTTCAGCAAAATATTTCAGGTTTTGGATATGGTGATAATAAAGTGTCTTATAATGGGTATAAATGTGATATCACCATAACATAGCCTTTCTAGAAATAAAAGGGTATGCAACCTACTCTCCTTTCTAAACGAGACTGAACAATGTCAAAGAATATATATTTCACAGACAATAAAAAAGGCCAAGTAATTCAGGCTCAAAGTACTACAGTTTAGACTTTGAATGTGAAAACCTTTACCCTTTGAAGTCGAATGGGCTGCCTGCATGTTTAGGAATGAGGGAGGATGAGGAGTCCAACCCCTTCTCCTCCTGCCAGGTGCTGAGCACCTCCCACCCACAGCGCTCTGCAAAACCGGACCTGCCCTGCAGCAGGACTTGGCCAGGGCCATTGAGGAGTGGAACTTCTCCTGCTGGTCCTTCCTATCACTGTGCTCCTGGTTCAACAAAATACCAACATGAATAGGAGTTAGACCTTTGCTAAAAAAAATTAATTACTCTGTTTTTGTGGGTTTTTGTTGTTTGTTTTCTTTCTTAACTAAGAAGTGATCAGGAATAGGAATAGACTGAAACCACACAGATTTCATTTGTTTGGGGTTTCTTTCTTAACAGCCTGAGTTTGCTCAGCTGATTCCAGAAACCTGTCAAACTTCTGAATATTGTAATGCAGATGGTCTGCACTGCTTTAACAACTTCAATAATTAAAATATTGTCCTTGCATTTAAAAAAATACAAACAATTAAAACCACATGATCTAGTTAAGTTAAATATTGCACATGTAAGGTGATCAAGTGAATTACTGTTCACTTAGATGGGCACTAACATGTCTAAAACTTTCATTTGCAGTTCATAAGAAAAACCTGAAATTGAGAACATTTCTACAAATCAAACATCTTGGCTAAAAATGTCAGTCTGCATCAAATGAAATATTTTATCTAGGATATGACAAGTTTAAGTAAGATTTGTATCTCTGTTGAGTCATATTTGAAACCAAAATTAATTTTGAACCAGAAAACCAGATTACGTTTCTTTGCAAAATGTCAGACTATTGCTTTTTTTGCAACTGTGCTGCCAAACAAAAAGAAAAAAAAAATAGGAAAAACTAAAGAAGTTGCCAAAGTAGAGTCTTTTGTGCAACTAGGCTGTAGTTGTGATTTTTTTTTAATGAAAAGAGGAGTGACTGTTGGATGTGTTTCACCTGACTACATTGCTTTACCAATAAGACTCAGCAAAGTGCCTCATGGTCCCCTCAGCCCCCTGTTGTGGAGTCGTCTCAGGTACCCAGCTCAACAGTCACCTCTCCACATTATACGACCTGTGCTCAAAGCACAACATGTAGCTCCATGAAGCAAGAACTAACAGAGCTGCGAGGTGTTATGGGCACTACCTCCATCTTTCTTTGGGTGAGGGAAGGAAGAAGTTAAAGTTCCTTCAGAGTTAATGTTGCTATAATTAATTTCTGTGTGTGCACTTTACCCATGCAGTCTATTTGTCATTGAAGAATATAATCTACTCTTCTCTCCACAGACTTTTGAACAGCAGAGGGAAAGACTTTGGCTATTGCACAGTGTGCAATACTAATGACAAGGCAGAAAAATCAGAGCTCTTGCAAACCCTCCCATCACTTTGAGTCCTTTCTTCCAGCCAGGCTCTAAAGGAACTTTCCATCAAAGCCAGAAGAAAACTATATACAATTTCAAACCTTTATCTGACCTCTTGTTTCCAAAGGGTTATGCCTTAAACCTCTGGGTCCTGCCAGCTTTCTTTTTTCCTGTTAGAGTGCTTTCAGGCATCCTCCATACCCCTGCGCAGCTCGGAGCAGTGATTTTCACGTAAGCCATCTCCTGCTCAGCTGGGAGCCTGTGCAGACGGGCAGCTCACTGACCTTGCCTTCAAATGCAGAAGTCAAAAGGGAAGGGATGAAACTAGCTGAAGCAAGAGAAAGAGTTGTACAAGACAGCAGAGGAGAGTGAAAGACCCCAACGACCGAGTATCGGTGGAAACTGCAAGTTACAGCAAAATGCACTGCACAAAAAAGCATTTTAACCCTATCTCTATAACGCAAGTGAGGCAAGCTTTTCTCCTTGTGATAACTTAGAATAGATTTCTTATACTCAAGTGAATGTACTACAAAGTGCAAGCAAAACTGGGCTGGAATAAAGATATTATTTCCATTAAGAGAAAAATAAACAAAATCCCAAATCTCTGGTCTGTTAAGCGAGGCTTTGCAAAGTTCGGCTCTTTAAACATGGAGAAAATTGACCTTGAAAGTAGTAGCATCAAGGAAGATTGCTTAAAGTACTGCTAGAAAAAAATTATATTGGTAGAATTTTTTTCATATCTACTCAGCCTTATAGCATGAGCCACACTAATTCTAGATGACAACTTTCTGAGCCGTTCTTTTAAAAAAAAAAAAAAAAACAGACCTTTCAGAAACAAGATGAACTACAAATACCAACCACAATATTACAAATGATACCATATTTAACATGGAAACATCTCTGCCATATCTCTGAAGACATTAAAAAAAAAATCTTATGAATAAGTCTCATATCTTGTGAATGAAAGTCTCTGCAAATCGTTGTGGGCATATAACTGTCTTAGCATCTTCTAAAATTAAATCCATCTGTAAGAGCAGAGGCTTATGGACATGTTTAGAAATTGCATCTAAATTTGAACACTTGATAATGTTCAAATATGAGCATAATAATCCAGATCATAATGATGAGCTCTCCATACTGTTGACTGTCTTTTCATTTTACAGCCAGAGTTAAGCACCATTTTTCTGGATCTGAATATAGTTTGATGTTTTCTCTGCAGAGTTTATTTTCACAGTTATAATCCACGTTTTTCATTTGTAACTTCAGTCCATTGCTGATTATATTCCCACAGTGGAATATAATAAGAAATAGGCTGCATGGAGGTGAATTTTAGCTTTCAATTTGTTTGGTTTTTATTTCTCTGAAATTCATGTTGAGAGAAGACTTTTGAAGGTGAACCTGCTTTTCCAGACATAGCAGTTCTGAGTGGGGTTACTCTGAGTTTTGCATTTTTTTCCCCCATCCTTTGAGCCATCACGCTCACTTTCTGATTTCCAGAGTCACTCTGCCTTATTTACCTTGTATGACTCGAATCAGAGATATTGCATAGCACAGGCTCTGCTGAACACTGCCAGAGGACCAGACACTGGGATCACAAGGAGCCCTGCAAAGGGTGAAAAGGGCTCCACCTCACTCAGCACAGCAGAGCTGTGGGCAGAAGAACCCTTGGTTAAAAGTGGAAATTCAGCTGGAAAAGCTCACGGGCTACATACATGTGCACGGACACACATGCACATGCATGCAAGCATATATCTGTCTGCTTTCTACAGTCTTGTGTTAAGCATGCAAATCTTTCTTGCTATTTACTGAACACACAGGTTGGCTAGTTACTCCAAACCCTTTTAAGTCAAAAGGAGTCTTGACTCAAACAAAAATTTGCATTTAAAATTGAATGTTGTCCTTTCAGGGCTTTTACTGAAAATTAAGAGACACCATTCATAGAGAAAATAAGTTTCAGAACAATTAAATAAATTTACTGAAAACAAAGGTGAACAAAGTTATAGAGCATGTAAGTATTCAGATGAAGTTTTCTAACCTTCTTGAATGCTGACCTTTGAAATTACATGTAACCATCTGCTCGTGACATCTATACATTTCTCGAGATGAGGGAATGGGAGCTCAGAGCATGAACTTCCAAAGGGCTAGATTCTTGGGGGAAGCATAACTAGGGAAGCGTGACCAATAATTTCCCAGCCTGAAAATCTCTGGAGTTATCAGCAAAGATAGTGAGGAGAGGTTTTATGATGTGGAGGGCATAGCTGATTAGAAAACTCACTTTAAATGGATGCTAAAACAGGGAGAGAAGGATCTTGGCTGGCACTCAAAATTTAAATAGAGCATAAAAAGCTGTTACTTTATTATTTCGTGAGGAACTAAAGGAAAGTAATCAAGAATACTTGTGTACAACATTGTAGTAAAGAAAAATAGAGGGACTGCAATTCAGATTTTGGAATCCAGCAGTTTTATGAACTAAAGCAGTAATAAATCCAAAAATAACAAAATGAAACGGAATTTAGAAAGCTATTTAAAAACAATTTGAATTACACAGTGTCTTAGTGAGCACTGGAAAACAAAAATCTACGTATTTCTATATTGCTGCAGTTCTTGGGTATAAAAAACAAAAAAAAAAAAACAAAATGGGATGAAACAAGAAAGTATGACCCCTGGAAATCACAATTACTGCATTTTATAATGGCAATTTATATTTACAGTATCCATTGTGCAAAGATGAAATTGTTGCAGCTCTATAACTACTGTCTCTTTTGAACCTGTTTTTTGAACTATAACACACTTTTCCTGAAGGCTTATATCCAGTCCCTCGTAAATGTATCACACACAGACGGCCCTGATGTTTTATCAAGACACATACTTTTTTCTTCCTTTTTTCTAAATACAACGATATATTTTGCTGTTCCCTGCTTCTGTAGTGCTGCAGGTTTTTATGTTCCAAGGGGCAACGTCTTACACAGGATCACCTTTGTTATTATTTATTATTTATGCAGAAGTGCAGACAGGCATAAAGAGTGCTTAAATAAAAGGTCCCTTGCAGAGGAAAGTACGAGCTGGAGTCCCAAGACTCCTGCCTGTGCTTACCTCGAACACTACAAACCGTGTGGGGAAGCAGTCTCCATAGAAATCAGTGAAACAAAAATCATCAAGCTTACCTTAAATGTTTTCTCTTTCTACCACACCTTGTGCTAGGGTAAAATGGAGTATCACAACTGTTGCTGAGCTAAACTTGCACACTGCCTTTGGGTAAACTGTGTGTGAATCTGACCTCACTTCACAGAGGTGGATTGGAACAGGAATAGTTAACTGACTTGCCTAACTTTATGAAAGCAGTATGTCAAAAGCAAGGAGTGTATCCCAAGTGCATTGTTTTGCTCTCATGTTTTAATCAGAAAGCTTTCAATCAAGATAAATGTGAAGGTAGATAGGTAGGTCTCGCACCTCTGGTGCAAGACTGGTATTTCAGTTTGTGGAGGGAAGGTGTAAGACTTCAAACAAAACTCTCCTCTGATGTTGGTGGTAGCAGTCCACACCTCATTTGACATGTGTAATTAGTATCTCAAGGTGCAAGGTAATGAAAAATCTTAGCTACAGCCTTTATAAGAGAGAACAAAAGACCTAGAAATATGCTTATATTTAGCCTTGATGAACTTTCATTTTTTAAAGCAAACGAAAGTGTTAAGTAAATCGCTATGAATAGATTTGAAAAAAGTGGTAGACCAACCAGAGCTAGCAAATCTGAACCAAAGGACTGAAAAGGATAGACAGATTTTTTTCTTGTACTTTGATTTTTTATCTCTTCATCTCAAAGTCTTTATTAACCTCTTCATCTCTCATTTCACCCATGTTTCCACTATACTACAGTCCATGCACAAGGCTGAACTTTTCAGTCTCCTGTAACTGGACCTTCCTCCTGCACTGGAGGACCTTCTTGGAAGGCAGCTCTGCTCCTTCTGAAAGGGACTCAGCTGGAACGCTCATGGCTGAGGTAATATCCCACAACCTTGTTTTCCAAAAGCATTGACAAGCTTTCAACATGATAAGGACCTGTCCTGTCTTACAAGCGGGCTGGACAGCTACTTATCCTACAAATGCCTGTGAAAGAGGCAGGCAGAATTGTCTAAATTTCTCCTCCACTTCTTGTTTTTATACTGTGTCGCTAGTTTTGCTACAATTAGAAGAGAACAACAAATGATAATCTCACACAAACAGAAAGTAAACCCTACAAAACCCTTCAAGTTGTCAGATTGATTTGTCTCACATTGCTCAGCCAGACATAATGGCTTAGAGCTATTCAAGGGCCAACAGGATCATACATCTGTACTTTTCTTCCAACAGCCTTTGTTTCATACCTAGGAAGAAATTTGTTGTGTCTTAAGATTTAGAAATAAAACCCTACAAACTTTATACTTTATAAACTATGTGAGACTTCCACAACTAGTTATCTTCTTTCCAGAAAAACTTCTTTCCTGTATTAATGGCTTGATTTTCTACTTTCAAACTGCAAGGAAGTGGAAACAGGGTGGAAAAAAAAAGGTGATGAAATAAGGACAAAGAAAATTTAGGCTGAAAACAGCACAAACCTCTCTCTCTTAACAGACAGCTATAACAAAATTTGAAATAACAGATTGGTCAAAACACTGGAAATAAGCTACAGAGAACAACTTTTGCACTGACAGGAGATGAACTTGTAACTGAATAGCTTTCATCCATCTCTAACTTCTGATTGTACCAATAGAACAAGGAAAGGGTGTGGATATCAAAGAAAATTGCTTTGGGAAGTTTGGTCTCACTATTAGCTCTTTATCCCCAGGGAGGTTGTTACGAAATGAAAAACACCTCCTACGGTTGCCATAATGATAAAATGAAAAAGAAATACTTATTTGGAAAAAAATGTGTGTTAGATGTTTGTAAGATAGGAGTAGACAATAACATAAGAAAGTCAGATCTGAGCAGATAGAAATGGCTCTTGTGTAACTGGAGACCAGCAGGAGCCTATGACAAGCAATATATCTTTGTTTAAGGATTAATTGCCACCTTTCAGCAACACAGGGCTTCCATCAGTAGGAAGCCTAAGGAGAGAGATTCCAGAAAGGGAGTATTATCCTTGTGATGTCCCAGTTGTTTCAGAAAGGTAATTGAGCCTTCTTGAAAGAAAAGGATCTTCTGCAAGTGGCACTGCGCTGCCAGCAACAGCCTTTCATGCATCGCTAGTTCATTTCCGTTGAAGTATTGTGTCATTAGCATATAGGGATATTTGTTACTTACAGAACATCAAAACAAGGCCACTTCTAAGAGCTTACTTTTGAAAAAAAGGAGCTTAGTTTGTCTGGAGGGGAAAAGCAGCATTGGCTTGTGTATTAAAGTGCATACTAAAATATAATGGAGTTTGGAGAAAAGCAGAAAATCGCTAAGATGCTCCTGAACATCTTCTGGGTATTCTATATTTTTTCCTACCTTAGGGCTAGATTGTACCACCTGGGGACAGGCTTTTATAGGGCCTGATACAAATTGTCCCAGATTTCCATTGCATGACCATACAATAAACACACTGACAACATTGGAGCCTTTACAATGCTCGCCTGGTCCCCTTGCAGAGCTATGGCAGTGACGTTACTGACAGCATGTCTTTTCCATATCCATGTTCCTGGTGTGCAAGGGGAGCAGACCCTGAAAAGCTGCAGAGCAGCAGGAATACACTCTTATGCAAAAAGGAAAAGCCAACAAAAAATCTTTCTTTTTCTCATAACCTCTCATATTTTTAAGAAACAGACCTCCCATAGAGCTGGTGCAGAAGACAGGAGAGCAGGGAACACCTCAAACATAGCTAATTTACCTAAGCCAAAGCCAGAAATCTTGAAGTTAAAGAAGAAACTGGAAAGAAGATATATTTTCAGCATTTCACAGTTTGGTGCTTTCATTTAGAAGAATACCCCTTTCAGAAACATTTCTAAGGTTTCTCTGGCTAAGAAGTGAAGTCACTCAGGCACCCAGGGAATTTTACGTCAGTAAAAGAAGTCACCTCTCTCTTGCAACTTTTATGACTAGAACCATCTCCTTTTCACCTTGTCTTTACTCCTTTCCGCTTCTTCAGTGACCTCAGTCCTGTAGTCACTTAAGATGGAAGCAAAGGATGAAGGCTGTACAGGCCTGAGCTCCACCAACTCCTCTTCCTTCCTGCTGCTGCTGCCCCCGATATTCTTGCTACTTGGATCTCCAATCTGAGATTATTTTTTGTATGAAACCTCAGTGTTTACTGTGTCAGCTTCCTAGAACTTGAAAATGCTGTATGTATTGGATTGAGATTAATCTCTCACTTGACTCCCCAGGGAAGGCAATTTAAACCTCACATCACAACAGATGTGTATCAGATTCACCACTGGTCATGCCAGCTTCCTGTGTAAGTACCTTAATTCACTTTCCATATGCATTCCTCCCTGCTGAAATGAAAGACAAGATAAAAGGCATAGAGATGACATGGTTTTGTGACCCAGGCTCCTGTCAGGAACTAAGAAGTGGACCAAGATCATAAACGCATTTAACATAAGTATCTGAGCAGCAGTCATATTATAATGATTTTCACAGCTGCTAAGAGCTGTGGCCTTCAGATGGTATATTGAATTTAATATTCCCTTATGCAGATATGTAATCAATTTTTAAGCGCAGAAATTTAATATCTCCCCACGCCAGAGTAAATTTCCTGTGTTGCAAAGACTGCAAGGATCAAATTTGCAGCCTGTATTCCAGGCGCTCAGCTCTTATTCTGTGGCCCACTTTATTGAGTTTTACTTATATCCAAATTGAACCAAAGTCTGAAACCTAATGACTTTTAGTATCCTGTTGACTGCAAAGCAGAATTTTTCATTAACCTAATCTTAAAGGGAAATACCATAATTATCAGTTGATATATATTTATGAAAATAGTAAAATATCAACAGTAAATTTTTACAGCAACTTAAACCCATGCTGTTATGAGTGAATAGGTAATCAGTCTGTCATTCCACAAAAAGCCAATATGCACTAATATCACATATGTCCCTGAAGAGAAACAGCTATTAAATTCTTCAGCTTTCCTATGCAAAAAACTATTCTGGAAACATGTACAAATGTTCCTAATACAGGTCCTGTGATTCTTCCAAGCGCATTGCACATCATTTTGAGACACATTTAGCTATCACTCTCCCATTTTTAGTTACAGGTGTCTTCAAAATAGTGATTTGGAGTGAAAGAGTAACACAGGTCCTATGGAAAAACAGATTTCAGAAATATGCTGTGGAAAACTGAAGCGTAAGATATAAAACACTAAAGCTATGAGATATTGCACTGCATCTTTAGAATATGGAGCAATGAAGCAGTAATTTAGAATTAAATACCACATTTAGCATGCTGTGTATTCAGAGTAACAACTCAATAATATAATACAATAATAACTCAATAATATAATATCCAATACATTCCTCAGTAATGAATGTTAATGATTAGCCTGTTTATTAATGGCTGAAAATGAAACCACTTTAAACTTTGGCTGTGGTAGTCAGCAATGATGCATTACTCATATTATTTCCCACAAAGAAAGTTAATT
The DNA here is from genome assembly GCA_013399475.1 of Chauna torquata. NCBI lineage: Eukaryota > Metazoa > Chordata > Aves > Anseriformes > Anhimidae > Chauna > Chauna torquata. The sequence goes on along the minus strand of VXAL01002049.1, from coordinate 2,453 downwards.
ATTAGTGTGCAATGTACCTGAAGTCCCCAGCGGTATATTTTTGTCCTCAATATTTTGTATGAGTAGAAACTTCTGGAAAAAAAAAAAACCTATGCTGGATTCTGAATTCACATACAGCACTGCTTTGTTTTAGAAAGAAGCTATTTCCAAAACTGCTTATCACCCACATGGGAACCAGCTATTCAAACAGCTCCCTGGCTGCTTTCAGCCTGCTTCTGCTCCCTCTGAAACCCTCCCTGTATCCAGATTTAGGATGAAATTCACAAAAGGTCTTTTTAGAAATCATTTTGTTAAATTGGTTAAATTCCAGATCATGTTTTGTATCCTCTTCACCAGAACACTCAAGAGCCAGAGATTTTAGCAATGACTAACATCTGCCCAGAGCCATTATTTTGGCCTTGTATCATCTTAATTGGGAAATCCCTTTATGTATCATGCAGAGGTTTTGTTTCTGTACCTACCTGCTGTATATGGTAATCTGTGTGAAATTTGGGGTAAAATCTGTATTTTGGTCTAAGACTAGCATCTGATAAGTTTTGCAGTCATTTTCCAGCCCTGTTTCTCTATGTGTACCTTTTCGTGTCTAGCCTGTCTAACCATACTGCATTGCCTGCAAGTCCTCCTGCCCCCAGTCCTTACAATTTGTGAACACGTTGACCTGTTTCAATGCAATAGATTGCTAAAAGTAGAGACAGAAAGCATAAAAGGATCCTAATGAGGTCAGGATTGGAACTGTGAGAAAATCCTTACAAGAATAAGTCCATAGGACATCGTATATGCTCATGTCCATTCTGCAATTGGGAACTCCAGTATAGCTTTCCATTTGAACCATCCAGGATGATCACCTACCTCCTGGTATGGGGATGCAGCACGACAAGGGGAATGTGGCACCCACTGCTCTTCCCCAGTCACTGTGAAATGAGGTCCTCTTGCAGCTTTGGAGAGTTTTCCTATTTAGGCAAATAAAGTTTGTGATTATAATGAGCCACTGTGTCAGAGGAAGACTGACATCTTTCCTCTCATTCCTTGTCTGCATCCAGTCAGACACCGGCATAGCCAACATCTTATTATAAAGTAGCTTGTGTATATTTTGGAATAGAGAGGATCTAGATGCTCATTTCTTGATTTACCCCTGCTTAGTTTTCTACGTATCAGTCTGGGCTTTTCATTTGAGATATGAGAAAATCAAGCAAACAGCTACAATGTTACATTTCTTCAAGCTCCTGAACATTAAAACTTTTCCTATTACATCTTTTTTATGTTTTGTGTAACAGTAAACTTATTTCTTAGGCAGCAGCTGAAGGGCAACCTGAAAGCAGCACATTTGGTCTTTGGACTAATACACTACATCAAAAACAAAATCTGTAAGCTAGAGCTAACAAGGGAAATACCTGTACTATCAAAAGTACAATTTTTCTACAATGGGAGATTCTATTTACAAAGTGCTGGAAATGTAGTAAATCCAAAATTGAATTTAGTACAAAGATACTAACTTCAGGGAAAGCTGCAGTTATGAGCACTTTTTCCACAACTGTTTCCTCTTGAAAGTCATACAAAGTGCATAAAGAAATACAAGGATATAAGTAAATACAACCTAAAAGATAAAATCTACCAATAGAAATCTACCAATAGACTGCATTACTTTGCTTGATCCAAAATGAAATGTGAAGATCTGATTGTAAAAGGCAAATATGATTAATTATTTCAATGTCGAGAAATGAGACCCTCACCTTTGCTTTCAATCAAAGCTTCTTCTGGCCCCCAAATACTCTCCTTCATTTTCTTCAAATGACAAAAGATAGATGTCCGGTTATTCCCCAGAGCCAGGTGAATGGCTCATGACGTAGACCAAAGAGTAAAAATTTGCAATGAATATCCTGAAAAGATGGCTTCATGCATTTTAACAAAAGCTTCTCAGAGCTCAAATTATGGCCCTTTCAACAAGGGAATCACTTACCTACAAGACCATTTCCATTGGCTTGCCATAGGAACATGAGCACCATGGGTACATACCATGGGTGTAGCATCTTTGTTTCATCTACCAGTAGGAGTAACACTCCTTAGTTAGCCAGAAGTACTGCATCAGCCCCCCTTCCCCTGGAAAGGGGATGTTGCACCGCTTCATTGCTAGAAGCACCCATAATGCACTACCACATTTTCTGAAAGATTTTGTAATAGAAATCCTTATTTCTGTGAGCCTGTTCAGTTTTTTCTTTTAGAGCCTTGCATTTAAATAAAGTCCTCAGATGATTCCATTGCAATAGCGTCACACTTCTCACTTAATCCCTTCTCTTCTTCTGACTGCTGTGCGAGAGAAAGTACTTGGAATTCAATCTTTAAACTTTTATTTCCACAAACTCTTTTTTGCTGAGCATGTCACTCCATCGCTTCCAACTCACTATGCTATTTCTGCAGTTGGCAATATTCATGTTTTTCAACATGGGTACAATCTC